>CM048917.1:37493920-37973920 GCA_026686955.1 Epinephelus cyanopodus | reverse complement strand
TAATGTGATAACATCCAACTTTCTGGTGACAACAGTGGCTCTATTCCCCCTGCTATTACTTTATTATACAAGAGAACTTGTACAACTAAATCAACAGAAAATAATGTAACAATCGTACATTTCTGCAAACCACGAATACCTTTCATCTGTATGTATTCATGCAGCAAATAGTTGGAAACTTAACTTTTCTTTTTATTTCAACAACACTGTGGTTAACATGTGATAAGTACAAAAAACACTTGGTTATGGTAAGAAAAAAAAATCATGTTTGGTCTTAAAAAACTTGGTTCTGGCAGGACAGTCAAAGCTAGAGAAGCTATCAATGTCTGTAAAAAACAAATGCTTTTTGTGGCACTATCCTGGCAGGCAACGCAGAAATGACTTGCTAAAAAACAACTACTTTTGTTGTTTGTTGCACTAGTACAGTGGTCTGAGGCCTGGCAGGCATCTGGTGTCACACCATCCACCATCCCCTTCACCTCTTGATGACAAGAGGTGAAGGGGATCATATACTACATCACTTTAATGTTAATCTTAAAACGTATGAAAAATACAAATGTAATGTTCTCGTGGTTTCTACAAATGTACAACCAGTCCCTCAAGGATTTTGCGATGTAGTGATTGCGACAATTAACGCAAATACAGCCAACCCTTGTAAGTTCTGCGCCACCTGTGCCAGTTTTGTCCAATCACCACAAATGTACTGCAAATTTGACTATTTAAAAAGGGTAAAATCTAATTTCACTGTAGTGCTGCATGCAGCGTATTGATTTGCTCAGCCCCTCTCTCTCTCTCTCTCTCTCTTTGCATTTAGAAAAAAAATTATTAACAGCATTATTAACAGTTTTAACAATAGTCAAGTCGAGTTGAGCCGTCTCAGTGTGAGATTAACAGCTCGGTGTCTGATGTTGACCGCTGCTGCCAGGCTTCTGCCCAAGTGACAAAATAAGATAAGTAATGATGAGATCATGTTGTGCTGTGTTAGCTTGTGCTAACCATACAGAGGGAGGAGGAGAAAAGCTGCTCACGGGGACAGAAATTTTAGAAAAGCTGCCATGAAATCAGGTAGGCTATTTCAACAATCCCAAAAACAGCCTGTGAAATCCTAGGACTGTACAATGCTGACCATTTCTTGTGCCCTCTCAGGATGACTTGTAACAACACAACCAGATTTCAGCAAAATAATTCAATATATCTTTAATTTTTTAAGTAGAAAAGGGTTAAAAGTCTCTGAATATCTAAATATGCTGTGTGATTATTGCTAAGGAGTTCAAATATGTCACTGTAACCATACCTTTAAAGCAGTTATAATATTGTGCTTACAAGGAGAGTGAATATTGGATTTATATTCATACGTCAAATGGCTGGAAGCTTGACAGGCTAATGCTGCAACATGCCTATTGGATGGTGTGAGGAGGCAACTGACATGCTGGCACATAAGATAATAATAAGCCAACATGTGTTTCCAGAATCACTCCCTCATTTATTCCTCACTACATTATGGACCCTCAATCACACCAGATTATTCTATAATAACAGGTAAACTCAGATTTTGGACACATTTTAATCACTGTCATTTTGCGTCATCACAGACAGGTGCAGAGACAGAATTCGGGCACTCAAATCAAATGGAGATGGATATATGTAGTGCACTAGTATTTAAAGTGACTTCAGACACAGCCTATGTTTTATGTAAAGCTTGTTCTGCTGTTCCCTAACAGTCCAAAATATCTAATACTGCTTTAAGGAACCTTTCCTCACAGGTCAAACGTAGAACCATGAACTAAATTAGCGAACTTATGTGCTTGTATTCACTGCTTGCAACAATGTTATCAGCCAGGAAATGTGTTGAACAGAGACTACAGCTTGTGGATGCATGCCCAAAACCAATTCATACACACCCACCCTCCCACACACATATATTCAGATGCAAAAAGGCTGGAAAACAAAAGCCATTAACTCACTCAGCTTCAGTTTAGGCCACAATAATGCCTCATGCTGACTAGGAGATGTGTCCCATTTACCAAACATAATTTACACCTTGATGTCAGAACAGTGGGCACACTCCAAGATAAGTTATCACAGGATGGCACATTACAAGACACACTTTGTTTGCAGGTGCAGATGTTCATTTAAAGAACACAGATTTTCTTCAGGCTTGATCTCACTCTCATTTCACAGCACTCCAATCATGCATACCCTCGTGGAATTTAACTGGCTGACTCTGTCATTACACAGCCAAAAGCGCATGCTGAATTCAGCTGACCTGATCATCCAAAACCAAACCCCTGAGTTAGGGGTGGTGGCAGTTTGATTTCTTTGTCTGTCTGTGAGTACCCTGTGAAAATGATCTATTTATAAAGTCAACACCATATAAAAGGACATTTAACAATTTATAATGTGGAGGTCCAGCTTGATTGCTGATCTATATAGCAGCTGTGGAAGCATTCTCCTGACCTATGCAGTATGTAGTGCTGTGATCACAGCACTTGCATGCCTTCTGCAACTTTTATGCAATTGAATTAAGTTTAATTATTAACTATTATTAGTTAAACAGCAGTAATATGGTAAAATATTCATGCTTCGGAAGGTGAGGTACTGCTTCAAAATGATTTGTTGTTGGAGAGTTATAAATGGTGGCATCGTGACTCATCCTGTTTGCCTCGTCAAAGGTAACGAAACACAGCAAACAACAAATTAACCTAATGAGAACCCAACCAGCCACTTATGGTCTGTTCTTTATTTTGCAGTTCATCAGTTTTTATTACTCAGGCAATATTATACAGTGGAGACCATTATTAAAATAGTAATGAGCGAGAGGCTGAAATCAGCAGGGCTAATGGGGCTTCTCTGCACAGGAAAGACACCTTGCCTTCATCATCTCTCTCCTTCTGTTTGTCTATTTCAAGTGAATACCTGTTTTGCATATTATATGCTAACATCTCACAGACATATGGCATTAACACCCCCAGCCTGCTTTGATCAAGTTAGATTTAAAGGGCCAGTGTGTAAAATGGGTTGAAAACAGTGACATCAGTGGTCAAAGTCTAGATTGCAGGGCTCACTCCCTCACCCCTCCCGTCGGGTAAATGACGGCGGCCTCGTAGGGACAAAAAGCCTTGCGCACAAGTTTTTCAGGAGTAGGTCTCTCTAGCCACAAGTTGCATGTTTATTTAGAAGTCTAAACCATGTTATGATATTGTAATGAATCCCTCACGAGCAGGAGACCAGAGTAGTGTTCGGGAAAAAGGCCCGTTTATTTGATCACTCTAGAAACTCTGGTAACACTCCACTCCGTCCCAAACTCTGACTCTTAGTGTAACAGACACACTTCACAACTTTACACACATACTTGTTTACAGTACCTAGCGGTTACACCCTCCCCTCTCTGCTCCACCAATCTCCAGCCCACACACTGACTGACAGCGTAGCCTGTAAACAGAGCTCAGCTGTTTATTTAGCCTAGCAATATCTCCGGACTATAGCAGCTGCAATGGACGACTTTGAACGCGATTTTGAAGAGTTTCTTGTAGCGGACACAGACCCAGAGCCATACCTGTTTGAGCCGGAGCATACAGATGAGGAACTCCATGTGTTTGATGCTGAGCGGGCGAGAAGAGAGGCTGAATGCACAGAATGGGATTCGGTGCTACTGCTGCCATCGTTGGGGAGATATATCACCAGGGGGAAAAGCGCTGCAGTGAGTGCATCACAAGGAGTGAAGTTGCGTCTTCTTTTCCTCGCAGATGACGGTTCGGGTTCATTCTCTCCTGTTGCGTGGTAAGTGTGGTCCATTCGCAAACTTTATAACTAAAAAGCTTTTCACTACTCTCTATCGACGAACTACTAACACTCTCTGCTGTTTCCTCCTCCTTCATTCCTATATATATATATTTGTCCAGGGTGAGCAAAACAGGAACCAACTTGCAACAGACATTGCTCCATAGTGCTCCAAACCACCAAAAACGAGAGCTAGACAAATCACACAAATAAAGCGTGAAGACAGGCAAACAATATCTCAAAAAATTGTCATGGCCACAGGTGAGTAGCAAGAAATTTCAGACATACCTAGTTAGGTTAACTGGACTAGATTATCAAAAGGTTCCTGGATTCCTAATCAATACACACATTCTAGCTTTGTCTGCTGGTTAAGTTGCGCATAATTTTTCATGTTATTGATTATGTCATGCTATGCTGCTAAAATGTGAGGTGTGTTGTTAATAAATATATTCGGGGATGAAGATAAAAAAAGCCCTATTTCTTGAAGCAATCAAATCCCAGAAAAAATGTTGGCATTGTCCATTCTTTCAAACCTAGGATATGTCACATTTGCACATTATTATGTAACAGATGCGTTGAAAGTTTATGTTTCAATAACACTGTGGTTAGTGAGTGGTTGGATTTGGGCACAAAAACATAAAACACAAAAGCTGCTGGAAACACAGCAGTAACTCACTAAAACACAGCAGTTTTGGTGTTTGTTGCTGTCAAACAGAGGTCAGAAGCTCTGCAGTGTATCTCACACGCCTACCACCATCGCCTCCACCTCCCAACGACCAAGTCAGCTCATATATACTATGTCACTTTCGAAATGTTGATATGAAACATACAAATTTGACATTCCCAGAGGTTTTCAGAAATGTACAATGCCAAAATTTTCTTCAGGCGACTGGGCTTTTTTCTCACAGCATGTTGTGCAAGCAGTGGTTAAAAGGCTGTCCATTTTCTGTCAGCAGCATTCTGCTCTACAACCTCACTTCAACTTTTGGAATTAAACAGAGTCCACCAGCTAACTGGGAAATGCCAGCCTGTGTGCTCTCATTGTAAAGCAACCCACACCCCTGAATAGTGGGAGTGTAAGGCAGAGCTGGTAATGAAACATAATGAAGAGAAGCAGAGAAATGTGGCAGAGAGTTCAGCTACGGCCAAACGAATGGAAATCCTGTTACTTGTTAATTACTTCTCACAGGATAACATTTAAATTAATTCATGAAACAATACTGATGTACCAAGTTCTTAAAAACAGATTAAGTAAAACAAGGCTGTGATTTCAGCAGTCTATGGACTTAGTAAATTAGATGTACACAGTAATGCGTTCTTGTCTTCCTTTAATACTAAAAAACTGTCTCTATGTCCATTTGTTTAACTGTACAGTGCTCACATCCTCCCCTCCCCTTCTTATTCCACAGTCGGTCTTCTCTCGTCACCAGTGATCAATAATTATCCTAAAAGTTTCCAGCTAAGTGTAATTTGTGTGACTGCCTCACTTCCTCTTTCTCATTCTGGTCCTCCCCTGAGTATTTGTCCTTTAATTCATTTCCATTTGTCCCTCCTCCCTCTCAGTGCTACTTTACTGTTTTAAATCTAGCAGCACAGATATATACTTGGCCACCGTGTCATTACTTTTAAGCAAAAGGACAGGGTTTCCTCTCTTCAGTTGTTCACTCACCTTTCTTTCTCTGGATTTATGAGTCGTTACGCCCTGTATCTGAATTAGATAGCATTGCATTTGTCCAATCACTGGAAAAAATGGGCGCACTTAAAGAGCACTTATAATATTTCTTCCCCGACAGCTGAATAAAAGGTAGCAGTGGCCTATCACCAAAAACAATCGCCTCTTTCTCCGGCTTTCATAATCGCAGCTCGATTTTTCCTGCCTGATCTTTTTCTTCATCCGCCTTCTATCATCTTCCCCTACTTTGCACACTTTCAGCCCTTTCTGTCCTCTCATAACCTCTTTCTATTGTCTTTCATTTTACAGACATGCTATGTGGAAAAGCTTTTAAAAAAAATCAAATCCTCCAAAAATTGGATTTTCATCCCTTCATTCAAGTTCATGCTTAGTTTGGATTCGTAGCACTTCTTGCCTCTCTCTCTCTGTCACTTTCATGTCTGTCACATGTTTCTGTGGATGTCAGCTATTTGTTTTCAGCACTGCTCATATTCACACGCTACTGTCACACACACACACACACACACACACACACACACACACACACACAGTCAAACGCTCCCTTGTTATATCTGCCATATCGCCCAACATTTAAGTCTCGTTTGCTCTCTGCATCTCAACACCTCCTCTTCTTCTCCCTCACTTTCTCTTCAGGCTTCTTATCATTCAAACCCCTGCTGTCACACGCAGATTTTTTTCTCACACACCCTCCCCACTCGCTTTTTAATCTTTGCTCCGTGCTGTAATTTTCCCTGTAATTTGCATTTAGGTGAGTGCTGTGTGACCTATATGCAACTTACAACACAGCTGATCATTTCCATTCCTTTTAAACTGGCCTGTTCACAGCTTTCATGCTGTCATGAACTAGTTCTGCTACACTGGCAGAAACTGTGAGCGTGAAATCCCAGTAGGTGATATTATATGACTGTTAAGCAACTGGGACATTTAGTGCTTAACATCCCTGATGTCCAACAGAAATTGCTGTTAACAAATTTGAGATGAAAAACAGTTTTTGGCTATTTAGAAAATGGGAACAGCCCTTACAGTTGCTGTGTTGTGTGTGTGAAATAGTGTACCATCTGAAGCTTGAACATTTTCAGAAAAAGCTACAATTGCACGAACAGGCCTCTAACTAGGACTGGCTTAACAAAAAATATTATTAGGCCTATAGAGGACAACTGACTGTTCGCTGAAGTCCTGACTTAAACAACAATAGTCCAATCATAGCTTAGTAACCATAACTCAACATGTGAAAACAGCATGCATGGAGCTGTGGCAATACACAGCTGCCCTCATTAGCATGTCTAGTTAACCAGCTTAGAACACACAGTAGTAACCAAGTGTTACTTAAAGGGATACTTTGTCAATTTTCAATTAGCTCTCTGTCATAATGTGGGTAGTATGTGTGGATGAACTTTGCTAAACTTCCTCCATCTTGCCAGCACCTAGCTCATAGGGCTGTTGCTTGAAAATAGTGGCCAAACATGGAATTACAACGTCTGGGTCCTTCCCATGATGCAGTGGGGCCCAGAAAGACTTTTACCATAGACTTAAACTGTAAAAGAGATGCCATGTAAATCAGTGGATACATTTTTAGAGCATCACAATCCCCACAAAATGACTCGTTTCACTATCAGGATTTGAGCTATTTGGTCATTTCTTAGGTCTACAGAAGCCACATGTTAAAATCATTTTTATTCCCATTCAAGTGGGCAAGCTAACCTGGAAGTAAGCCATTCAGCCGCTAGAAGTCTACTGTCTACTGCTCTATGGGCCCCATGATGCCAAAGATTTGGGTGATTTCATACCATAGAAATCAAGATTTTTTGGCTTCCAACTTTCATAAGAATGAACAAGGCTCCACCTCAAATGTAGTGTCCAGGTCTCTTTATACATTCATGTTGCAGCAACAAAGAGTATAGAAGCGGCTTGAAAGAGAGAGCAAAACCAATCTCTCTCAAACTCAGACAAAACTCTGATCAATTAATAAAACTTGGCCATGCTGATCAAATATGACTTACTGTATTGTTGATTTCTTGCCTTAAATGTTTACAGAAACATATTTTAGTGCACTCTGTAGTAAAACGACATTGTTCGTTACCAGCTGGCCACCAAATTGTTTCTCAGACATGCCACTTGCGTTATGTTACCGATCAGCGGGAGCATCTATTGGTCTGGTACGGTGCACTGCATTCTCAAAGTTACAGGTTTTCTATCTCCTGAGCAAAAGCAAATGTCACAGTCCTTTTTCTCTGTTTTGTCTGGTCATGTAGCACCAATTTCAAAAGTATTTGCTTCGTTCTACTGACTAATCAGGCCAGTTCTATGAAAAGACCATCTTTCGAGCAGTGAAACACTTCTTTAAAGCCAAGTAGCATATCATTAACTGACAAACTAAGTTTGTGGGGTCGCAGGTTGCCACTGGGTAGAATCTACTCTGTGTGTGGAAGTTAGACCTGATGCTATCAGAGTTTAGAGGCAAAATGTTAGCAACTCTGTCCTGCTCTTTATTGGATTTGGGTACATTTACACTCCAACCCCAGCCAAGTTACCTGAGATCACATTGCTGGTTTTCATCCTAGAAGCCCTTCCTTTGTAAAAGTGGAAACATACTATGTCCACATTACAAATACCTAGCAGGCAAGCAAGCATGTGCAAGAGAAACAGAAGTCTAATCTTGGCAGTTTCATATTTCCTTGTCATACTGGATAAGCTAGCTCTTCCCTGCAATACAAGAATAATGCTGTGTCTTAAGCTGCATGTATTTGAAATGGATCATTAACTGGTGAGGGGTTTTTTTTGGCCTGGGACACGTAGCTTTAGCCTCAAGTCTTTTAGTACAATTAGCCATCAAATGCATATTTAAGACCCATTAGACAGGATTCTCATTTTAAAAGGCGTCAGCTGGAAACATTATAAAGCTGCCGACAGCATTTTCAACCAATTTATGGGGCTAATGCTAGCTTAATTAGCTTGCTAGCTATAGCCATTAAAATCATTTAGCAACAGTTGTCATTTCAGCTGGCAAAATTGGCAGTCGTCAGCTAGAAATGTGAAGCCTGCTGTTATTTAGCATTGCTTTCAAAAATTACTACAAATTTAGAGGGTAAATTTGCCACTATTATCACAGTAAACTGAATATGTGTCCTTTGAGAATGAGCTTGACAGTCATGGCAGCAGTATTTATAAGAGGGGTGAGGATCAGCAAACGGTCAGTTCTATGAGATTTCTCCTCATGTACTATGAACGTTTTCAGGTACTCGATCATCAATCATGGGAGGTGCAAGAATGAAGACTGCCAAAGTACACAGATGGCATGTCTGCATTCGTATGGTGCTCTGTCATTTTTAGCTGCACAGAAAGAATGAACCAACCACTTGTCTCTCTTCCCTCGCGTCTCCCTGCCAGCCCTGCTAGTGTCTCTGGGCTTTTCCTTCACTCCCCTCCCTCCCTTTTCTTTCCATTAGTCTTCAGTCCTAAAGAGAGAAGCGAGAGGAATACAAAAGGGAAGACGAGAAGGAGAGTCCTCCGTCCTGAGGCCCAGTGCCAGCTGCTACTGCTGCAGAGACTATCCATCCAAACACAGGCAGGCAGGGATGACACTGCTTTGGAATTCAGCCCTTGATGCAAACTCTGGTTGCTGTGTGGACTCTCTGCCCTAATGGTGATAACAGAAGATACCCCGGTCTACGCTATAAACAATGTTACCATTACAAGTTTGTCTATCCCTTATCTGTCTTGTACACAGATGGTATAAAGTCTTTATCTTTTGTTCTACACATCCACATTACTGCGTACAAAAGAAGTAATCAAACACCTGTATGTATGCTCAACTGTTTTGGTGCTGCCACTTGGTGCAATCATTTCTCCATGAAACATATCTCTGTGTCGTATAAATGGGCAATAAAAGGTTTTTTTAGCACTATATTGGAAGGCCTCTGTAATTCTTGTCGCTGTGCTACAACAAAGAGATAAACTTGAGTCAGCAGCACATCTGTTGTTTGTGTCACATTCATCACAACGCTTGCCCACAGCTCACATGAGAAAAACTGTGCACATAAATGTGTTTATTAAGGAGACAACACGGCAAATCTTGTCCAAACAACAACGAAACAGTGGGTATCCAACTTTCTTCCATTTCAAACAGACCAAAGACATTCAAGTAACATATATGCACTAAAATAATTTGTCCATCATTAATCAGCTTTCCTATCAGTTCGCCACAACATAAAAGCTGCACTTGTTAACAGAAAACTGCTGTATCAGTTCGATCTGAAGCAAATAGATGCGGGAAGAGAAAAGCAGCTTTAGATTAACAGCTGTAATTACCAAGAATGAGCTCTGTGAGCCAGGAGCAGTGTCAGCAACTGAGAGAATATATTTCACCATAAGTTGAAGGAGTATAGTCAACATTTTGTGGTATGGACTCTGAACAATGAACAGTTTACAAAGCAACTTCTGCACTTCAGGCAAATTGCAATCATACACACTGAGGCATGCCTGACATTATTTTGTAATGGCTTATTTAAAGAAAAAACACCATTATGTCCCAACAGGCATATTGTTCTTATTAACAATTCTGTTTTGCCAAACAATTAGATATAAATTTATGAAGTCACATTTATTGCACAACAGGGGTTTAATGTGTGAAAGCCATATGCTATAATTGCTATAATAAAATCAGTATTGGCCATTACTCTATAATACAGTTTGTGATTTAATTTGCCTCAAATCTTTTGGGAACAGCAAAAAGCTGCATTCTGGCAACTGTATGTGTTACACTCAGATGTACTACCATTTTTCAATCAGAATTCAGGGTTGCCATGACAATAAGTAATCCTTACACTGTGTTCGAAATCACATACTACAAACCACAGATGGGACCAAGTTATTGTTTTGCAAGTCACAAGTAAGTCTCAAGTCTTCAAGTCCCAAATCTTGAACTTAAAAGTTTTAAGACCTAAATGAGTTATAGTGCACTGTTGAGCTGTGATTGAGTCATAATGCACTCCTCACTAAATGTAAGGCCTTTTAACAACAGATTATCTAATAAATTTAAAAGAATCATAAATACTTTTTTAAAATTTGTACTTACAAATTTGTCCGAAGTTGTTGTGTCTCCATCTGTTTTGCATACTGCAATTTATTTTAGTTGACCATTGTGTAATTTTTGTACACAAAAAGTCTAAGAAGTCTATTTTTTTCCAGCTGGCACTCCGCAACATTACGTTACCTCTTTTTGATTCTCTCCTGCAACTTGACTAGATGCTGCTGGATTGATTCAAACAAAGTGGATATGGAGAATAAAGTTTTGACTTCCCGGCAGTGAAAATGTTACCGTGGTTACTTCTTTTTTCAATCTCTCTTTCAAACTTGTTGCAGACTAGATTTGAAACAATCTCAGAGTGCTGCTTGGACAGAGCCGATAAATATCCACGACTGCTACAGGGGCATTTGTTCTGGGAATGAATGCTGA
The DNA here is from genome assembly GCA_026686955.1 of Epinephelus cyanopodus. NCBI lineage: Eukaryota > Metazoa > Chordata > Actinopteri > Perciformes > Serranidae > Epinephelus > Epinephelus cyanopodus. The sequence continues at coordinate 37,962,992 of CM048917.1, read as the reverse complement.
TTGTAACATTTCCCATTTCATGTAAAAGTTTTTTGTCTAATGGGAAAGGGGCTTTAGTAGATTCAGGAGACGAAGGGAAATTAATTTATGGCACACCTTTTCAATAACATACTCTTTGGGCTTGGTATTTAGTACTTTCAAGTCAAAAGGCTCAAGTCCAAGTCCAAGAAGTCCAAGAAAAGTCCCAAGACACTGGTGTTAAAGTCCTAGTCAAGTTGCAAGTGTTTTTGTCAAGTTGAGTCTAAAATCATCAAATTTGTGATTCAAGTCTGACTCAAGTCCAGGTCGCGTGACTCAAATGCGTCTTTTACCTTCTAGATACCTCATATGTATACTATCCTTCAACATACATTTGTGTGAATGAACAGTAGTATGTATCTTTTCGGATGCACAGAGCTCTTCTGGTTTTGATCAATTCTTTTAGAGGAGGGGGGAACCTGGTTGCCACAGTGTTGCAAGAATTGAAACAGTTGCACTGGTAACTGAGTGCCAGGAACTAGAGGGGGTATAAATCCAACCTGTCTCCATTCACATAAAACATGGTTGAAATTGCTGCAGCTTTCATGTAATACGTGCTCTCACAGAAATCTAATGAGTACATCTTAAATTCAAGTCAGGTGGGTGTTCAGAGCAAGCAGAGTCTCTCTGGTTTTAGGGGGAAGTCGATTAACTAGGCCTCGGCCCTGCACATTTCTTGAAAAGAGGGCGGGAGGGATCCCTTTGCTCTTCCTCATTTTCTTCCCTGGGTGCTCTTTCTTACTCCGCACTGGGATATGAGGGTGAGAAGAGACAGAGATGAAAAGGTTTTTTGGGAGACAGATGAGATGAAGTGAACATTTGATAGACAGCAGCCCTGAGAACTGCTCCTGTCTGTGTTGCGGTACAACAGAGAGACAGCAACGAAGCTCACTCTTTCTAAACTTGGGGAACAGAGCCAGCAGCATATTCTTTACGAGTCAGATTAACCGAAAAATACTGTAGCATTTCTGGTGACAATATGTTCCTAAGTGATCTGGTCTCAGATCAGTGCCATGGTAGCAGTAATGACTGTGACTGTAGAGCTGTTACCAAAATAGCAAGAGCTACGTCAATTGCCTGCTCACTGAAGCTCCAGGATGGGGCGTTTTCAAAGCTCTAAATCTGATAATCAGTGAAGTGGAAATGTTATGATGGCTGCCTGTACATGTGCTCCCAGGTGAGGACAACACATTTAAAGAAGGCACCATAATCCTGAGAGAACAAAGCCCTCAGTTCACCAGTAAGCTGATGTGATGGACGGCTGTCTACCTTCTGGCTTCCATCCATGTGGAACAAACAGGAGGCTATAATAAGTGTGACATACAGTACAAACACACATGGGCTGACCTGAGCCTGTGAACACGTATGTATACAAACACTGGGAAAAAACAGAGATGCTACTGTGAGTTATGTGGGGCTGATGAATAGATGTGCAAACTGACTGACTCCTTCGTTCACACACACACACACGCACGCACGCACGCGCACACACACACACATTTCTTAAAAGAAAACAAAGATATGGGTGAGAATTCCTACTCTGCAGTTAAAAAGGTTCGACCTTCAACTACAAAATTCTAATCATTTTATTTTTCAGTCCAAGCAGACGTTTGTGTTGAAAAATTCCTTTAAGGTGTCCTTGAGATATCATGTTCACAAGAATGAGACAGATGCAAGGTCATAGTGACCTTTGACCACCAAAATCTAATCAGCTCATTGTTGAGTCCAAGTGAACATTTGTGCAAAATTTGAAAAAAATCCCTTGAGGCGTTCACAAGAACAGGACGAACAAACAGACAGACTACCCGGTGTAATGCCTCTGACTACGGCTATCGCTGGCATGAAGGCATAAAAATCAATAAAAAAAAGTTTTCCAACAAAACCAGTCACATTCCTGCAAGAATATGATCCGAAACCTACATCCGCAACTAAGATTACATGTTTCCCCTATGTTAGCATGTAGCTTCATATAACAGTGTAGGCTACATAATTGCAGTAGCAGGCCTGGAGCAGATGATCATAACAAATCTGGCACACTATGACGATATACAGTAGCAAGAGTAAAAAATAAATAAATAGATAAATAAAAGGTTAGAAACAATATTTAGAATGGTATGAATCCCGAGGTTTTCGCTCACAGGGATTACTTCTACATATGTTTACGTTATTACTTGAAACTCTGGCCATGTCTAATAATGACATCCTTCTTTGTAATACTCTATCTAAGACACAAAATATGGAAAAGCATAATAGGTCCCCTTTAAAACTTGTATATCATAACTGTTTTTTATAGTCTGTGCAGCACAGACAGGTGATCCAACTCTAACCGCTACACACATTTTTGCTTGGGTGTTCATATCTGACCCTATTCTTACATTACATCCTTTTTTTCTGAGAGCACTTGAGTACTTGATCATAATTTAATGCAAGTGCTCAAATACTGAAATGACTAATACCCAAACTAATTTCTGAGCTTTCTAATACAACCACAGTGACACTATGTAAGGCACCTGCCTGATATTGCACCACATGAGATAAAATAGCTAGATCCTTTGCAGCAGGTTGGAACATAACTGGTAGTTGCTCTTGCTCAGGGGCTACTTGGGGGGATCTGAGACTGTCACCACAAGTGACTCAACAGCTATCTGGAGACATTCCTAATCATGCTGTCGAGTGGCATTTTCCTCTTCTTACCATGACGCGCCAGCAGATACAACTACACACAGATATGATCAGAGAGACAGAGAGAAAACACACCACACATCAGTGAACAAGTGCCATTACCAATTTGTGGCAGCACTGAGAAGTCAACCATTTTCTTAATTAACTAGCACCTATGGCATCCCTACAGAGAAACACAAAGAGATCACTTTATAAGGTACAGTACACCTGTCAGACCTAATGCAATACAGAAGCTGATCCATGAATTCTACATGTACAAAGACAATAATGTTCAGTTTTTATTGACACTATTAGAGAGGTGTTGCTTTAACTACAGGTTTGTAACTGAGGCTATAGTTTGCAGTGCTGAACTGGACCGCATTATATTGAGGTGTTTTCAGTTTTACCCACCCCATGAGTCCCCTCCAGCTACCTCCTACCTGCTTTACTTTGCTCAACTCTGCTCTCACTTTATTGGAAAAATAAAACACCACAAATCGAACACCAGCAACAGAGTAATGATGCAACAACACTGCTGAAGTTCAAGGAGGCTCAGAAGCAGCAAATGTATATTTACATTACTATTACCAATCAATTCAAAATTAAAAAGAAATGGATCACACCCAACCAATCAGACGCATCATGGATAAACACCAGGGGGGAGCCTAGAATAGGATTTCAGATTTTCCAGTAATTAGCCAAGCCATTACAAAACAATACTGTTTTCAAAACATAAAGACCAAACTCACATCCCTTAAAGCATTACTGTCTGGCTATTAGGACCGATACTTACGTCCGAACTGTATCTCATTCAGTATGAGGTATTGGAACACGATACAATGGAACTTGAGAGATCAGACATGTGTACACACTGTTTACAAAACAAAGTAGATGCTTAACTACATGCCAACTGGCACTGTCTACCTATGAATCACTCTTGGCACCAAGTCATTGATTAACGTATGCACATACTTGGCTGCCACATCCTTCTTACCCCATAACTCTGAATACTAGGTAGCTTATCAGCTTTTACAGTGAACCAAAAGTACTTTGAGAAATCTCCTCAATGCCTCTATAATCAGCAAGAAGACCACATTCTTAACAATAAATCAAAACGATTATAATTCCAGGGTAATGCTCAAACTTCTCCTTCTAAGAGCTACATAAATATTTCATATTTATAAATCACTAGGGATGCTCCAATTTATTGTCCGAATATTGGTATCAGCTGATATTTACCTTGTTGACTCCCATTGTCCTATCTTTGTACTGTTGATTTACATCAATTTCGTGCAGGATAAAAAGAAGGGCTCGAGACTAACGGTGTACTTTAGTCCCAGGGACAATAGATAATGCGTTTGGCATGAACAGAGATCTTCCCCAGACGCCTTTGGGACGAAAAGACATAGTAAACTTACCTATTGATGCTTAAGTGTATAAACACTGTTTATTCCCTGATTATGCTGCACTGTGAACTAAGCCATTAGGAGGAGAGCTAGTTAACGTTAGCTGTCAGCAGCTGATGGCCTGAACTAACAGCTAATGGAGTTATGTTATGATGTATTGAAGCTCCAGTCAGTAAAAACTGGTATTGGGTGAGGGAAGTTTCTCATGTAATCATGACGTGTTCAAATGTATCTTTGGTATCATCAGCTAACAGCCAAATTGTTATTTCACCTGTTCAAGTATCTGATGCTCTTTTGGCTACCAATGGCCTGTTGCATTTATTCTATCAAAAAAAACAATAACATTGGGATGATTACAATAAAGACTGAGATTAAAGTAAATACATGGAAGGAGGAGCGTGTCTGTAACAGCACTAATGTCACATAATTAAGACTGTATGCAAAGACATTTTCCTGGAGCAAGGGTAAAATACAAGAAATGCTGGGGACCGAGCCAACAGTGGGGCATTCTCACACCCTGTAATTTTTGGCTCCATCTGACCAGGTGTTTCTCTTAACATATAGGCCAGCATGCAGCTATTAGACCACACCTGTTAATTTATCAACATATCCAATGTTTGGTTTGCTTATTTCCATCCATGACCTGTGCATCTGTCACCAAGCTCATTACATCCAGCACGTCTGTCACCACGGCTCTCCTGTCACTGAGAGGAACATCAGTCTGACACCTCGATGCTGTGTGTCTACTTATTTATTCTGCAAACTATGCTTGTGAATGTCTTGTGCAATTGAGCTATCTCCAGTTGTGAGTCACAGCATGTGTGTGCATGTGGAGAGCGGCAGGCAGAGTGAGAGTGAGAGCGAGACAGATGGAGAGAGAGAGAGAGAGAGAGAGAGAGAGAGAGAGAGAGAGAGAGAGAGAGAGAGAGAGAGAGAGAAAGTCACCTTTGCAAGGTTTGGCTTAATCAATAGGATGACCTGTGTGCCTTAACCCCGTTTAAAATCCCTCTGGAGCAGAAGTGACAGTAACTGTATCATCGAAAATTTCAGAGAGGAAAGATACGGAGGGGAGAGGAGAGGAGAGGAGAGGGGAAATGTGAAGAGGCGAGAAGAAAAAAAGAGTAACCCAGTTAGGTTTGTGTGGCTCGATTAAACCTCTGCTCCCTAGGTATCAGATTAACCCAGTTGAAGCTTTTCCTGCTGAGTTAATTAGACAAGATTGGAGAGGGCTTCTGAGTCCCACCACTGCAGATTTCTAATGATGTGATGAACATCAACAGCTCTGGCCTCAGAATTGGGCTTGTGAGCGGGACGGTGATCTATAATTATATTATTTGGCTGCGTTCGAATTACAAAGTACCCTCTGCAGTGCAAAGCATGTGACTGCCTGGAAATCTAATCTGGTATTTGGGCATTGATTTCATCAAGCAGGAAAACGCTGGAATGCTTATTGTATTTTGCTGAGTGTTTCAACGTTTTCTGGTCTTGAGGGGCAGCTGCAAACCGACTGAATTTTAATTGTATTTACTGGTGCTTTTGGTTCACTTGCTTTCCTTGACACCTTCATGAAATACATCAAAAGGCAAACATTTCAGTTGCCTCCAGTCTTCTTTTAAAAAAGCACAGCGAGAGAGACAGAGGACCAGAGCAGACAATCATAAAAACCCACTTCACTTCCACAGTTCAGTTACACAATACTTCACAGAACCCAATAAACCTGTTCTCACCAGCATTTAAGACAGGAAATTACTTCATTTCAATGGAACTGCCGTTATATGTAGATTTGCTTGAAGGTGTGGGGGAGTTTAACTCTGGGGAACTTTAATGTACGAATTTGCTCCATTGACCAAGAGCAAGCCATCTTGAAACAGCAAAGAAAACAGAAAGAAGCTTGGGCAGCTATGGTGACCGGAGGTGTAAATCAAAAGTTTCATTGCAATACAATATTATATTGATTCTTTGGAAAAAAACATAGAGATGGACGATATTGGATTTTTTCCTCTTATGGTGATGGCCCACCAACAGATAGAGACATGAAATGCAATACTTTTCAATGTATGCAATATTCATTCGTTGTGCAAAATAAGAAAAAGCATGTAGGCTGATTCTGATGGCATACTGATATTATCGCGCATCCCTACTTTTTAATGTTTTGGTGTATTTTCTTATCAGCATCTCTGTGTCAGCACTTCTCCAAATACAGACATACACATACAGCACAGAGTAAGGTCAACAAACAGCAGAGTGGAGAGACACAGCAGAGACAAAGTAAAGATAACTTGATTATTACTTGAGTTGACGACAGTTGCGCTCATTACTTTCAGTAAGTGCAATGAAACATTCACCCGTAAAAAGCCAAAACTTTCTCAATACACCCGTTTCACCAGCATGAACATGCAGAAAGCAATATTTAAATCTGCTCTGTTTATATTCTATCATCCCTGCCATTAAGCTATACACAAGCATAGCTTGCTAGCTCAGCTAACAGCAAACTGTTACAAACAAGCTAAAACGAAAGCTGTCTGTATATAGTCTCACTGTTAAGCTTGGTCTGCCAATCTTAAAATTTAGCAGCAGTACCTGCTAGTAGGCAATAAATCACATCAGCAGCAGAGGGTGGAGGACAGAGGACAGGAGGGAGGACTGATACTGACTGATGTCTGTGTTCTTCATTCTTTCTAAACCTCACTCAGGAGTGTGATGGCAGGAATATGATTTATTTAACTGACATTTGTATTTAGTATAGATATTATTGAGTTTATATACTTTGTTGTTGTAAACATTACTGTTGCTGAACTAGAAACATTTAACGTAAAATATTCAGTTATAATCCAGTTCGTAATTAATTCTTTGTTTTTAATATATTTTTAAAAAGCAAAGAACTAATAGGAGTACTGATGAAAGTGGTAGTATCAATAAAATCCTAACAATACCCATCTCTACATGCTTACCATTATCAGCCTGGTGCTAGGGTGCTAGCGCAGTTTTAATGGTTAAGGAGGAGGTGCAGTTGGACAGAGATGGCACCAAAGATGTGCCATGGGAATTCCAAGTAAAGGCGAATCTTAAAGATGACAATATGTGCTGATGATTTCAATATGAAGTATTGATAATAGAAATATCGATTAATCTTAACAGTACCCGTCCCTACTGCTTACCATCATCTGCCTGAAGCTGGGTTGCTAGCACTGTTTAACTGTTTAAGGAGGAGGTGCGCTCGGACGGAAATGGTGACACACTATGGGAATTTCAAAATAAAGGCATTTCTTAAAGATGATGATGTGTATAGATGTTTTCACTCTGCATCTATGATATTGGATCATTGATCACTGAATCAGTATGTCGATCAATGCAGAATCAAAGTTCTGATGAAAATGAGCAGATGGATATTGCTGTGCCATTTTATGGTGCGACGAGGCCATAACAAGACGGACAGAAAGAGACAGAGTGGGGAGATGAGAAGATTGTGGGTAAGTTTGCTAATTATTATTTAATCAACATAATCTTTATATTGAAAACACTATCTGTAGTTTTCTTACCTGCAATATCTGTTCCTGTCAACTAAAGCATGATTGCGATTTGCACAGGTATGGGCAAAGCACTAGGTTGATGTTAGAGAAAGACCGTGGTCTTGGTTAAGAGCAGTATGGTTAAGATGTGATTGCTTAATGTCAGGCAACTAAGGCCTTTTGTTAAGGTTAGAGAGGGACTGTGGCCTTGCTTAAATCAAAGTCAACACTGACTTGAGGCAATTCTGGTTCCTGGTATCAAGGACGTGATTTGTTCTTTTATATGGTTCTTTATTTATCTCCACCTCCTTAAGCTAACCAGCTTCATATTGAACAGACAAATATGTGAATGTTATCGATGTTCTCATCTAACGCTCTTCTAGAAAGGGAATAAGTGTGTTTCCCAAAATGTCAAACTAATCCTTAAAGTGATAAAGGCCATACTGGAAATGTAGAAACTGTTGTCTGGAGGGGTTTTTGCTTGAGTTTTATTTGCTAGATAATTCCAAGATGTAGGAGCTGTGTTAAAGCGGGCACCCAAAACAGTATTTGCATGAAAAGATGAGTTAGTCTGAATTATCACAAACCATCATTTACTCAGCTGACCTGCCTCTTCAGCTCTGTTCTGACATTGATTTGATTTAAATGGCGTTTTCCTCTTTCCGCTCCGTGAGCACAAAGTGGTGCAAAATTTTCCTGCATTTCATGGTTGATTGTGTGTGCTTTTATCAGCGGTAACAGGAGCCATTGATTAGTAAACAGAATGGAAATAAATGGACTGACATCGCCCGTGTTATCTAATCTGGAGGTCTGACTGTCTATTTGATTTCTACTGGAGGAATAATTAGAAATAAACAATAATACCGGGTAACTGACGATGATGTGGCAGACAAATGAATATTAGCACAAACAAAAGTCAGACTGAATTGATTTCCACCAATTCATCTAAATAACTGTACAGTGCGCTGCGAAGTACAAGGCTTTCTTTGGTTTTACACTGAGTGGTTTTTAACGTTGATTCAAATACCTGTGTAAATAAAGGAGTTAGATGTGTGTGAGAAAGTTAAGTAGTTTACTGTGATAGGATAGAGTGTGTGCACGTACCTCTGTGTGAGGGAGAGAATAAAGTACAGTTACTGTAAGTAGTTTAAAATGATAGGATTATGTGTGCTATTCCATGTGCGTGTTTGCGCATGCATGTGCAGAGAAAAGACTTTTTGTATCAACACCATGTTAACTGCATGATGTCATGTCTTCCTTCCTATGCTACTGTACAGTATGTGGTTTCACAATCTGAAAGGGTTATCGCATTATACCCTTCACAATGTGAAATCTGCCTGGTGCCTTTTTGCTATCACAAGTCTTTCATGGAAGCCCATAAACTTAACTTCACTGGGGGCCTTTTACCTCAAGGCAGTGTTTAAACTGGATGCACATCATACAATTTCTTCAGCTCATTAAGCGCTCAATTTGCTGCCACAGCCAAATTTGCACACACACAGTGCCCCGAGAAAGCTTTCATGAAGAAGTTTGGAAGTTTCAGATCTGTTTCTGATTTTTAAACTTCTAACCTTGACTATAAATTTGTTGTGCAAAGCATGAACTTAATTCCTTTCTTTTGGACAACTGCCCACAGACTTTCACCACAGAACCAAATTTCATTACAGCCAAAGATTTTGGACTTTGGAGTTTTTGTCAGTGTTTTTTATTTTAGGGTGCCTTGTTGCTGAGGGTACACACAGACACACTATCAGAGTAAGGCTAGTAAATTAACGGCAGCCACCAGCAGCTGAACGCCGAGACATTTTTAGTAGCAGCTGGTTAGTCTGACTTTGTGTTCAGATGTGAAACACTTTCATTTTTGTAGTCAGCACATTAATAGTTAGCCTGCTGTGTACTGACTCTGTGGACACTGCTGTGGTTGGTCAAAGACCCTGAGAAATTTCAAGGCGTTCAACAGAAGGGATTTACATTTCAAATCTGTTCTCAGTATTCTCAGACTGTGTGTGTGTGTGTGTGTGTGTGTGTGTGTGTGTGTGTGTGTGTGGTTGTGTGCGCGCGCGCGCCCTCTCGCATGGTTTAAAGGTAAGAATCCTATTAGCAACCTCTTGGCTCAATGCTTAGTCTGTCAGCTGACATCAGATGTTCTGAGGTAGATGCTACAGCCTTGCCCCTCTGTGTGTGTATCACAGACTTGCAGGTTCTATGTGATTTCTAAACCATCAAAAAAATATGTTTGTGTTGTTGTGTTAGATTGTCAAAAGTTTAGCATGTATAATGTTCATCAATTAATTTAGTTTAATTTAGTGCGTCAGCATACTAATGTTTGCTTAACAGTGTAAAACACTAAGTACAGCTGAGACTGATGGGAATGTCATTAGTTCTGCAGGTATTTGGCCATACACCAAAGCATTGGAAAAAATACTATTTTGACCTGATGGTGGTGTCATAGACTGTAAACCCCAGTTTTGTAGCCTCGAGTTTGGCATTTTGGCCGTTGCCCTTTGGATTTTTGGAGCAAGAAGTGACTATGTTTAGATGAGAGGTGGAGACAGCCCTAATGCTAGTGTCATGCTAATTTTCACTAACGAAAAACAGACTTAAAACCATTAAAATAAAAAAGCAAAGATGCAGTCTGTGCAGCAGGTAAACCCTCACCTCATATTGGGGTTAATATACCTAATTTTGCTGATGAAGATGAACCTGAAAACTCAGGGGAAGCTAGTACGAGAATCTTGACTTGAGATTATGTCCTCAAGTCCATGCAAAATACTTCAATTAAATGGATTTTGTGGTTTTAAAAAGAATTATTTTGAAATGTTTTGGGATGCCTTGAACAGTTTCCATTAAATGTCCCTTGCTCAGACCTCCAAGGTCGCTGTCGCATCTTAGTGTTTTATGGTGTGACACATTTATATTCAAACCTCTTTAAATTTTATTGTCATTGATACCTTAAAAGCACTGTTGCCTTGTAACAGTGGCTGGGTGTTCGCTTGTTACAGCTTGTTCTAACTGCATGAATCTGGTCTGAAGATAAATCATGTGGTGTGATTCATCAGTCACTTTAATGTACAAACATTTAATTTCATGTATTAAAACTACTCAGAAAACAACCCTCATTAATAAAACAAATTCAGCATTTTCAAACAATTATTCCTTTGTGATTACCATTTTTAAATACATGGAAGACATTCAAATGAAAAAATGTAATCATCAAATACCTTTTGGTGTACTGACATAACTGTAGGAGACAACACTACAAATCTTTCATGAATAGTTTCTTTTTTTTAATCCTCCAATAGAAACTTCCTACATACTGTATGTATTGGCACAAACTCATGCTGTGTTTGTTTTGTGCCTGTGTGTATGAACAAATATTAAAAATGTAAAATATTAAACATAAAGAATTATAAATGAGTCTACTTGGCACATCAGTTGTTTACATCTAGTTTTTTTAAATCAGTGTGCAGATTTTTTGCTGATTTACAATTCTCTAAGATTATATATTATATATATCTTCACTGCAGAACAAAACATGACATAATTAAATGCTGTCTGCCTGAGGGGAACTTAAGTTGAACGGAACAACAGGAACACCTTTTTTACTCGTCACTTAGTTGCAAGCATTACTACATTGTCGCTTTAGTATGGCTTTCCAGTTTTACTGTTAAGAATAAAAGAAAGACAGAGAAAAAGAAAAGTTAGAGGTTGATAAAGTTCACCATGAGGACAAAGTTCCCTCTGGTTAAAGGGCTTTTCTCAGATTTTGGGTTTCATACCAAAATGAAAACTTTTAGAGAGTTGATTTAAATAAGCACTGAATTCTGACAAATCGATGGGTCTGCAGTGATTAGTTAGCCAATGCCCAAACAGTGTCTATACAAGCACAAAATTAGAATAGAAGTGGTTTGGGTGATATATTAGTTCAACACCAGGCCTCCTTTGTTGCTGCAGCATCTAAGCCTCTTTTAAAGCCAGGAAAAATCCAGAATGTGAGCATCGTGCTCAATGCATTAAATACACACAGTGTGTGGCATCTCTAAGGGACCTTATCAAAAACATGAGGTGCCTTTAAAAACTGGGTCCTGAAAGTGTAAATATGTGAGGAAAGAAGTACAAGATGGAGGCAGTTGTATTGAGCCTGAGGGACTTAGAGTGTGTGACCTGACAGAGGCAGTTCATAGAAACAGTGGAGGGGTGGAGGTGGGTCCTGTACAAATGTAACACACTACTGAGATATTGAGGGTTGTTGTTGCTGGTGATTTTACTGCTCTGGGTGACAGTCTGCTGACGTTTCCGCTGATTTTTAACAGTTAGATGATTAAAGCAGAAGGCTGGGTTGAAGGTTATGACACTCAACGGATTGCTAAGCTAGCGTGAGAACGCCCCCGCTTACATTTAAGCCCCTGGGTTTTCTTAGAGGATGAAGCGCCGTTGTGCTCCTTTTAAAATGTGACCACATGGGATGAGAGGAGATAAAGAATATTCTGACACTTAGGATAAGGTGGCTATTTAAAACTATTAGGGACACATTTAACGTACATGCTAGGGAGTGTTGTGTCATGTCATCAGCACAGTTATACAATAAGTTCTGGGTTTATCGGAAATAAAAAAGAAATGTTAATCTCTAAGGCCTGAAAACTTATTTTCTCAGTCAGCTTCTTCCTACATGGACACAATACTTCCCGCCAAAGTTAGAACAGTTTGGGTTATTTTCCCATGAGAGGTTTCTACATTTCTTTTATCTGTGTGCTCATGATTTAGTCATTAATGTAATGTTGTAGAGTCATGCTTAAGATTTGAAGCAGAGTTTTCAGGGATTTTAAGATCTGATTCCAGCATACCTTTCTGTTGTATTGTTGATTATTCTTTTGTTTCAAGCACCTATTCCACTGAGGTTTTGTGGATGTGCAGATGACTATTCCAGCCTATTATCACTTGCTTATCATATTACTTCATTTGTGCAAGGAAAGATGGACCATTGATAAGGTAAAGTCCTGTGGCATACTGGCACGAAAATAAGTCTGTCAAATAAAACTAGAATTACGACCTCGTGGTCGCACGCCTCTATCAACCACTCAAATTGTATTTTACATCCATCTCTGCCCGAACTCATTGCCTCAAATATGGACGTTGCTGCAAAGAAGCTACATATTCTTAAACATTGTTACTTCAGACATATCTTCCCCCTGGTTGCACAGAAGATCTATACAATCAGCTTAGTTTCAAGCAGGATACCTGAGATTAGTGTCACTAATTCAATATCTGACCAAATGTCTCCCCTTCTGTTCTTGAGTTATGATGTTGAATAATGGCTAGAACTATGCAGAACATTATGATGTCACAGTGGAGCTGACCTTTGACCTTTTGAGTATGTCATCACTTTATTATTTTATCTTAATAAATGCAAGTGTTAGCATATGAATTCTTGAGTTATGGCCATAAATGTGTCTTTTAAAGTCACAGTGACCTTTGACCTCCAAAATTGAATCATTTTATTTAGTCCAAGTGGACGTTTGTGCCAAATGTAATGAGATGAAATTTCCTTCACATATTCCTAAAATGTAGCATTCATGAGACTGAGACCGATGTGAGGTCACAGTGACTTTGATCTTTGAACACCAAAATCTAATTTGTTCAGTCTTGAGTCAATGTGGGCATTTGTGCCAAATTTGAGGAAAGGGATAGTGCACCCAAACATGAAAATTCACCCATTATCACCCTCAAGCCGATGGACTGCCTCTCTGGGCACCACGTTCACGTGTGCACGCTTGTGCGAGACCGTGATGCAAACACAGATGTACAGGTAAGCAAGAGCATTTAGAGCTCCAGGCTACAATGAAGCTACAAACAGAGTTCAAATAACATTTTTCCAAACTACTTTTAATGTCTGGGCTTCAGGACAATTAGATCACTACGGACAAGCAACATGGAGATATTTTGTGGTTTCAATTATGTGTTTTTGGACGTTTGAATCTGGGGCACCATAAGCCTCCATTAGGTGGAGTTTTGTTGCTGCCTCCTCTCCCCTTGGATCTCCGTGTTGTGAGGACTCTAGAACTTCACCTGATCCTCCATCGGCATGAGGGTGAGTAGATAATAGGTGAATTTTCATGTTTGGGTGCACTATCCCTTTAAGGCAATGTGTTAGACAGCGAGGCAACCCAAAAACATAATGCCTCTGGCCACCGCTTGCACCAACACAGAGACATAAAATCAACTTTGATTTTGGCATGTTGTAACCTATTACAAATAAATTAAATCCATACCAATGGATACCAATGAGCTGGTGGGCACGATCACAGAGGAGCTGTAATCACATTTCAGGGCGCACTAAGTTAAAGGGAGAGGAACACCGGTTAATGTATCTAAGTGCATGAGATATGCATCCTCCATCCTCTGTTTAATCTGCGGTATCTTCAATGGTAAAGTATGCATAGCTACAGGGCTGAAACTATTAGTCGAACAGTGATTAGATAATAACAAAATCAATCAACAATAATTTTGATAATGAATGAAGATCTTTGGATTTTTACTGTTGGTCATTTTCCACTATTTTTCCACTTTACATAGTAAACAATTACTTAATCCTAGAAATAATTGACAGATCAATGGATGATTAAATGAGTCATTAGTTGCAGCCATATTTAACTATAAAAGAACGCATAATCAAACTGTCTTTTTAGCCTCTGTTTTTTTCTGTTTGTTTTAGTTACAACTTCCCTAACCAACATTGTTTGATGTACAGGAGGAGCAGACATGGGCATAACATGCAATTCTCGGTTTGTGTGCAACACCTTCTTTGTGAGCTACAGTTACCCAGAATCCCTTTCTCTGTATACCTGTGCAAAGTTGTCTCTGTGTATTTTGCAAATGCATGTTTCAGCACAATCTCTCCACCCTTTCCTTTCCTACAGTGCAGGCAGTTCTCTACCAAAGCAGATGGGAGGATGGTTGACAAATGGTCTTATCTGCATCTGCCTGACATTAAAATGTGAGGTAGCCACTGGTTTTATGTTCATTTGAAAAGAGAAGAGAAGAGAAGAGAATCTCCCCTTACAATCTTCACCTTTTACTGAGCAGACGAAGCTGCCCCTCCATCTACTCTATCCTTCACGGCACTCAGACTGCTGTTGTCTCTTAGCAACACCGCCAGGCAAATCGATGGAGGGGAAAAGAGAGCGACAGAGAGATGAATGAAGGGGGGGCGAGAGGACAAAAGGCGAGAAAGAAGTGGAAAGAAGTGAGGAGAAGGGCAAATGGGTGTCAAGTGTACAAAGAAGGGGATAAGAGAAGAGGAATGGAGTTGAGAGGTAGGGAGGGAGGAGAGGTGAGAGGTTAAAAAAAGCACAGCAAGGGAAGGAAAGGTAACTAAAGGAAGATGGGGGAAAGAGGAGACGAAAGATGGGGAAGAGGGAAGGGAGAAAGAGGAGGGAGAAAGAGTGGGAAAGTAACTAGGGAGGGACGCTTAAATGTCAAGCTCTCACCAAGTCGCTGCATTTAATGTCATTTGGGACCAAAATGTCAAAACGATAAAGCAGGCTACATTTTGACAACATTTCTAGGAAAATACTTCACTAGGAGTTTGGTTATAAAATATACAGAGGGTTCATTTGCCCGGAGAACTCTTTCAGCAAGATCTGACTTCATAGTAGATGTCACACATTTTTATAGTAACTTTTCCCACTGATATTATAATAAAAACTGCAAGATTAAATGAGGGATAAGGTTTGGGTAAGAGGAGAGCACACAGTTTGTCAAAGTGCTCATACTCTGTGTTGCTCAACTGACGCCCATAGGACGGTAAAGGGTTTTTAGCCCTGTCAGGCAGGTCAAGGACTACAATGCATCTCCAGCCGGGCAGAGGGAGATGTAAAGAGCCGATGGCCTCCGACACCAGCAGCACACACAGGAGGAGAAAGATGCCTGCCTCTTCATCATTACACCACAATGCACTGATTCACCGAGCTGTGTTGGTTTGCCCCTGAAGCACCCTGTGTAGAGACAATTTGGCTGCACATAAATGATATTCCCACAGGCTCACCTTGCTGTGCCGGTTGTATTTCTGGGTGAAGTCCCAAATCAGCGTTCAGCCACCGGGTCCTTTTCAGCCGTGCTCGCTGCTCTTGCTGCTGCTGCTTATTTCAAGCATCTAGCGGCTTATCGTACACAGCAAGCAGTCACGTTGTCTGGACCTGAATGTGTTTTTCCTCCACTCTCTCAGGATGCAAAGTCAAACGAGCAACGGAATTTAAATGGATCTCGGATAACGAAGACAAAAAGATGCTAGCGGTTACAACCTAGCTGTGCAAAGGCAACGAGAGACAGATGTTGGAGAGGCTAACACCTGCTAACCCGCTCGCTGAATAGTAAGGTTAATTAGTAATGAGGGAGCGTCCAACACTAGAAGAAGACCGTGGACTGTGGTCCAGGACGGCCCTCAGCGACCAGGCAGGAGGAGCAGGAGGCGGTGTCGGTTGGTGTCTTCCTGGGAGGGACGGTCCTCGTAAACCCCGTGGCCACCGCTGTCATGCTAACTAGCGTAAATCTACAACTTCCTGTTTTACCTTTTCACAATTAAAATATTACTGCGTGTGTTTTAATCATAAAAGCGTGTCAATAAGAGAATGCATATGGTATATCATTTTTTATTTATTTATATTATCTTCTGCTCCTTTTGTCTCTTTTACCTTTATTTTTATTATTCTTTTTTTTCAATTTTTATCGTATTTTGATACAAACCAAAGGCACATCATATAAAACAATATATTAATTAATATAAGTAAATAACTAGAAATAAAATAATAACACACATACCTCTCAAGCATGTCGACTATAAAAAAAATATAAACGCTACACTTTTGTTTTTGCTCCCATTTTTCATGAGCTGAACTCAAAGATCTAAAACTTTTTCTATGCACACAAAAGACCATTTCCCACAAATATTGTTCACAAATCTGTCTAAATCTCTGTTAGTGAGCACTTCTCCTTTGCCGAGATAATCCATCCCACCTCACAGGTGTGGCATATCAAGATGCTGGTTAGACAGCATGAATATTGCACAGGTGTGCCTTAGGCTGGCCACAATAAAAGGCCACTCTGAAATGTGCAGTTTTGCTTTATTGGGGGGATCTGGGGGGGTCAGAAAACCAGTCAGTATCTGATGTGACCACCATTTGCCTCACGCAGTGCAACACATCTCCTTCACATAGAGTTGATCAGGTTGTTGATTGTGGCATGTGGAATGTTGGTCCACTCCTCTTCAATGGCTGTGCGAAGTTGTTGGATATTGGCAGGAACTGGAACACGCTGTCGTATACGCCGATCCAGAGCATCCCAAACATGCTCAGTGGGTGACATGTGCGGTGAGTATGCTGGCCATGCAAGAACTGGGATGTTTTCAGCTTCCAGGAATTGTGTACAGATCCTTGCAACATGGGGCCGTGCATTATCATGCTGCAACATGAGGTGATGGTCGTGGATGAATGACATAACAATGGGCCTCAGGATCTCGTCACGGTATCTCTGTGCATTCAAAATGCCATCAATAAAATGCACCTGTGTTCGCTGTCCATAACATATGCCTGCCCATACCATAACCCCACCGCCACCATGGGCCACTCGATCCACAATGTTGACATCAGCAAACCACTCACCCACACAATGCCACACATGCTGTCTGCCATCTGCCCTGAACAGTGAAATCCGGGATTCATCCGTGAAGAGAACACCTCTCCAACGTGCCGGACACCATTGAATGTGAGCATTTGCCCCCTCAAGTCGGTTACGACGACGAACTGCAGTCAGGTCGAGACCCCAATGAGGACGACGAGCATGCAGATGAGCTTCCCTGAGATGCTCTCTGACAGTTTGTGCAGAAACTCTTTGGTTATGCAAACCGATTGTTGCAGCAGCTGTCCGGGTGGCTGGTCTCAGACAATCTTGGAGGTGAACATGCTGGATGTGGAGGTCCTGGGCTGGTGTGGTTACACGTGGTCTGCGGTTATGAGGCCGGTTGGATTTACTGCCAAATTGTCTGAAACACCTTTGCAGACGGCTTATGGTAGAGAAATGAACATCCAATTCACAGGCAACAGCTCTGGTGGACATTCCTGCAGTCAGCATGCCAATTGCACGCTCCCTCAAAACTTGCAACATCTGTGGCATTGTGCTGTGTGATAAAACTGCACATTTCAGAGTGGCCTTTTATTGTGGCCAGCCTAAAGCACACCTGTGCAATATTCATGCTGTCTAACCAGCATCTTGATATGCCACACCTGTGAGGTGGGATGGATTATCTCGGCAAAGGAGAAGTGCTCACTAACAGAGATTTAGACAGATTTGTGAACAATATTTGTGAGAAATGGTCCTTTGTGTGTATAGAAAATGTTTTAGATCTTTGAGTTCAAGTCATGAAAAATGGGAGCAAAAACAGAAGTGTTGCATTTATATTTTTGTTCTGTGTATATATATATATGTGTGTGTGTGTGTGTGTGAAATAGACATGCACATGCAAATATATACACTGCTTCAGGCTACTGAAGCACATACGTGCTATGAACTGATGTATTGATAAAATATAACATATGGCAAGTAGAACACTGTATATAGATCAATTTAAAATTAAATCAAAATTAAATTAATAAAATACTTTCAAACCAAACAGACTAATGCATGCGGAGTAACTTTCTTACTGTTTCATTTTTTTATTGTCTCTTTTACCTTTATTTATTTTTATCAAATTGTGTTGTTTAAATCAAGTGCAAATTACACACATACATATACACACACACACACACTAAATGAATAAGTATCTTTAGTATATATACATATTTAGTATATATACTAAATGCATAAATACAGAAATGAATAAATACATAAAATAGAGATTCATACATATATATGGTTCTGCGCAGAATCTTAGCTGTTCCTAGGACTTCACATTTCTGGACACGATTTCAGATGTTGTTCCTGGAATCTGCTGGAGCCATTCTCCCAGTTTGGGGGTCACAGCCCATAATGCTCAAATTGCCACTGGGACCACTTTAGACCTCACCTTCCACATCTGTTCCAGTTGTCCCTTCAGTGCCTGGTACTCAGTTGTTATATGCTCCGTCTTCCTAATATCACTGTCAGCTGGGATCGCCATGTGTTTTCCACAACTGTCCTGTTCTGCTCCTTGTCAACAACCACTATGTCAGGTTGGCAGCTGCTTGTCAATCTGAAGCGTAAACTCCCGCAGGATCACAGGATCCTATTGTTTTCAAGCACTTTGTATGGTTTGTCCCTCAGGACTTGGGGACTTCTAGTCCATACGTCCATGCTGCTCGGTGGACACTGTTCCAGCTCACTGTTTGCTGCTGGTTGCCCAGCCTGAACCAGGGATACATACATACACATACATAGCCTATATATATTCCTGCCATCCAATATTATTTTCTACATACTACATATTTACTAGTTAAGTTATTTAGCCTATACATTGTCCTTTGTGTCCTACATTCTATTTTGTTGTAGCCACACATAAGCTCCAGCCCCTTGACAAAAAAAATGCAAGAATGGATCATCTCTGAAGCCCTACAGTCTGCTAAAATAAGTGGTTCACCTAAACAGTTTAGGAATGAAATCAAAATTATAACTTGAAAAATGTCAAATACATTCATGGATATGCATAAATGTTCCTTTGGATCCTTGACATTTCCAACACTCCTCATTATCTGTGAGCCTTAGTCTAAACATTTTGGATCGTAATCACTAAAAACTATTTGCTATCTTAAACTAAATCAATCTAATGTAATTTTTTGGACTTTATTAGAACCAGTTATGAACAGTAGCCTATAAATAGGCTACAAGTTTGAGTACAAGAGGAAAAAACATGCGATTCTGATACTAAACAGACCAAAATATGGTAAGATAGAAAGATGTTGAGGGGATCTGTTCACATTTAGTAAATATATTCTGGTGTTGCCAATAACACAATGTTGCCGCTTTTACTTTGAAAACAAACTCACAGGTAGCCTCCTAATCAAGTGAACTCCCCAGCTTTATGCTGACAGTTGAATGAATCCCACAAAGAAGATATTCAGAAGAGCAAAACCACTACAACTACAGAGCTTTGATACCACAGCTGCACAAACAGGCTCAAAACTTACCTTTAAATATTTGAGTATTGATTATAAATCATTCATATTTATTGTATTCCTATCCTATCCACATAATGTAATAGATGCACTAATTATGGGTTGCACCCATGTGGCTGACAAACTAACTCCTGCCTCCCTCATCCACATCAATCATGAGAATATGAACCCACTTTTACTCACTTCATGCTCTTTATATTTTCAGGACAGAGTTCACTCATCTCTGGGCTGTGTTGTGGCATGTTGTCTCCCCTCTCTGCATTCCTGATGCATGCAAAGTATTTTGGAATTTGTAGTTTTACACACACCGAAGGTTACTACATTTTCAGGGGCTGATTGAGAAGTTAGTATCCTCTTGATCTATAATACAAAGACATTTTCACCCACAGATCACACTGAAGAATGAGTAAAAAAAATAATGTCTGTGCTCTGCTCCAAACTTTAAACTGAGAAGAAATCAATATCCAGAGTGAGAGTGAGGAATAAGGTCTGCTACTCTTTCTTCATATGGCACATATGGCCAACTACTTCCCTATGATTAAATCATAAATATTCATTATACACTAGCACTAAAATTGGTTCCTAAATAAGAAACCAAGTTCAACATGGAACTGCTGAGGTGATTTTTCAGTGTGATGGCACCACCACTCACCAGACTGCTAAAAACAATTGGCTCAGTTTTCATTTTCTGGTTCACTCAGCACATTAAATGAATCAAGGAGCTGTGAATCCATCTGGGCTGATATTATGTATTGTCAGAAAGACTGGCAGTGTTCTTAGAGTGTGTCCAGTCCAAACATAAGTGAGGTCAGCATAGCAGGAAAAAGTCAACGAAGTGTTTCCATAGTCCACCTGACTACTAATGGTCTCTTTCGTGTGTGTGTGTGTGTGTGTGTGTGTGTGTGTGTGTGTGTGTGAGAGAGAGAGAGAGAGAGAGAGAGAGAGGGCCAGACAGACAGACAGACAGACAGACAGACAGAGACAGCATGCACAGTGACTGTGCTTATTTCCAGACATCAGCGTCAGCTGTGGTTTTGCACCATCATGTCCACCACACCACCCTGAGGACACCTGATAGTCAAGATGGGAAAAATGCTGCTGCTGCACGGACAGACAGACAGACAGACAGACAGACACACACACACACACACACACACACACACACACACATGCACACACACTTCTAGTGTAAATCACAACATCTGACCACTGACTCGATGCATTTAAGCTCTCACAGTATGTTGTTCAAATACAACTTAAGAAAAACAATGCACAAACGTATTCAAGCCTTAAACACTTAACTTTTATCTTAAGTTTCTTTTAATGTCATTAGATGAAAGAGGAAAATTCATGCTATCAGACAAAAACAAATGTCCTGTATCTTCTTGTCCCAACATTTCCATAAATCTATAGTGATGCTTACTCTGCTGAAATACTGTAGCCTATTGTGTAGATGTAATTTTGTGATTGATGTCATTGTATTTACTGTGTACATAATTACCATTGAGTAGGATTTTACAAAAAAAAGTTTCCTATTTTCCCTTTTTTTTCTCTCCTTCTTCTTGTATATCTTCTTTACTTGTGTTACGGTGCATGACATGAGTTTGTTCAGATGGAGTCACTGGTGGGCCTGTCGGACTTTTGCCGACAGTATTAGCATTAAGCTAATGTTTATTAGAATTGACTATATACCATGAAATAACATCACTTTTGATCATTTGATGTTGTTATATGATACATTAAATGTCATCCAACATACATATGCTGAAATAATTTTGTAAGTGTGTTCTTTTTTAGTATCTAAAGCCTGCTCAAAGATTTATTTATTTTTTTTATTTTTTTTTTTACAATTTTTCTAAAAGCAAAGAGAGGATGCATACTTACATCTGTGCAATACTTCACTTTAATGTGAGCTTTCGCTCTAGGAGACCTTCATCAAAGCATACACGATTCCACAATGAATAGGCAGGTTAAAAGCAGTTCAATCCTACTCTAATCATTGGCAGTATGCAATACACCTGTGTGAAGAATTGCACAGATGTAAGTGTGTGGAAATCCCCTCTTTGCTTTGGAATTTTTTGTTTCCAGCACTTTAACCAAGACTGATCCAAGTTGAGCGGTGGTCCGACTGCAGTTTTTACAGTTTTTCTAAAATGAAACAGGATGCATATTCACTGTTGTTAATACCATGTATTCAATGTTATTCTATTATATATTTGATGAAAAAAAATTATATCAGTATGATTTTTGACCATTTCTGAGATGTTTTCAATGTACTGTAATGCTAAATGTCAAGATTTAATAAGTGGTAAATAGTACTAGCACTGGTAATACTACTTATTCCATGGTAACAGATTGATATATGTTGGTATATTTTTTATTTGTTTTGCAAATACCATGAAGTGACTACACAATCTTTTGATAGAGGCTTATATTGTTTTAAAAAAAACTGTCACGTCTTTTAAAACGTAAATAAATAAATACATTTTTGTTATTATTGCCCCAAGGAAATAACAAAGCAATGAAAAAAGCATTTTGATTGCTTTTTTCTTTGTCTGGACAGAGTGCATGTAGGCTATTCATTTTTCCTACCATATTAGTCAGTCAGCAGACTTTGTTTTTAGAGTTAAGCAGTGTAATGTTAATGAATGTAAAATAATATCCATCACAAGATCACTTATTGCGCATGGATGAGGTGCATAAAAAAAAGGGGGGGGGGGGGGGGGGGGGGCAAGATATCGAAACAATGACTGTAACTGTACAGCACTGGACATACCCTCCACCCTCTCTCCGTGTTTCATTATATTTAGCTCCGTTATCAAGGTCTTTGTTGACATCTGCTGGAAATTCAGCGATACTACAGCATGTGTCAGGTTTCTGTCAGGCACCGTGTGGGCCACCTCACGTGACGTCGTTTTGGCTGACGAAGGACCCACAAACGGCGGCTCATCGTCGGCTTCCCACAGTTTCATGGAGACCATTTAGTGTATATGAAACTTTATCCATCTGAAATCAGAATCATCCTAACTAAGACGCCGGTAAATATTTTATTGTACAAATATATAGTTTGTTAGTAATCAAATGGACGTGATATGCATGTGAAGTGCGCACCGTCTGAAGTAATACAGCATGAAAAATGGGGGATAGCGGCAGGCAAAAGTGGCGCTTTGTATGAATGGAAACTCAGTCCGCTGAATTCAAGTTGATAAGTGAGCTGTGTAGGTTCACTGTGTGCACTGTTGTGGCCAAGCTGAATTATTAAGGCTAAAGGTAGGCAGCTTTGTGCTTCTATTGTTTTATAACAAAGGAGCTAACTTTGCAAACAAACGTACTTAATAGTTATGTAGACTTGCTAAGCATGAAGTTCGTCTTCTGCTTGCTAAGCTAACATTAGCATTGCTCTCCGGGCAATGACATGTAACTAAACGCCACAAGTTCGATCTGTGTTTCCAACAAGCATGCTAATTCTGCTAACTCCAAATGGTTATACTGCCAGGAGATTATTTCATCTCTGGAAGGTAACACATTTTACCACAGTGCTACGTCCTCAACAGTGCAGCTCAGTTCAGTTTGAATACGTTACCTCTGAAACAGCCAACACACCAAAACAACGTCACATTTAAAAGACTGGTCATTGAAAATAAACTGGTCTTAGCATAAACACAGATACTACTGTTACATGTCTCTTTGTTTCTCTCTGTGTCCCGCAGTTTTAGGCCGAGCTAAGTGCTCTGTCTGCAGCCCCTGAAGAACATTGTGGGGAAGCCAGAGAAAAGGAGCCATGTTTCTGTACAACATCACTCTTCAGCGTGCCACGGGCATCACTCATGCCATCCATGGAAACTTCTCAGGTAAGACTACTGCCCCCCTTCTTCTTTTGTGTGGCTGTGTTAACATTTTCCACCTCTGTTGTCAAATTTATTAAAAGCTAGAGCAGGAAGACCACCGCTCCACAGTCAGAGAAGTTTGTATAGCAGCTGTAACTCAGTTGTTAGAGGCGGATTCTCATTGATTTTAGGGCTGGTGTAACAATATCCAGCTTCTCTTTTCCACATGGCAGTGTGTCCCTACGAAAACACCGAGCCCCAGTTTGCTCCTGATGTGTGTGAAAGAAGTTGCCTCGTAGAGTTGTAATTAATCTTCTTCTGTCTGTTGAAATTTCTGTCTTTAAAAATGCATTCTTTTGTGTTTCTGTGTTGGGATCTATTTATCAAATGCTCATGCATTATTTCTTAAGTGCTGATGGTGAGTTTTCAACGTGTCATTTTCCCCATGCATGCGAGAGAAAACCTCGGAATGTTTCTCTGCAGTTGATAGCTGAAATGTGACAAGTGCTAAAATGAAATGTTTTTGTCTTTGTAGGAACCAAGATGCAGGAGATTGTTGTATCCAGGGGAAAGATCTTGGAGTTATTGCGGCCAGATGCCAACACAGGAAAGGTGCACACTTTGCTCACAGTGGAGGTGTTTGGCATCGTTAGATCCCTGATGGCCTTCAGACTAACTGGAGGAACCAAAGGTACGTAGCCATGGGTGCACACACTACTAACATGGATTATAAAAGAAACCATTCTAAATGTGTTTTTTCCCTCGGATGGATTTTCATGAAATAGATTTCTATATGTGCAGAGTTATACATTTGTTTCACATTCCTCTATGGAAGGGAAAGGGTTTCCCTCTTCAACTAGAATTTTATTACCTCAATGATTTAAAAATTGGTAAAGTATAAGGGGGGAAAGTGTATTTACTACCTTTTGTTTTTTTATATTTATCTATGTTCTTGTGTTTGTAGACTACATTGTTGTTGGGAGTGACAGCGGTCGAATTGTCATCTTGGAATATCACCCATCGAAAAACCAGTTTGAGAAGATCCACCAGGAAACGTTTGGGAAGAGCGGCTGCCGGCGCATCGTCCCTGGACAGTTCCTGGCTGTCGACCCAAAAGGCAGAGCTGTTATGATAGGTATGAACTAATATCCAAGAGTTAAAATATTTGTATAAATCTAATGGTTGAACCAAATAAGCTAAATTACAGTATGTGCTTATGGTCATGTTACACAGACAGGTGAGGTTAGTATACCTCTACAACACAGTAAAATGTGTTAGTATCATACTGTAATCTTTTATTGAACACCTCTTGCATACATACGTTAGAAAGGATTTATTAGTGCAGTTCAATAAAACATGAAGTTAAGCGTTTTGGATGCTTTGTCTCTTTCCTGTTTAGGAGCAATAGAGAAGCAGAAGCTGGTTTATATTCTGAACAGAGACGCAGCTGCCAGACTGACCATCTCCTCTCCACTGGAAGCCCATAAAGCAAACACACTGGTCTACCATGTAGTGGGAGTCGATGTCGGCTTTGAAAATCCCATGTTTGCCTGTCTGGAGATGGACTATGAGGTAAGGTCATGAAAAGAACATTAAGCCTTTGACATAATGCAGGATTCTCACTCCCAGCTCGTCACACATCACAGCCCGGTCAGTGGACTTTCACGTCTACATATTACCCGCTAGGTATCTTGGGTGTGTTTGTTGTTGATGACCTGGAGCGCCATGTCAAGTTACATGCATTGTGTTTTAAAAATACACATTTATTTTCCCAGGAAATGTACAGTTTCTGATTGTTAGATACATACAGTCTTTTTCAAAATAAACTTACAACATAGATACAACACAGAGTATTAGCATTTATCTCCCTGTGTAACAAACACACGTGGCTAGCTTTAGGCAAACAAAAGCACGTGGTTAGAAAAAAACGCCATGGTTTGGCTCTACATTCATGCAGGAAGCAAACACCAGGCTCCTGGGTGAAAGTCTGGTGTTGTTGGACCTGCCCAGACTTTCCAGCTTCTTAAATTACAATGTTGTCCTGTGGCATTCTAAATGGACACCGCCTGATGGTATAACACACCGCGTTTGTGTATGACAGAAATCCATGAATGAGTGGATTTTACTACGTCTGAATGAGAATGGGTTGGATAATGCAAACTGTCTGGTGTTGTTGATGTGATGAGTTTGTCATGTCTCTTCTCTGACAATCACTGGAGAAAGATTTAACACCTCTGATCTCAGCACATATATTTGATTTTCAAGCACCATTGCTAACAAACATTGTTCACCACCCTAATGCTTTTTTCAAAAAAACATTTTTACGCTTTTGTTATTTAATGTTATTAGCTGCCACCACTCACATAGTGTCTGGGAGTGCGGCTATACTGCGTCTAACATGGGACTCATTTTGAAATCCTCTGATCCTTTTTGCTGATATTTGCTCTTTATAGGAAGCTGACAATGATCCGACAGGAGAGGCTGCCGCCAACACGCAGCAGACACTCACCTTTTACGAGCTGGATCTCGGCTTGAATCACGTGGTGCGCAAGTACAGTGAAGCATTGGAAGAGCATGGAAATTTCCTCATCACCGGTAAGCATTTGTGCACATGAGGTTGCACACTCCAGTTATCAGTTGCTACAACAGTTGTCAGGAAGGAAAGCATACACCCAGCTGACAGTCATGGTTGGAGACTGTTAAAAATGGAGCTAGGGACAGGCAGGTGTGTCAAAACACACTAAATCCTGATTTATGGTCCTGCGGCGTACCTACGTCGTACCTACGTTGTTGCTGTAACGCCGTCGTGAACCCTTCATACTTCTCCGTCACTCGATTTCGTCTCAGTGCAATTCACTGCCAGAGGAGTAGGAGGCTGCGTTCCTTTCCTGAATGCTTATCGTCATCGCTAGTTGATTCTTTGTTTAGCTTCCAGCTTTTCCGGTCACAGTGAACAGTGGCGACAGAGAGAGAGAGAATTTTGCTGGAGTTGGAGTTGTTGGATGTCGAAGAAAGTATGTTAATACTGCAACATCTACATCGCAACAGAAAATATTTAAAGATGGTGGGGATGGTGCAATCTGGAAATGCGGAACCGGAAATGCGTTGCTACCAAGCAAACCAATCACAGCCCTGCCGGTCTGCGCTGGGTCTGCGTCGCCTCGACGTGTAGTTACATTTTTTGGGACGTGCACGTCAGGCTACGCCGGGGGCTACAGCGAGCCTCCTGCATAGCCACGTACCCTACGACGTAGGTACGTCATTGATTTAATGCAGGAACATGAATCAGGCTTAAGAGGAGACAGTGGAAACGAAACTTAGAAACATTTAGAGTCTGCAAGGTTCTGGTAGGAATGGACCGATTGTGAAATTCTGGGCCAATATCAATACTGATGTTTAAACTAACAATTTGGCCAATAGTGGATTCCCGTGTTTTATTGTTGATTTTGGAATATTTTCCACCTTTTGTGCCAAGGAAACCAAGGAACCAGTAGTGGCTCGTGGTGAAATTGGGTGGGAGGGCTAAGCATTAGGCCTGTGGCCTATATTGATCAATAGTTCAGCTGTAGTAACAGTAACATCACACCCAGATACAGTACCAGGTTACAGCAACAATGCACTACAACAAAACTAGAGAATTAGGCTAACTACAACAATGTTCTGATGCCAAAAGCGCTCTCTCTCGCTGGTTCACTGGCGCACACACACACATAGACACGCGCACACACTCTTGACTATTTTCCGCTGTACTCACAGACAGGAAAGGTAAAGAAAGGAAAGGAGTAATGCTCCTTTAATAAGAGGTTAGGGCTTGGGCCTACCTCATCTGAAGAGAAGCTCACATCGAAGGCCTTTCTGGGATGCAAACAGGTTAATCACCAAGTCATTTAAGTCTGATGATTTTTGGATGAGGTCCCGCTCGATAGACAGAATTTAAAATAATCCACCTCGTTTAGCATGATGCTATAACTCAATTCACAAGACTCAACGCTCACTCTCCCACCACAGTAACAGCGGGCTGGCCCTTACTGTACAACTGGACAGTAAATCAAGGAGGCTGGTCACGACACCTGTCACTCACGATTTGACAACAATGATTGGAAGCTGATTCTAGGAGTATGGGCTTTAAAAAAAATCAGCCCATTTATATGGGTAGTCTATGGGTAGTGGAAGTAGTCTTTAATTTAGCTTCTTTGATCTGAAAGTATCTTTTTGAAAAATAACTGCTTCAAATGACACGTGTGCACAGCACCTGTTACCCACTTCCATCATCAGGGCTCGACAGTGCGAGCGTTTCACTCGCATTTGCGACTAAAAATGGGTGTGTGCGAACTGTAAAAAATATTTAGGGGCACATGTGCGCATTAAAAATCAGCGGAAGCAGTCTATATTTTTGTCAATAAAAAAATATAATCTAACCGCAAATGTTGGAGGAACTCCAGCTGCCTTCCCTCTTCCCCGTGTGACATGGTTATGGGTGGTTTTCCAAGCCACTGTCGGCACAATGAATGTAAGTCCCTCTGTCGGCAGCATGGAAATAAGTCAAATTGTGGCGAAGATGGACCGGGTTAATCGGCGGATCTCTGGGGAAGCCTGCTCCCTTCTCCCCATAGTTCAAATAATTTCAACTCAGAAAATCAGATCGGTATGTGACGCCAAGGGTAGCGGTGCCGCTTTGTCAAGCATTGCTGCCCTCTCCATAGACAAACAGTGGGACAGCCAGCGCAAAGCGGTTTTACAGCTGATCATGTGTAGAGGCCTTTAGGGACCATTCGCCACGGTACCGCTGCTGGGCAGTGTGGAAATAAAGCCCTTTTCACAAAGAGTGTGCAAAGCGCAGACCTCCGCCGACGAACCCATTCATTGTGTATGTGCTACCACGGCGCAAGAGCGCACCGCTCTGCCGCCGAGTTGAGCGGCGCCCTACCCCGTGGTGGGCGCTGCAAAAGCTCTGTGTTAAAGAGGCTTAAGTCCTGCAGAGTTTCAGAGGACATGGAGAATGTTTTAGGATAGTAATAACATTATATAAGATAATTATATTGCAAAGATTATATATATAGATATATAGATAGATATAGATATAAGATAATAACATTAAAGACAACATTAAAATGCAATACTTTTTCAAAACTTGATGATTTTACCTTTCTGTACATTTTGTATAGAAATTCATTACATAATTTTGCTTGTAAATGTCTATTTGCATCACGTTTATTACGGAAAACACATTATTTGATCAATTTACATTGTGCCCCAAAAGTTCTTTGTGCGCTCCTTACTTTTTCAACTTAGGAGCACATGTGCTCCTTGGGAAAAAAGTTAGCGTCAAGCTCTGATCATGCCAGAGTTGGGTTCAGTGGCTTCCTCTCCAAATCACCAGCTGGTTATGGAAGCTACTGTTGTCCAAGTCTGGCTGCAAATAACCATCACAACATTGATGTGACACAGCAGACAAAGATGATATTGGCAGATGAGCAGCTGGCAGTCATAAGGTTAATTTTAGCCATTACTGATGTTAGGATGATAAATCGGTGCATACAATTTGATTTGTTTTCATAAGAACCAGTATAAGGGCATTGCTGTAAAGTAATGTACATTGGCTTGTTGGTTTACAAAGTATTATAAGTACCCACATTGAAGTGTTGTTGGTGTGATGAGTTTGTCATGTCTCTTCTCTGACTAACACTGGAGAAAGATTTTACACCTCTGATCTCAGCACTAGTTGACCAACGCAGTAACTGACATTTAAGAGTGAGGCAAAGTAGTAAAGGGAAGCCTTAGATTGGAAAACAGAGCCCATCCTGCTTTTGGATTCCAGATGTTTTCACTGTAGTTGTCAACATTTTGAAAAGAAATTCATTCCACTGAACGCTTCTCTCTGTCTAGTTCCTGGTGGTTCAGATGGGCCCAGTGGAGTTCTGATCTGCTCTGAAAACTACATCACTTACAAGAATTTTGGAGACCAGCCCGACATTCGCTGTCCCATCCCACGACGCAGGGTGAGTCCTAAATACAGAACTATGTCATGAAAAACAGAGCTGTATCTTTGCTACACAGTCAACTGTAAGGCACTTTTGCTGTGTGGACTTTCCGAGTATCTTTACGACAGCTCCCTACGAACATAGCATGAAAATATGACACTTCTGTTGACTGTTAGGATTTCAGCTATAATTAATGACTTGTGATGTTGCGATCCAGTACTAATATTTCAAATGGAATGATGTTTATTCATGTGTATTTGGAAGCTGTGCTATAATTCAAGTCACTACACCCACCTTAATTATTTTTCTATGCATCTATGTCAGGTCACGTTTTGTCTCTGCATGCACATTTATTTATAATCTGCTCCCCTTCCCTCCTCCTTTGCCTCATCTGTCTCTTCCTGCAGAATGACCTAGATGACCCGGAGCGCGGCATGATATTTGTTTGCTCAGCCACCCACAAGACAAAGTCCATGTTCTTCTTCCTGGCCCAGACAGAGCAGGGAGACATCTTTAAGGTTACCCTGGAAACAGATGAAGAAATGGTGAGCTGCATACCACCCGTCTGTAATGTAAAGCAGAAAACCAAAACAATCACGTAGTCATTAAGTGGTTATCTGTCCATTTATTCATCAGCTAAATGTTTGGCACTAAGGTGTGTGTTTTCAAGGGGTCTGTTTTTTTTCTCAGGTCACAGAAATCAGGCTGAAATACTTTGACACGATCCCTGTGGCAACAGCCATGTGTGTCCTGAAGACTGGTTTCTTGTTTGTGTCTTCAGAGTTTGGAAACCAGTAAGTCATTTCCTCAACTTCAATTCCTCTTCTTCTCTCTTCATGTCACTTTGAATTACCTTTTAATGGAATATAGCTTTTAACTAGGGATATTTAACCAGTTTTGCCATAACCACGGTCACATTATGCCACTGTTCCATAATGGTAGGAATTGTACAGGTTACATGTCCTGATTCCCAAAGTGTTCCCCTATGAAAACAAAGCTTGGGAGTCAAGTTACTTGTGTTTGCAGTGAAATTCCTTCTCACAAGTCGAGAGAGAGAGAGAGAGAGAGAGAGAGAGAGAGAGAGAGAGAGAGAGAGAGAGAGATGCACCACTCACCTGAAAAGTTGAAAACAAGAACTGCCAAACTGTCACATTAAACTGACATTCCAGCCTAAAATCAGTAGTGTGGGAGCATTTTAGATATCTACAAAATGACCAGGGAGTTTTAGAAGATGAATACTAATTAGCAAAGCATGCCTTCGAAAAATGACTTCGAAAGGATCCAACACTTTAAATATGTTCCAACATCTTTAAGATAATCCTGCACCACCATTTACCCAAGTCAATATATGAACAATTTAACCAGCTAATGTATCAAGCTGGACCCAAAAAAGTTAAAATAACCCCTGGAGTAGTTAGCTATGTGGTACTGTTCACTATAGTTTTCTTGCAGGGATATCATATTTCCTGTGGGGGCCTGTAGGAGGGACTATCATTTGTGAAACCACGATATTTCCTCTGACAATAATCAAAATGTCATATCGTGACATCGAGAGCTTAAATGTGGCCTGCTCATAAATGACGGGGCACAGAATAAAATAATTTTTATGTGGGACTTTATTCCCCGACTGCACTAGGAACAGTGTAAGAACAGCATTAAAATTGTAACTGAGCAAAGCACGAGCATGACCTGAGTGCCACTAAACAGCTGTGCGGTTAAATCAGCTGTTCCCTGGGATTTAGTCACATTCCATATCACCAGAAAAAATGCATGGATAATTGCTTTTTGAGAAAATTTATATCTGATGCACAGGGAAAAAAATGATTAAAAGTTTGCTGTGTATTTATGCCTGGAGCACACTGAGTGCTGCTCCCTCCTGGTCTCAAAGTAATTATAAATTAAAAGTTGTTTAGATTGTCAGAAATTAATTTCACACACAATGCTAGTACTAGGCTTGCTAGCAAAACAGAGAAAGCACATAATGCTATTCTGTAACCAGCAACCTTATTATGCCCCTGATAAAGAAGTCCTACATCTGTTAACTTTCATTGAAATCAATCAATTTTCAATGAAATCATCATGTAATAAAGCACACATTACCTTGACTTTGCATGTGGGGTACTCCACACAGCAGGCTTTTGGCTGTACCCAGGAAAATATCCTCAAAGCTTGGCCCAGAATTCCTGAATTCTGTTTAACATCTGCTTTATATCTCGTGCTCTGTTTTTTCTCTCAAAACCCCTCCGCTTGTTTCCTCAGTTACCTTTACCAGATTGCCCACTTGGGTGATGATGATGAGGAGCCTGAGTTCTCCTCTGCAATGCCACTGGAGGAGGGAGACACCTTCTTCTTCCAACCCCGCCCTCTCAAGAACCTGGTGCTGGTGGACGAACAGGAGAACTTATCACCCATCATGTCCTGTCAGGTCAGTGGGTGTGAGTGTGTCTTTGCTGGCACCTATTATTTCACCAGGGGCTCACATATACCTGGGGGCTGTATTGCTGTAATAAAATGTCTTATTTGAATAGATTTGAACGGCGCCTTTTGTCTGTGGCTCATTGTGTGCTCTCTACCCAACAGATTGCTGATTTGGCCAATGAAGATACACCACAGTTGTACGTTGCCTGTGGACGAGGACCCCGGTCTACTCTGAGGGTCCTTAGACATGGACTGGAGGTATACAGACACACATTTAACAACACAACATGTAACATGCATGCAGGCAAGGACAGATGTACGCACACTGCTGACTGAAAAGTGATGAGTTTGTTCATGTCTCTTCTCTGAATAAAAGCTGAAGAGTCTGTCAAATGCTCTGATTTTAGCTCAAACAAAATCTGGTATTTTTATATCATCCACCGTCAACATGTCAGCTTTCGTCACTTGCTGCTTACAAATGTATCATCAAACAATCACTGATTATATGCTGCTTGCTGGTTGGCAGCCATTTCTGGTTTTGTATCTGACAACATCCCACCTGTGCGTAAACACACAAAGCTCTGCAGCAGGGCTTTCAGAGATGGTGTGTTTCTCCAATTACATGTGTCCTGTGCTCAGTACATAACAGTGATATGCAAACACGCTGCAAATGTTGTGCAACGGTAAATGTCCAGTTATTATTGTTCAGCTGTAAATGCCCCCATAATCTCTATGTGGGTGGAACATGTACAGTCAAGTGTATTTTGTGAAAAGCTAGATATGTAATTCATATATATGTTCTGTGTAGTTTGTATGAAGCAGACCTCAGAACATGCTTGGATCAAGCCCTTAAAATATCATGATATATCATGTGGTCTTAAGCGTTAAATTCTCTTGTTCCCTCCTTATCCTTCTCTATCAGGTATCAGAGATGGCTGTGTCTGAGCTGCCCGGTAACCCCAATGCTGTGTGGACAGTACGCAGACATGTGGACGGTAATAAGTTTACAATTACAGACACCTTCTTTCCAGCTTGACTAATTGCATTGTGAATGTTCCAAAGCCCTACTGAAAGAGCATTTTACCTGCTCAAAATGAGCACCAACCATTAACTACAGTGCATTCACCTTTATAAATAGGAGAATACAGGAAGTGCAAGGTGTTAAGCAGATGTGTAAGACCCCATCTGCCTGTAGGAAACATTTTGAATACATTTTTAGAACGCAAATGTCACTAGGGGTGTAAATCACAAGCTTCTTTATGATACGATGGAATATCCATTCTTTGGACATGGGAAAGTTAATGATATTTATTCATGTTTCACTTTGCATCGATCATCAGTGTTTATTACAAGTCTTTATGAATGTGATATTCTTTTAATGGCCAGTGCTAATTACCTCTCAGATCACTCAGATGTATGACTGATTCTTTCCCATGTGTGTGTCTTTGCAGTTTCCAGATCTTTCCTGACATTTATTCATCATATTTAGCCTCATCACAGCTCCATCAGCATGATTTTTTTTTTAATTATTACCTCTTTGTCTTTATTTCCTTTTTCCATCAGATGAGTTCGATGCGTACATCATAGTGTCTTTCGTGAACGCTACTCTGGTTCTGTCCATCGGTGAGACTGTAGAGGAAGTGACAGACTCTGGATTTCTGGGAACAACACCCACTCTCTCCTGCTCCCTGCTCGGTGAAGACGCCCTGGTGCAGGTGGGTGTAATCATCCTTATTTGTACCTGTTGCGATACTGAAAAATGGCAAATACAGACGTAATTTCAACAGTGGAGTCAACCCACCAGTTACTTTCCTTCCATCTTATTTCCTCTTCTCGTTCCCTCCCTGTTATCCATACAGGTGTACCCAGACGGTATTCGCCACATCCGAGCAGACAAGCGTGTGAATGAGTGGAAGACTCCCGGTAAAAAGACCATTGTCCGCTGTGCTGTGAACCAGCGACAGGTTGTTATCGCACTCACTGGAGGAGAGCTGGTCTACTTTGAGATGGACCCGGTAATAAAATAAATGGGTTTTTCCAGCATTTCATATCTCGTGCTAGGTCACCCTCATATTTAACAAGTCATAGATTTCAGCAGAATGTCACAAGGATTTAAAGGGCACATCTATCACAGCAGGCCTCAAACCAGAGTTTCAGATCAGTTCATTTTCATTTTTTAGCTCAACATTTTTTTTTTTTTACAAAATGCTAATGCATTTCATTTTTTTGATACCAGTTAACAGAATGTTACTGACACTGTCATTGTCACAATGTAGTGACTCACTCCAAACTTGCTACTATAACCTCAGATATGAATGCACAAATTAAATACTCTTACATTCTCTGTAAAAATCAAACATCATGAGCTGCACCTACTTTGTATTTACAGCATAGAAAGTCACAAACTCAAATGTGACTGAAACAGATATTGAAAACTAAAACTATGTCAGTCACTGGTACCATATTAAACACAGGGAAGAACTGAAATGACTGAGAATCTGTATAGTAATACAGTTTTCTCTCTTCATCTCCTTCTTTTTCCTCCCTCCAGTCGGGCCAGCTGAATGAGTACACCGAGCGGAAGGAGATGTCTGCAGATGTGGTTTGTATGAGCCTGGCCAACGTTCCACCTGGTGAGCAACGCTCGCGATTCCTGGCCGTGGGACTTGTTGACAACACTGTCCGAATCATCTCCCTCGACCCTTCGGTATGAACAAAAACGCACCCTGACACATTAAAATGAAATGCTCTGTGATGCTAATCCAGTCTAAGGTGTAAAAAAATGAGGTATTGTCAGTTGAGTGAAGTAGTAAATCATTTTTGTCCTGCATTAGTGATAGTGATTAGTGAAAGTGATAATGGAATGGTAAATGGACTGCGCCTTTTATAAGTCATCCGGCCACTCAAAGGGCTTTTTACACTACGAGTCACATTCACTCACTGACACACACATTCATACACTGGTGGCTGAGGCTACCATACAACGTGCCACCTGCACACTCACACACAGATGGAACAGCCATCGGGAGCAGTTGGGGGTTTAGTATCTTGTTTAAAGATATTTTGACATGCAGACTGGAGGAGCCGGGGACCAATCTGATGATCTTCTGATTAGCTGACGCCCTGCTCTACCTCCTTAACCATAGCTGCCCCCGGTCTTATCATAACACATCAGCCTCTTGTTTGAAATAATTTGTTTCAATGATTGACATGATTCCCCCACAGCCCAAACTGCTTGGTTAGTTTCTTCTCAGGTCAGTAGCAAGTGATATCTGTGCTGGTTAAAATAACAGTGACACCATGCTCCAGGCAAAACGCTTGGCTCAACAGGCACTTTGACTTTGACTCTCCCTGCTCCTAATGGTGACCAGTGAAGCAGCCTTTGCCCTTTAAATGATTGCTTTTAGGTTCATTAGAGAGACTTGCTTCAGGGTTAGACACAGACAAAATAATAATAATAGTTGACCAGTCTGAACTTTCAACCCAAGAAATGATTAAACTACTACCTAAACTGCTAACACACAAGGCCGAAAGAACTGAGCAGCCACACATGTTGCCAATAGCCCACACTCTAAACAAGATACTCAGTGCTCGGTATTACTCATTTACCTTTCTTAGTTAAGTAGCACTCTGTGTTAGTGTGAGTTTTTGGAGGCTATTCCAAAGAGGAAAAGGTTTTTATTTGTCCTAAGTGTAAAATTACAGAATTAATTGAATGATAAAATAGACTTATTTTCAAAACATATGGTACACTTTTAAGTATTAAAACAAGTATGACTTGTGAGGTGCAGCTTAATATTTCAGTGAGAATGTGGTGCATGCTTAGGGCTGTCATGATAACTTATTCTATTGGACAATATATTGCGCTGATACAACGACTCTGAGTGTGAATGCAGTGTGTGGTGTGTATACATTTAAAAATTTAAAAAACAAGTACATTTTTCTTTCATTCAGAAACAGAATCGTTTCTTTTGTACGTATGCATTTATAATCAATACTAATACATTTTGTCTTTTATAAGAACCTTTTTTTTCTATTATAAGCTGCTTAAGAGACACCCCAGAAAATGTCATTCTTATATAGCTCTACCTTTTTTTTAAAGTTAAAAAGGTCGTATTTTGTGATGTTATTTTTAAAAAAAGAAAGATTTTGAAAATCAAGGAAGTTTCTCTTGCATTTGTATTTGTGCTGTATCAAAAACATACTGAACCATGACACCACTGTCATATCAAACCAAATGATTATGAATTTTGTCACCCAGTACATCCATCTACATATTTATGTGTTAACACTGAATGTTGTCACCCTTGGTGTGTTGAAAGAGTTTAACCCTTTACCTCTCTGTGGTGTTCAGGACTGCCTGCAGCCGCTGAGTATGCAGGCTCTGCCCGCCCAGCCAGAGAGTCTGTGTATTGTTGAGATGGGAGGGGTTGAGAAACAGGATGAACTTGGAGAAAAGGGAACCATCGGCTTCCTCTACCTTAACATCGGGCTTCAGGTAAGTGTTGTTTTTAATTCACAACCAGAAGAGGCACAGATAAGACAGTCCTTTAATCCAGTGCATTTTCACAGTTTGCCTCCGGGGGCATTTCAACATAAGATGGTCATATCTACATTAGCATCGGCTCAGATGGATCTTGTTCTCAGTGATCCAAGAGGAAAAATCTGAATAACACATTTTTGCCATACATGTAGAGGCACATCTATCATGACTGTCATCCAGCAAGAATATTATGGCTGGATATTGCATTTTTCAGGAAGTTAATATTCTGAATCCCCAGTTATTGCTCTAAGAATATTGGCAGAAGCCTGTGGTATCTAATCGGACGTTCAACCAAGCAGTTACCCACAATCCAGAGCAGAGGTCTAGAGGAATACAGTGTTTCCCCTAGGTTGAGAATTTACTTGTGGTGGTGGGCCGGGCGGTGGAGGGGGACGTCGCGGTGTTTGATAAGTGCATTCAAAATAATCTAGTCACACTGGTTTATGAACCATGTGTTATTTATTGCACATAGATACAACTTAATCCTGCTGCAGACTTGCTTTAACACAAACAGAACCCAAAAGAAAAACGAAAAAAAAAAAAAAAAAAAAGCTATTTAAAGCTATTTGCAAAGCTGACAGTTTTTGTCAGAGCAGTGTATTTTTCTCTGTTTTGAAAAAAAGATCTCCAATGCCTTTCTGTATGGAAAGGACTGGGGGTCAGGTCCATTTATGCTGATGCGCATGCATGCAGCAAGATGCTCTCCTTGCAGCCTGTTCCTCAGTTCAGTTTTGATCTAAAAGAGGAAAAAAAAACTTGCATAACCATAATGCAAAAGAGCACAAGAAAATTAACTGAAATTATTCACATTGTGCTCTTATGCATTATGGTTTAAATCACTTACCCTGTTCATTGCTGAGATTTTATTATTAAAATTGTAAACTAAATATGAACAAGTAACAGTTACAATAGGTACATTTTCAGTCACCTTTTCCCACTCAACAATATTTATTTATGAATATTTAATAGCAAAATGAAGTGCAACAGTGATTGCCCTATTAGCCAATGACTGGAAACTTTCACTAGGAAAGTGAGTTTGTTTATTTGTTCTGTCGCATGTATTTTTAAATGAAGAAATACAGAACTTTCTTGCAAGGCCACGTGTCCAAGTCGACTTACTTTATAGATGCCTTGTCCAATAACCAGTCTAGCATTACCATAACCCGCTGGAGCTGCGAACCGGAGCGATAACAAATAGGAGCGCTGTTGTTGTGAACTGGGAAGCTAATGCTAGCGGCGGATGCTAGCCGCCACGGCTAACACCTTCTTCCCTGCTCGTTAACACTCGAGGCTCCCGCTGTCAGTGACTGCCGGCTATCGGTCCCCAGCTCCTTGGACTGTTTCTTGATTTTGCTTTTCTGACAACTGCTGCTGTACATTAGCGGCTGCGGCTGCTGCTGCTGTCAGGGGCAGGAGGCTGCACAGTAGGCTTAGCCCGAGAGGAGGGACCCAGGTTGAATATTTTGTTTAACGTTACAAACCGCAACGAACAACACTTTGGACACCTACCTTTAAGACATCGTTGCTGTTAAACACAACAGTGCGTCATTTCAGACATTTAATGATTTCAGTTTAGGGGATGAAAATGTATTAAAGTTACGTAACTTACCTCAGAGACACTTGAAGCAAGCAGGGCTGTGCAACGCTGCAGGTGGTGTCGAGCTAATGAGCGCTTAACAAGGTGGGTCGGGCTGGCGGAATACACGAGCGCGCGCGCGCGTGTTGATGTGTGCGTGTGTGCGCCTGACAACCCAGTGAGAGACAGACAGGTGGACTGAGTTTTCCCTACGCTGTGCCAGTAATTATGACCCCGCGGTTTGTTTTGGGTTTTTTTTTTTTTTTTTAATTCATCTTCTTGGGCGGGTGTCAATCTACTTGGGCGGGCCGCCCAAGTAAAGTCTATGTAGGGGAAACACTGGAATACCATGCACTTATGTTAAATAATATTTATTGACATTTATTTTTCAATTGTTCATTTATTATTGGTGAAGGTTAATGTGACAGTCTATTAGGACACAGTTTGTAAATTGTGTGTGTTTGTGTTTGATCCTCTTTCTCAGAACGGTGTGCTGCTGAGGACTGTGCTGGACCCAGTGACGGGTGACCTGTCAGATACCAGAACACGCTACCTGGGTTCACGACCTGTCAAACTCTTCAGAGTCAGGATGCAGGGACAGGAAGCTGTATGTGACTTAAACATTTACATATAATCAATACACACACAAAAAAGGCTAATATATCTACAACCTAATTACAAAATGATATATCAGTTTGTGCTCAAACAAGTATGAAATTAAAACTGTTTTTGCTGCCGATAAGCCAAAAATGTTGATCAATTTTTGTCATGTTGAATGTTGGACAATTGTGATGAATCTAAATTGGCTGCACCTCTTCTCTGTGACAGGTGCTGGCAATGTCCAGTCGCTCCTGGCTCAGCTACTCGTACCAGTCTCGCTTCCATCTGACCCCTCTGTCATATGAGACCCTAGAGTACGCCTCTGGCTTTGCTTCTGAGCAGTGCCCTGAGGGTATCGTGGCCATTTCCACCAACACACTGAGGTATGGATACACACTGCAACAGCTACACTTGTTTGCGCAAACTTTTGGCAGTCTGAAGCCCCTTTTCCACTGCACATAAAAAACCCTGCTGACACCCGTTAACATCTGGCTATTTAATGTAATGATAAATGTTACTATTGGCATTCACACACCGGTCAAATGCATCTGCATTGATCAGCATTGATTGAAAAACCATCACCTGGGTGAAGACGCTAATATTGACATGCCACCAGAAAATACCATCCGTCTCCGTCTAAGCAGCGCTCAAACATCAATCCAAATTAGTCTGCACTGAGTGTGAAAGAGAGACTGAGATATTTTGAGATATATAAAAGAAAGCAAACCACAAAGGGCTCCATGCTGCTTTCTACTGTTTACCTTCATGTTTTCTGGCCTGTACATGATGTCAAACATGACACGCCAAAAAGATCTGGTATACTGGCAATGGGAAAGGAGTATATGGCCTTTTTTTTAAGCGAGTCAACCAGTGTTGGTTTTTTTTTTTTTAAACAATAAATTTCTCAAGTTTCTGTCTTAAGATTTTCCCTTTTGATCAATTCAAAGTCCTTGTGACTGACAGCTGTGTGAATGCATGTGTTTTCTGTGAATTGATGTTCTATCCTATGTTAATGTTTTTGTCTTCTTTGGATTCTTCTATTGTTGGGAACTTGTTGATGTATACTGTAACTTCAGTGTGCTTTTATTGTTTTCTGTGTATTGTAATCATGGTGTCCTTGTAAAAGAGAGCTTGCTCTCAGTGGTCTTCCCTGTTTAAATAAAGGTATAATAATAATGATAATTATTATTGGTTGAAATTGCTAGTAGTGAAGACAAAAGAAACAAGTTGAAGACGAGCTATTGCTCTCTGTTTTTGTGATAGAAAGCAAAAATCCTTGCCTTCGCTCTATATCACAGATCGATTAAAAAGAACTACATATATGTATATGTATATATATATATGTATGTATATGTGTGTGTGTACATATACATATATATATATATATATATATATATATATATATATATATATATATATATATATATAAATATAAATATATTAATGCACCACCTTGCCTATTACTGTATGACACCTCCATCTAGGGTTGTGATGGTGGTCCGACAGTGAACATAAATCTGAGGTTGACCTGTGAGTGAAATGATTTGTAACCTTCTCTCCCTTTCCCTTCTTTTCTCTTATCATCTTTCCGTCAGAATCTTGGCTTTGGAGAAATTAGGAGCTGTCTTCAACCAGGTGGCCTTTCCTCTGCAGTACACTCCCAGGAAATTTGTCATCCACCCCGAGACCAACAACCTGATTTTGATCGAGACTGACCACAATGCCTACACCGAGGCAACCAAAGCGCAGAGAAAGCAACAAATGGCTGAGGTATGAATTACAGTGTCAATAAAATGATGGTGTACTGACCTTACCAGCAAACTAAACTCTGCTCCTGGTCCCCTGACAGTAACACAGTTATTTGAGCAGAGAGGTGGTTTGTTTGTTATAGGTTAGGGCTTAGAGGAGAGACTTTATCATTTGTAACAGACACTTTACTTTTCTTGTGTCCCCATGAAAAGTCACCCACTATCACCATCCTTCTGGTTTCTTGTGCATCATGTTTGGTCCTGTTTATGTACAGGCCTTGTGCCCAAAAACACTCCTTTAACAGAGCCAGACTACAGCAAGGTATAATGACAAATAACTGAGTATCTCTTGCAGGGGTCTGGCACAGATAGATATGATGATCCAGAGCTTTTAGCAGGGTGTCCACCAGTGTATTGCAAGCCTGACCCCCCACCCGCCTTAAGCATTGGTGAATTCTTTCAAAATGAAAAAAAAAAAGATAATAATAATTAAATAAATTCAAGATTTTTTTTACTACAGGAGCCTAGAGAATGAAGAAAAACATCCTGTTAATATTACAATAACAGTGAAAATAAAGCTGACTGCAGACATAAGCACAAGCGCACACAGACTAACACACAGCACAGGGCTGCCAGGCTCTGACCTCATGACAGTTGCAGCTGTGACAGACAATGCTAGCTAACGAGACAGCAGCTGACATTTGCATTTTCAGTGATTGAGCTGATGATAACGTTACATGAACTATGAGGAGTCAAATCTCTGCAGCAGCTCAAATCATGTTACTAATGTTAACCACTTACTTGCTCCCTCTCATCCTTTGTGGGACATGAGGTTGCAATGAAATCTCCTCATTGCATTTAGTCCTTGGCAACACACTGCTCCTCTCCCTACAACAGCTGCATCTCTTCCAGTAAACACACCAGCTAGCAGGGCCGTTTTTAGCTCTGCGAGGGCCCTATGCAAATTCTTTTGACCCCTATTTCAGTAACCCATAAATACACACCAAAGCTGCATTACATTCCTTATGCATATTGGACCAAATGCTGCTTTTTACATAGAAAAAAAAACGTATTTTAATTTAACTTAGCTGCATTGTTAACTTAGAAATCCTAAAGAAAGTCTTTTGTTGGCCCCTGTCAGAAAGACACTGGCCACCTGGCCCAACAGCTTCTCTGGGGGAAACCCTGATTTACAGTGCAGAGACCACCCAGGCTGAGCATCAAGTCCCCTTTTTCACATCTCAAGTATTGTAAGCCAAGGCCTGATAGGAGCTCAGTGTTTCCTTTATGTGTAAGCAGCTAGCTGTGGCTAAGGGCCAGTTTACTGGAGCAGAGAGCACTGAACCTGTGTGTTTCGATTTGTTTGGGATGTCCAGCCATTTTATTTGTACATGGACCGAAAAACTGCTTTGTTTATTCTTTTTGGTTCCAGTCATATTTTCAGTGTGAGTCATGGTTAGTGCAGTGCCCCAGGCTGCAGGAAAAGCCATCATTTCTCCGTAGAAAAAATGTCTTGTTCGAAACAAAAGAACAGTCATGAAAACCGTTTTTTATAAACAAAAATGGACAAAGAAATGTGCGCCTGTCTTACCATTATTCATATCAAAACACACCACCTCTCTCTATTTTTTATTTGTTTTTACACATATTTATTTCACTCTCCATATACATGATCAAATTTAAGAAGGTACGCCACACTAGGCAAAAAACAAGCCAGACATGACCTTGTGGGAAGCAGCACAGTGGCCAGTCGCTAACAGCCTCATCTCTCTCCTCGCATCACTGCGCCACTGTTAGCCGCTGTTAGCGCTAGCCTGTGATTGTATTACCTTTCTCCTTCAGCAGCTCTCTCCATCTGGGAAAGGCAACCCCAATGCTGACCCTTGGTTTTTTTTTTAATTCGCCGGTCACGCTGCCTTTTTGATTCCCTTTTGCACGACTTGGCGATGAGGATTCCGTCTCCCGTGATGCTGCTATACATGATCCTGCATTATGCTTAAAGAGTGGGACTTTGTTATGCGGCAGTAGTGCCGCTGGTCGCTAACAGCTGTTAGCGGTGCAGTAATGTGAGGAGAGGGATGAGGTGTGTGAGGTTTAGCCACTTGTCAGTTGTCAAAGGACAAGATGTGGTTGGTTTGTTTCAATTTACACCCGCCCCAACAGTCCTACGTTGTAAACACAGCCAGCATGGTGAGGAGGGGGTTTGTCAACTCGCGTCGCGTGTGTCTGTGTAGGAACCTGAATGAACACTCCATGTAGTATCGGATGACATGGTTTCATCAGTGTTATCATAGCTTTTTGGTACACAGCGGCTACAGTTGTTGCAATACATGTTTGAAACAGTGAGGCGCTAGAGTGCGCCATCTGTTTGAATGCAATATGTGATTTCAACGTTAGATGGGAGAAATTCCTACACACTGTGGCTTTAAAATGATGCACTGAGAATAGAGGAAAAACAGTAAAGTGTCACACATGAAAAGCTTGAACCAGCAAATGTCAGTCATTTCCTCTTGTTAAAGGACTGGACCCATCGTCAGAATAGTTGCTGACTAATTTGTAAGGCTAGAAAGGAACTAAGGCAGTGGGCTTTGATTCAGTGTGTCCCATTGAATGTGTCGGTCACCTGGTAATGGGGAGAAAAGATCCTGTGGTATCGCCTCAGCTGACCTGCTTTTTTCTATGTTGCCTCTACAGGAGATGGTGGAGGCTGCTGGTGAGGACGAAAGAGAACTGGCCGCTGAAATGGCTGCTGCTTTCCTCAACGAGAATCTCCCAGAAGCCATTTTTGGCGCACCTAAAGCTGGAGCAGGACAGTGGGCCTCACTGGTGCGTCTTGTCAACCCCATACAGGGAACAACACTGGACCAGGTGCAGCTAGAGCAGAACGAAGCTGCATTCAGGTGAGCAGGTTTAATTTAATTTCTTCATACAAATGGGAAAGTACAAAATTGCATGAGATGAGAAATGGATGAACAGACAGACTGATAGCCAAAAAAGAAATGATGTAAATATAACCAAAAATAAGACTTAATGCCATAGTTTAGAGTTTCGGTCGAGGAGAGTAGCCTATCCTCTCTGTCAACTGTGCTCAGCACTGCAAGTGCAATAAACCCTTCAAAAGTTAAAAAAAAAACAAAAAACAAAGTTATGAGTGATTTACCAAGATGCTTGCTCAATAAGAACTACCATTTTATTAATCCCTCTTGGGAAACCATTTTTTTCACTATGTTATTTTTACCTTATACACACATTGGTCTGAAATACACATACATACACACTCAGAGCCTATAGACATGCATAATTATTTAAAACATCAATTATCATGCATAATTATTTGTTGTCATAGTGATGGGGCTGCTGTGT
Organism: Epinephelus cyanopodus; assembly: GCA_026686955.1. NCBI lineage: Eukaryota > Metazoa > Chordata > Actinopteri > Perciformes > Serranidae > Epinephelus > Epinephelus cyanopodus. The sequence goes on along the minus strand of CM048917.1, from coordinate 37,919,202 downwards.
AGTCAAACGCAGAGTCCTGAACGCATCTAATTTTTAAGTCCTGCTCCAGAATTGGCACTGCGACATGCAATATCACATCCACCCTGCCACCCTCACACATGACCGCTTAGTTCTGCAACCCAACTCCATCTGTCGATTCAAGATTGTGTAATAACCATGCGCTGTTCAAATGATCAGGTAAGAGCAGCACAGTTAAAGTGATTGTTTTGGGGCATTTCATACTTGTGACTCAAAGATAGAAATTTAATATTGACTTCAAAAACATCTGCTGACACATTCCGATTTTCTATTTGTGGGGCTGGACGGTTCATTAGGAGCACTGTTGGAGAGAGAGTTAATTAAAGGCTCAGTGCTGGATGTGAACCACCTCTGCTGTGTTAACTCATGCTAACGCTCCAGAGACAGTCTTTCAGTGCTGCATCTAATCTGTTTATCTGCAGCAGAAAGTTTGCTAATCTGATGCATAGTTGGACTGTCGGGGCTCAGCTTCTCGGTGCATCACGTCGCCTTTCTCTGAAACTGTGAAAAATGGTGACATGTTTGACTCTCCAGTCAGCGTGCTGTGCTTGTTCTTCCTCTCTGTGTTTATTTGCAGCCGGCAAACCAACCTCAAAGGTGTCCAGCACCACTTACTTTATCAGGATGTGTAGATGCTGCCCTTGTTAAGTCAATAAAAGCAATTTGGCTTCATTTATTGGCTATAATTTCATCATTAGAATATTACGCAATAATATACATTTTCACTTACCAGTCGATGATTTATTGGCCCAGTATATATCATGCATCCCAGCCAGGTAGTAATATCAGTAAATGTAAATTCTGAGATATCCGAAGGAACACTTGAGATGAACAAAGGACAAAAGAAGCAAGTTTTTGGAATGGCATGATAGAACTGAGCCAGAGTTCAGCCTTCTGTTTAATAAGTGGGGTGTTTGTTTATAAATGGTTGTACTGAAGCTTTGAGTGTCATGAAATGATTCCTAAACAGAACGATGGGGAACTGAAGTGAGTGGGAGGCTGGGTAGAGATCCTTTTGTAAAATAAAAAGTGAAACTCTGGACTCTTCACAGTGTTAAACACAAGCACTTAATGCTGATGAAAAGGTTTTGCATGACATTGTGTCACAACCTGAAGTTCTAAGTGATGTGTGCGTGCAGTGGTGATGACGTCCAGAGTCTGACCCTGGGCTGTTTCCCAATTATTACGCCTTTCACATTGATGGAGAGTCTCAAAAACTGCCAGCATCTCATAAATTGTTTCCTTATTATCTCAATTTGACCAGCAGCCATAAAGAAATCTTTTGGGCTGCAAAAACGGAACAGATGTGCTTTAAAATTTAATGTCTTTCATAATCTGATGACTAACAGCTCAGGAGAGAGAGTTGGTTTTGTCCCTAGTTTTCAGAACAAGAGGCCGTTAAGTGCCAGAGAATCAGTGATTGCAATATTTTTTTTTGGCTTATTCCGATTTTTTTTTTATTTTTATTTTTTTTTTTACAAGTCTGACCTTTTGATTTTGTCCAGTCCTAATTTTCTTTCTTTCTTTAAACTATAATTGACATTGTCATTGAAAGCTTGGCTTAAAATAGTAAAAATGCATGTATGATATCAAAGATAGCCGTCATCTACCAAAATCTGACAGAAAATAAATGTCCACAACAATTTGAAAAACTAAGAAATTGGGTGCATCCCCTTGCGAGTCAATTTTGACTTTAATGTGCCCTTTTATCCCAGGCCGTCCCAAAGAAGGTCTGTGTTTATCTCAAAGACAGTTTATAATGTGCCCTCAACAATGGGACAACGTTAATCTTGAGTCCTGCTTTTTAGGCTGCACAAACTGATGTGACACAACAGAAAAACATTGGTCACTGCCGTCGGTGGATGTCATCTTATTTGCAGAAAAGCCGCTATCAAGGGGAATATCAGTCAATACTGATGTTTTACCAATAAATCGGTGCATCTCTTTGCTGTGTTGATGATGTCATCTTTCTTTTCCACAGAAACTGCTTCTCTGCACTGACAGCAAGCACAGTTAACATAGTTGCAACAGTAATAGTGAATTAATTAATAGCAGCTTTTTGGTTTCACTTATAATAATAGTTATATAGTATTTATTTATGTATTTATTTTTCACATTTTATCAATTTAATTTAATTGAAATACTTGAACCTAACAGTCTGCCTTCTATGTAGCACATTCATTTAAACATTGCTGACAAGTTCAGTCAAGTTTTATTCTACATGATATTGTTAGATATAGAACATTTTAGACTCAGAACAGTTGTAAAGAGCAAGTAGTCACCTTTCAGCAACATAAATGTGCATGTTATTGTCTTATTAACTAAATTAATGTTGAGTCTATAGAAAGCATGATGGGTTTGTGTTTTAAAGGCACAGATGAATCTTTTCTGTAGCATAGATTAATACATTTATAGTCAACAGCAAGTGTTTCTCAGCAAACTCAAAAATCTGACAAACAGAAATTGTTTTGATATTTTATCAGACCTTTGCATGAAGTATTGCAGTCTCTGTGGTGTTAGTTTGGTTAATGAACAGGTCACTTACATAGAAATCTGTCAATGTCTGTAGTTTTATTTCTGTGTTGCATGTTGTGTATTATTTGATTTTAATTTTTCATCTTGTTTAATTCTTTGTCAAAAAACTGCACAAGAGCCCATATCTGACACCTTTCCCTCTCCCTGTGTTTGATACATTTCAGCGTTGCAGTGTGTCGTTTCCCCAACACAGGAGATGATTGGTATGTTCTGGTGGGCGTTGCCAGAGACATGATTCTCAACCCCAGATCAGTGGGCGGTGGCTTCATCTACACCTATCGGCTCATCAGCGGAGGGGAGAAACTGGAGTTTGTGCACAAGGTGGGTTTGACACTTCACTGAATTCAATTGAAATTATGTTTATATTGCTACAGGAAAGCCAATTCTTTTTTTTGTCTTGGATACTTTATACATGGAAAGCAGTTCAAGGAACTGGACTGCAACTGTCAAAGTCATCCATTCACATACAGCAGACAACAAGAAGGGAAAACTGCAACATTTGTTTACTGCAGATGGCACCGTTGCTGTCCTGTCTTTGCCTGTAGGTGGTGACATCAGAGCGTTTATGCAGTGTGTAGGTCTAGACTACAACGTCTATTAAATTTTCTTGCAAATAGGTGGCGCATGCTGTACTTAATCAGCAGACCAAGAACATGTAGACCTGCAGCTGGGTGATTTTGGCTCAGTCTGGTTTCAAAGTTAAAGTGTGAATTTTGTGATTAAAGCCTAAGTAAAAAAAACAAAATGCACAGTGAATATGGAATGCAGCCAGTGTGACTGACATGATACTCATTTTACCTTGGGGGAAGAGGAATCATATCACATGACCATTTAAGTTGAGGCAAAGCGCAAAACTGTGCTCTATTATTGAAATGCAAGTTAGCAGGTTGATGGACGAGAGAGAAGGGTCATCAGAGTGCAACAGGTGGGACAGCAATGATTAGAATTTTAAAGACAGATGTTAATGCCTCTGGCGCCGTGCACTTCTCTCCGGGCAATTCCCCAAAAACTCAAGCAGGGTGGAAGCCATCAGGGTGAATCAGCCCACATGCATTTGTTACCTGATGTGGATTAAGAAGGGAAATGAGTCAGGAGTGTTGTATTACACAGTGGTGTTCACACTGGAGGAATTTCCCAACCACTCAACCAGATCGGATATTGTAGATGAGTAGGGTTGGGTACCGAAACTCGGTACTTTTTGTACTTGGTACCGATTCACGTCGGTACTACTGAGTACCAATTCACTTAAAATGAAACGGCCAAATTTCGGTACCTGAGGTGGAGGCGGAGCGAGAATGCATGTCTCACACCTCAGACTCAGCAACAATGGCGACAAAAACAACGTGCAGACAAAAGTTTACGTGCAGCGCTGTTCCTAAATGTTCTCAATAAAATGTTTAAACTGAGAAGTTCAGACTTTAACCCTATGGGCCCACACGACGCATAGTGCGTCACACCACCACTTCACACCCGTTCTTCTCTGTGGATTTTCTCCGCAACCATGCGTCATAGCAAGATGCCACGCATATCAGCAGAAACAGCAGAATTGTAGTTTTCCGACAAGGCTTGCACTTGTCAGTAATCCAATGTTTTCACAGCGAAAATGATGTATAACAGAGCTTTCATACAGCTTTGCACACACATTACTGTTGGATGGATTACTCGCGAACGCAGGCTCACACAGAAATACCACGCATATCACATGAAAGCACAGGACCACACACATCATTGTGCTGTCATCTCATCATGCTATAAATCCAGATCAATTGTCTACAAAACTAAAACCTGACAAATTTCTTTACAATCCATGATACAGATCTTGTTATCAGTCACTTCATATAGTGAGGAATATCGTATCTTAGCACGTGTTAGGCTTGTGTGTGTTTCTCCCTGTCTATCCACGTTTGTAGTCTGGCTTTCAAGATGCAAATATCTCCATATTGTGCAGTTGACACTCCATCAAACTTTGTATGACAAGACCAGCCACTTCACCTTTGCGCACCCACACAACTGTAGCCTAGTTGTGCGTGCTGACAGGGCCGTAGTCACCCCCTACATTGAGGGGGACACGTGCCCCCCCACCAATGCCCAAAATGTCTCCCCAATATATAAATGAAACTGAAAAACAAATATTATCTTGGAGGACATCATTGCACTTGGTTGAATATTTTTCTATGATCTTAGATGTAAATATTGCATGTTTCTTTCAGATAAAACACATTTTTGACTTGTGAATGAGTCAGTGGAATTTCTTGCAATAATGAAAAAATACTGGCAATCATATCCGCCTGGCACAAACCACATATTTTGGACAGCTGGAAAGTGACAGAATGTCCCACCATCATGGTTCTTATATTGCCAGATTCCAGAGTCTCCTGCCTTCATATATGGCAGAATATGTCAACTTCCAATTTGCTATGTTGAGATACATGTAAAAATGTAAGAATTTAGTTACACAGATTTTTTTTTCATTGATATAAAAATTAATATAAAATACAGGCACATAGAGGGACGTGGTGATGGCAAATCTGGTTAGCTCAGATTGTCCTGGAAAAAACAAGATATAGCATGTCTATGTAGCCATTATAATGACTGTGATATGAGCTTAAAATTAAAGGCAGTAAAAATACGCCAAAAAGGCCTAGGGCCCACAGGGTTAAAAAGTACTGAAATAAGGTACCGTTAGGTACCGGTACAGAATTCCAGATACCGGTACCAGTACTGTATCGGTTCAATTATGAACGATACCCAACCCTATAGATGAGTCTATCTGGTCGAAACACACACTCTCTTTTTTACTGGTGCACATGACACATGCAGATACACACAGAAAGAAGATTATTCAGCAGCGGCTGGAAGCATTATGTCTTTGGGTTTTCCATACGACCATCTGTTCATCCCATTTTCATTAACATCAGGAACTTTAGAGAATTTCCTCATGTTTGGCACAAACGTTCATTTGGACTCAAGGATGAACTGATTACACTTTGGTGGTTAAAGGTCACTGTGACCACACAAAACACAATTTTTGGTCATAACTCAAGTATTCATATGCCAGTTACGACAAAAATTTCACACAAATATCTAGTAGGATACAAGGATGAATTGAAGCTTTTTTAAATCAAAAGGCCAAGGATCAACTTCACTGTGACATCATAAAGTTGTGTGAAAATACTTTTCTTGCCATTACTCAGTGTCATAATTTAGGGACAGAAGTAGAGACATTTGGTCATAAGGAATTGGTGAAACAAATGAGACTGCTGATTGTATAGATCTTCTATGCTGCACGGTTGAAGCACCCATGCTCTAATATTTGTAGCTTTTTTTTTTTTGCAGCAACTTTGATATTTGAAGCATTGTCTGTTGTCATGACTACATATGAGTCTGGACAGACAGGGATGTAAACTGCAACTTGACCTGTTGGTGAAAGCATACAACCATGAAGCAAACATGCTGCATCTCAACCTAACTTCTCCTGAGCATCGCCTAAAAGAATGTAATCAGCTGCATTTTAATAATTTGTTGTGTTTTGATTGGCAGACCCCAGTCGAAGACGTGCCTTTGGCCATTGCTCCGTTCCAGGGACGAGTCCTGGTGGGAGTTGGGAAACTTCTGAGAATCTATGACCTGGGCAAGAAGAAGCTGCTTCGCAAGTGTGAAAACAAGGTAAAGCAAGGATCCAAACACTCATCCTCTCTTTGAGCTGTTGATGTGAGTATGTCCAACAGTCACACTGTGCACTAGGCAAAGCAGTTCAAAAGTCAGTGTGGTTTAAACCCAATTTCTTCTCATGACTTAATGTGATAAATGAAGCTTGAGTAGAGGTTTGTCCAGAATAATAGGACTGAAGCTGTATTATCTTTACCTTTTTAGAAACTAAATAAGCCATTCATCCGCCTGTCTGTGGGTAACCTCAAATAATTTGTGGTGAATGTCAGTAGAGATAAATCTGGGACGCTGGCTTTTCCCTCAGAGATGTTATTTTTATCCAACAGTGCACGACACCACTGGTTTAAATGAGTTTAATTGTTTGATTCAGTTATGAGTCTCCTGCTCTTCCGTTTCTTCCTTTGTAGATCAAATGTAATTCTGAAGCAGTTTAAAATGAATCACAGCAAAGGTGCACAGGCTTGTAAGGACAGAAGTTATCATCTGTCTGTCACAGTGCTGTTCTACAAAGAATAAACAACCTTCAGGCAGAGGACTTCTCTAAGTATCAGTGCGAATACTGACCTTGGTCAACGTGGTCACATTCATGTGCTTGGGTTTGCAGAGACTATTTATTTTAGTATTTTTCACTTTCCAAAAGATATCCTTCAGAGTTTCTGAGCGCTGGTGGCACTGAGGAGTAACGTTTTGATGAGTGTTGAATGAGTGCACAGTGGGTTCCTGTTTCATTTGCATCTTGTCTCGTGTGCATACACAGTTTTATAGCCTGTTAAATAGCCGATTTGAAATAAAAACAAACTTGGCAAATCTTTTGTGAGGCAAAAGAACAGTTTTTGTTTGTGATGAAGCTGCACAGAGTACAAAGGCACAGTGATGCATTTGAATGAAGACCACATACCCACAACTGAATGGCTGCAATTGGACTTATGTGTACTCAGATTGTTGGTTGCTGTATGCCAGGTGAACATTGTGCTTGTAATATTTTTTTCCTACCTGTTTGGTCCCTCCCTTATTTGTTATGTCCTCCCAAAAAGTCTGTAACAGGATCAGTTTTAACGAATGACCAGCCGGAACAATGAACAGTGCTACATATTAAGCCGCTCACAGAACAGGGCTTCATCTCATCATGTTTCCCTTGTGCAAAAAAAGGAGATATTCCTCGACAGAATACATATGTCATGTCTTTTGAGTGTACTTTATTGAATGTATTTTATGTCTGTCCTGTTTAGCACGTTCCCAACCTGGTGACTGGCATCCATACGATAGGCCAGCGTGTGATCGTCTCTGACGTGCAGGAGAGCCTGTTCTGGGTGCGCTACCGACGCAACGAGAACCAGCTCATCATCTTTGCCGATGACACATATCCCCGCTGGGTAACCACAGCCTGTCTGCTTGACTATGACACCATGGCCTCTGCTGACAAGTTTGGCAACATCAGCATTGTAAGTTTGGGGTTGGGGAATGTTGGCTGTCTGAATCTGTGATTGGACTGTCATATAGCAGATAAAGAATACGCTGGATTACAATATGAATTATAAAGTATATGGTGCATTAGATTTGACACAATTGTACAATTTTTTCCCCTCCATGTCCCTTCATGAGCAGCTACACTTTGCTCTCATTAGGCTCAAAAACATGTCTTCATTCTCTGTTTAATTTTCTCAGGTGCGTCTACCCCCCAACACCAGCGATGATGTGGATGAAGACCCCACAGGGAACAAAGCTTTGTGGGACAGAGGCCTCCTTAATGGAGCATCACAGAAGGTAAAGCCATTATTTTCCAAACCATCTGCCGTGTTAGACTTCTGACATTTTACCAACGTGTCACTGTTACATTTGTTAACATTTCTTTTTTTTTTTGCATTTTGTTTGTATTTCCTTCTTTTTTGTAATTTTGGGTGTGTGTCTGCAGGGACAGAGTCACAGGTTGAATGAGCTAAATGGTGTCAGCCCTTGACTGACCACATTTCGTTTTGCATCGACCTTGGCAAAATGCAGTGTATGACGGTCAATAATTGTATTGCAGCTCTGTGATTGACCCTTGCTATCTACTATCACTCCAGTTCAGCTTCCTTTTTCTAGCTCGCTACTCAGCTCAATTACCAGTGGTACTGGTCAGGTACCACAGAGAAGAATTTGCTATTGCAGCAAAGAGTCTGCACGTATGTGGTGGCGCATTGCTGAAGTACATCAGCACAGATGAAGTAGAGTTAAAACAAAATGTGCTGAGAAGTGGAGCTTCACATATAACAGAGTGAGGAGAGAGTGACAGTAATGCCAGCACAATGAGCTGCCAGAGGTAGATGGAGTGGAGGAACTATTTAGATCCTCCTGCCGTAAAGGTACTAATAACACCACACTGTAAAAATACTCCATCATAAGTAAAAGTCTTTGTTTCAAAACTTAAATTAAGGACAGAAAGTATCTAAGTTGTATCATCACAATATCTTAAATATCTTCTAACAACACTGATGAAACTGCAGTATGAAAAGTAAATAAAGTCAGACAAATGAAGACACAACAAGTCAACTTTGCCTTTTTTTGGTCCAGACTCAAGCCTGTTTTTCTGGCTGGTGCTGATGGTCACAGCCTGAAATAGAAAAATTACCATCAGAATTAAACATTATGTAAGGGATTACAAAGCATACAGATGACAAGCAGATCATAACGGGAAAGCCAATAAAACCTGAGAGCAGGCCACCAGTGTCTTAATTACAGAGCTGACCTTTTATGTGTGCATTTTTTAGAGTCTGACCAGTCCACTCCTCAGCATTTATATGTAAGACAGAGTAAAAGAAATGTAGAGAGCAAAAGTGAGTTTTAATGTTAGAACAGTCGCTTCAGGATTTGAGTTGTTCAAGGAAGAAACATCAGGTTACTGTTGAGCCCATGCTGCACAAGTTTGAATGATTTAGGCTGGGTGCTGCTCATGGTCTGAATGTCCAGCCTGCGCACTAATCTGCCTCCTCCACTCTTCTGACCTCCAACCGCCAACACACAGAGACATGACACACATACACATACTGCATAACATCGTCAACCACAAGCTTAACCTTCTCACAGATGCAAGTGTGTACACACACACTTGCGCAGTTTGGAAAAAACACAGTTTCACTCATCCCATATTTAAATTCTGGTCAAAACTGTTTAGGTAGCAGATGGACTGGGAAAGTCCCTCAGATTTAGACATTGTGAGCTGGTCCCAGTTGTCTTTGTGACACAGTGTTTGTCAGCTATTTCTGTCTCTGTGCACATCGATTGAGAATTTCATTTGAGTTTGGAAATGTACCATGTCTGTATTTAGATGTGTGTATGGAAGCCTGGATTTGTCTGTATCCAGAAAGCCTTGTGTGTTCACATCTGGCTGGATGAACCTAATTATCCATACATGGCTCAGCTAAATGCTGTCTTACATTAAATTAGATGCATTCCATTTCTATTTGATTATTGTATCTCAAAAGATCAAGGCCAGGGAGACACAGCTGTCTGTTGAACAAAATGAAAGGATTGACTGTCTTAACCCCAAATGTCTTGTAGTGTGTGAGGGTCATTTCTGTCGTGTTGTTTCTAACCATCTCCTGGGGAGTCCTTTGCTTCTCCAAGCATGCACAACCCTGTTCTGACTTCCTTTCCTCAGCTCTTCAACACTTCAGAAACAAAAACATCTTTTGAGTTTTCCTGCCTAGTCTTTGTTACCCTAATGTGACATTTCCACTGTGTTGGAGTCTCCCACAGCAGCAAAGATGTGCCTCATTTATTCTCAACATACCCGAGAGCGGCTTCAGGCTGCAGTTTGTGACCAGGACGAGATGAGACTGTGTGTGTAATGACAGCCTCACAGAGATGCATGCATGGCAAGAGTAGTATTAGTATTGTTTTTTCAGGAATGACTTTGATTCAAAATGCTGATGTCATAGTCAGTTATTTAGTTTATATGTACAAAGAAGTGGCTCGTTACATAAGGTCCAAATGATACACATCTTGTAGTTTTTTTTATAGCTTATCAATAGTGTTTTATAGCCTACAGTTTGGTCCTGACTGATGCTTTTGATATTAACAGAAGCAACGTTTTGACTCAAAGCTCCTGGGACTTTTAGTCCCAGAGGCAACTTCTCAAGAAACTAAACGTTTCCTTCAGCCAACTGTTATCTGTGTCTGCACCACAGTTTAAAGACCCCTGAAGATTAGGCAAATGAGTCCTCTGAGGCATGAGAAAGCAACATGATGGGACAAGGGCTGCTGGTGGTTGCAGGGTTGAATACACTCTGCAGCCTGCAGTTCACTTCAGGTTTTGTCTCACTGTGGTGAGATTTACTGCTGCATAGTTTTGCTGCAAGTTGGAAGCACTGAATGAAATGCAGAGGAAGAAAATAAATCGAAGCATCTGTCTCCACAGTAAATCATCTGTTGAGTCTTTGATGGTTAATTGTTTTGAAAGGTAGACACTGGGAAGAAATGTATAAAGATTATGTCTTATTTCTCTCATTCCCTGGTTTTCTCACATCATGGCAGCTCTGTCTCTGTTGCTCTCAGCTCACTTACCCATGCTGTGCTCTCAGCTCAAAGCCACCATCTCTCTCGCTCTTTGCCTCTTCATCCTTTTATCCCTCCGCACTGGCGACAGCAGTGGTGCGGAGACATAATGTTTTTGGGTTCTGTTTGTCCATCCGTCCCATTCTCCTGAATGCTATTTCTCAAGAAGGCCTTAAGTGAACTTCTCAACATTCGGCATAGGCATCCACTTGGATTCAACAGTGAACTGATTGGAATTTGGAGGTTGAAGGTCATTGTGACTTCACAAAACACGTTTTTGGCCGTAACTCAAGAATTCATATGCTTATTGTGACAAAATTTCACACAAATGTCTACGAGGATAAAAAAAAGTGATGTGATGACATTTTATATCCAAAAGCTCAGAGGTCGACTTCACTGTGACATCATAACGTTCTGTAAAAACACTTTTCTGGGGCAGAAGTGGGGACATTTGGTCAGATACTGAATTAGTGACACTAATCTTAGGTTTCGATTTTGACACTGTGCTGATTGTACGGATCTATGATGCCAGGTTGAAAATATGTGTGAATCATCCGTGTTTTATAATTTGTAGCTTCTTTGCAGCACCATCCAATATTTGAAATATTGTCTACTGACAGCTACATATGAGTCTGGACAGACATGGATATCAACTCTAACTACATCTTGACTGGTTGGTGGAGGCACACATGCCTCACAACCTAAATAATGTCATCAAACAGAGAAATGTCCTCCCCTTGTCCTCAGTGGTCCTAAGTCAGTACTGAAGCACTTTGTTGTTTTATGAATGAAGCTGTTCTGGAGTTGAAGTTGCAGTGCTGTGTGTGTGTGTGTGTTGGTCCAATCAACGAAGATTGTCCCTCAAACCTAATTTAGACCCTGATCCATGCGGTCAAAATGCAATGAAAAGGTTTCTAGTCATTTGAGAAAGTTCCTCCGATCAGAAGTGGGTTAGAGTGTGTCAAAGATGCCCTGAGGAAAAGAAGAAATCAAAGATGGCTTGCATAAGGGCTTTTTCCCTTTCTTTTTTTTTAATCCAATCAATTTTTGACCAAAGCGATCAAGAACAGATTGTGTTCCTATTTTAGGGCTCTGGAGTAGGGATAGGAATCAAGAAGCAGGTCAACAGTGTAGGATCTATTGGAATCATATGCCTCAGAGCTTATCAGTTCCTTTTATTAATGCCAGCATGTTTTTATGTTTTATGACGTCAAACTTGCGTGTATGACTCTGGAAACTTCCAACAAGAAGTCATGGCAGTCATGGCATGGAAAAAAACGGACCAAAGCGTGACTTCATTTGAAAAAAAGAAGAAAAAAGATGCCGAGTGCTGTAATGGCTGTAAAACGATCGTTTGAAGTAAGGGTGGTAATACCAGCAATACTCTGAAACATCTGTCTAGGCAACATGGGCTTAACTTCCAGGACAGCCGTGTTTTTCACTCAGTACACACGAGGGCCACTGCTCCCCACTAGCGGTGGGTCAGTGGACGATGCCATCGTCCCAGAGTACATATCCTATCGTATAATAAACTTAGCGCCATGGAGGCAAGCTTAGCCGATTTTCTCTTTGGTAAAGAACACCTAAATGAAAACAAATGTTGCACAAATGTTCTCATTTTAATCACACTGTGTTCAGACTTAGAGAAACTGTTGCGTTGATGTTAAAAACCCGTGTGAGCCTACCTTTTTTTCCCCCACACAGATAATTGATCAAGAACCCATAAGCAAATCATATACAGTCGGATCGATAAGCAGACTTAATAATGACATTGGTATCAATAATAACAATCCAATAATAATCAGAACGTCTGCACATTTCGGCCTCAGTTGTGTCTGTCTGTGTTATGTGCTGTCTTGGTCCCATGGTGTCAGCGTAACATATGGCCTGTATGCAGTTTGCTCAAACTAATACTGAGGTTTTATTGCTCCTGAATGCTGCCTGTGTATCCAGGGTACATCCTGATTATTACCTTTAATTATTGGCAAAGTGGTTTTTTGATGGTTATTGGATTAGATCTGACCATCCGGACCAATTTCCTCTAAGAGGAGAATGACAGTGTGTGTCTCCTATGTGACCTTGGCACAGAGTCCACGAGTCATGTACTTTATCGTATATTTGCAGCTGTCAGGGCGTATGATCTTGGGACCTTCAGTGACATATCAGACATGATATCATATGATCAGATTTTTCATGGATTAACGCACCTCCTTGTTATTCCATTAGTCTGGACAGATGGAAGTTACAAGCTACAGTCCATCAGAGTCACTGACAGGAGGTCAAGAGGTCATGAAAATATCATTCTCAACTGTCTGCACCATCAAATTAATAATCACAGTTGCTCTGAATGTTCTTGTTTTAATTATAAAGCAGATGTTTCCCAAAATTGTCAAGACAGAAACCACATTGTACCACTTCGATCTTGTTGAGAGAAACAAGATTATTTCATTCATAGCATGTATTTCTGTTCAGTGTCACAAAATCCCCGTTATGTCCCCTGTGATTCAGCGTGATAGAAAACAACGGGATAACGAGGTGCGGGCCAGTTTGGCTTTTGCTGATATAAGCTGATTCCGGGGATCATAGTGATTGCCAGAAGCCAGTGACTTTGCCAGTGTCAAAGCAATATGTGGCTTATTTTCCCATGTATGTATTAGATTACTATTTTTTAGTATTGTTAGTACTAGTAGTAAAATAATATTAAATTTAATTTGCCTCATCATAGTGTCACATTGGCATCCCCTGCAGATAAAGACACTTGCAACACTGACACATAAAAGTGCACACACTCCAACCAACTGACAGCGTGGTGCCGTTTCCTGTACTGAATGTAGCCGAGGAGAGAAAGAGTAAACATGTCATCTCTGTCCAGCTGCTTGCAAGGGACAGAGCAGCCCCTTTTACTCTGCCTCTTCAAAGCGGTATTGTTGCGCAGCTGTTCTGCCTCCCCAGGCGGTGTAAAAGGTACGATCGTAGAGTGTGGACGGATAGAGGGTTTTTTTAAATTTTTTTTATTTTCCGTTTTTTTGGGGGGGAGGCCTTAAACACACTAACACCGTCAACTATCCACAAGCGCACTCAGAGCCGCTCTGAGTCTGGTGTCAGAGACACCTCTGATCCTCTGAGTTGCGCATCTGCGTGATTGTGTTGCAGTGTGCGCCGAGAGTTTTAATTTAAGGTGTTCACAGACTCGGGCGCACTATCAGCGGAGCGTTGTAGTTTCCAATAAAAATGTCAATGAAACACTACATTACCCCCAATTCTTGCACGTTTCTGAAGTGATTCCAAGAATGAATTCTTCCAGACAACAAAAACACATGGCTGTCTTTCTCTGCCTCCATTGTCTGTCCAGGCTGAGGTGATAATGAATTACCACGTGGGAGAGACGGTGCTGTCCCTCCAGAAAACCACTCTGATCCCCGGAGGATCCGAGTCCATGGTCTACACCACACTGTCTGGAGGCATCGGCATACTGGTTCCATTCACCTCACACGAGGTATAACACAAGCATCCACACACTGTCTCACAAGAGGCTAATGCATCATCGTGGCCTGCAAAATACACACTGTCACTATCTCTGTCTCATTTGATTTTTATCCAATCTTCCTTTATTCTTCTCTTCAGGACCATGACTTCTTCCAGCATTTAGAGATGCATATGCGCTCTGAGTTTCCTCCCCTGTGTGGCAGAGACCATCTCAGTTTTAGATCCTACTACTTCCCAGTCAAGGTTGGTTTTGTTTTTTACATGTCTGTGTGTTTTTTGAAGGAATGAATCAGTTGGGAAATTCTGGACCATTACTGATACAAATGTTGAAAACAATGATCAGGCCAGTGGCCCATTATGCTGTTTTTTTGCTTTTTGGTGTTCATTATTATTATTATTATTATTATTATTATTATTATTATTTTGCTATTTATTCCCCACAACAAAATCTTCATTATAAAAAAATGTTTTTCCTGTGAAATAATTTTAATGGTTATTTCATATATTTATGATTGAATTTGTGCTCATTCAAACATAGTGTAATGAAGGATTGAAAAACTTTAAACCATTGTTAAAAAATAAGTGCTTCAAAAGCCTTTTTACTATGTATATCATAATTCCCTCTCTTTTTTATATTGCTGTGAATGCATCAACAAATTTCTCCTTCAAACAGCTGTATTTATTCAAATATTTTGCCAAAAAATAAATTCCATAAAGCTACATTTGAGCACATCATAATAATGCTATAATTTACCTTTGCCCAATTCTCAGTTTTACTGAATATAGATTGAATGCATCATAATGTAACTCATTGCAACCTTAGCTGTTAGTTGTGGCTAAGGTCTGGTAACAGCTAATGTTATAATGTAATTTGTAGTTCACAATGAAGCATCATCAGGAAGAAAAGGGTGCAATCTCTGATGTGTCAGTAGTGAATTTACTACGTCCTTTTGTCCCAAATGCGGCCCAAGCAAGATCTGTTTGTCCCAAAGAGGTTTTCTGTCGTCCTCAGGATGTTGGGATGCTATTAGTCTTGAGTCCTGTTGTTTAGGCTGCACAAAATTGATTTGACCAAAAAAAAAACCATTGGCCATTGCGATTGGCATTTTATCAACCAATAGGCCCAAAGCAGTCAACAAGGTGAATCATGTCTGATACCAATGTTCGGTCGATAAATCAGTGCACCTTTACTATCTTCTGTAAAGATCTCATATCATCTGATCTGTTTGTCTGCTTCACATGTTTTCAGCATCACAGACTATCAGAAGCCAACTTGCCCCGAGTCATTTTTTGTCTTCTCGGTTTTTCCTCTCCAGAATGTGATTGACGGAGATCTGTGTGAGCAGTTTAACAGTATGGACCCTCACAAGCAGAAAAGTGTGGCTGAAGAGCTGGACAGAACGCCCCCTGAAGTCTCTAAGAAGCTGGAGGACATTCGCACTCGCTACGCCTTTTAATCATACAAATTCATGCAGCAGCAGTGGCCAGAGACACACTCATTAGAAACCATTACACACACATCCTGCTCTGCCACAGCATGCCTGTTAAGGACACAAATAGGCGAACATGTAGGGGATTGTTAGACGGTTGACTGTGTGCATGCCAGTACATGGAACAACACCCCAAGATGTCACAAGCTTGTAATTCCCGTACATCGTTCCGTCATAATGCAACTCACACGCACCACTTCCTTTGTGACGCAAATACCTATGTTTGAAACTAAAGTATGTGAACATTCAGTTTTGCCATCACCCCACATGTACATACGTGCTAACTCAATTACTGAGAATTCTCAAGTTTTTCACACCTCCCCTGGGCTGATGTCAGCAGAAACCAAACACAGTTCAGCAACACCATTACATGGAAACATGGCAGGAAGTCTCGGCCACTTCAGCTCTTTTACGTTGCTTAACTATGTTGCCACAATTACCTGCAATTCACACATACAGCTGTGTTAACAGCATTCTCACACAGATGACTGTCATGAGCGTCATTCACACACACAACTGTGTGAACAGAATTCACACACAACTGATTACGTGATGAGCAACTGTCCCACTGTCATCTGCAAGCCTAACTGTACATACATGCTGACCCCATATCACCTGTGGTCAAGTGAAGCCATTTTATACAAAGGCTTTTTATCTCACGCCGAGCAGAGGAGTCTCGTTATGTACACAGTGTAGAGACGAGTGTCACACTGCCTGGACGCAGGGCTGTTGAAAGCTGAGAATACTTTTAGTGTCTGTAAATTAAGGTGTGTTTCAGTTGTGTCCTTATTTTTGATCTCAGCTAAATTGAAACAAATGTGTTTTTGTATGGTATGATTTTTTTTTTTTAATGTGTGTTGATTAGAATGACCTGTTATGATGCATATACCATAGTCCAAGATGGCTTTATGAAATCTTTGGTACCTCTTTGCCCCACCTGTCTGTCTGTGTGACATGTTGACCCCAGGCTCATTCAAGCATATTGCTTACTTGCAATTGGGAACCAAGCAGAAGCCAATGTCCAACCCAGTCTAAGCCTCAGGCCACACGGTTGAACAATTGTTGCCACACTGTGGCATTAGACAACGGCTGAACTCAGACTAAATAAGTGGGTGGAAGAACACTGAAGGTTTGCACTGGGTGTTGTTCTTCTCAGTCCTGTAAATTCCCAACCTCAGCCACAGGCACAGACATAGCATTCCTCAGTAGTCACTGAATTTAGGGGTTTGTGGGATGGGGGCAGTGGTCTGTTTTTGTAAATAAAGTTGTTGTTTTTTTTTCGTGTGCTTTATAATACCGTCTGTTTGTGTCATTTCCTGCCACCGTGTGTGTGGAGAACCATCACTCTGCCAAAGGATTCATGACTGATTTGTCTCGATAATTAGCACATCGGATATTAAGTTTTGTCATTTTACGATGGCGTCAGCATAGGAACAGTGTTGTGTTTTGACTGAAAATCAAATTGCTTAAATTTGATGAGTTTGAGTTAGACCTTGCAAATAGAACAGTCATGGTATTGTGCACTAACTGGCTGGAGACACCAACTCTTCTGAAGTCGTGTTAAGGAGGACCTTCCACTGTGAAAATCACCAAGAGAAGCTTTTAAACCAGAATCTTCACAACCAGACACATTCTATTTGATAATCTGTCCCTTGTTCCAAGAATATTGTTCCCCCCCCCCCGGTTCTAGGAATATTATTCGCAATCAGGGAGAAATTAACATTGAAAACCAAGATTTTGCATTTCCTTAGAGCAGGGCTATTCAAATGGCGGCCCGCGGGCCACATGCGGCCCAGAAGCAATCCTTGAGTGGCCCAGCCAGTGGCCCAACCAGAAAAGCCGAGGAAAGCCGAGAAAAGCCGAGAAAAACCGGGAAAAATGTGCTCAGCGAGCCTACAGATATTTCTACAGAAATTCCTACAGTAGTTCAGACCGTGAATGCAACACTCTGCCGTAGCCTAGCAACACTCAACCCAGAATGCAGCGTGTTGTTGTGAAAACGTAAAGTTTACGTTGAAAAGTGGAAAAAAAATGTACTGCTGCTACCTCGGGTTCTGTTGAATTACAGCTCTTTTGTTTTTTAGACACTTTTTGATATGCTTGTGTCAGATGTGACCAAATTTAAAAGGGAAGCAGTAAATAAACATTGTTTTATTTTTCATGACATTAATTTGTGTTGGTTTAAAATTTGTCATTAACTGCTGCTTACCGGCCACTGAAAAAGTCTGGCCCAGCTAAATTTCTTGGTTTTAAAATCTGGCCCAACTGAATTTGTAATTGAATAGCCCTGCCTTAGAGGTACATTTGACATAGCCTTTGGGGCAAATGGCCATAGAAAGAAATCCATCGCGAGTTGGCATTAACTTGCCTTGAAAGTATAAAAAGATGTAAATGTGCTGAACAAGACATGCTTCAGAGAGGATAGCAAATCAGGTCCAGCTGTGATGTGTTCATTTGAGTTAATATGAAACCACCTTAAAAATATAATAGCATTGGCTTTAGCTATTTTAAATATCTGTCCTTATGAAATCAGGTGTGTCCATTTTCTGGTGATGTAGATCACGAACAGAGGGTTCCCCTCAGGACCTGTGCAGCTAACAGTGCTACACTTCCAAACCAGACCAGCAACTTCTCACCTCTGTGTATTAATTAAAGGAATGGTACACCATTTTTGAAAACATGCCTAGTCATTTTCTTGCATAGACGTATATTCTGTATGTAGAATAACTTTGAATATAATATCTTTTTTTTTTTTTACCTTTGCCCAATGTTACCCCATGCTTGGCTAAGCATCCTGGCTCCTGCTTCATTATGTAACATGCAGTTTGAGAGTGGTGTCATCTTCTGATCTAACTTGGATCAAAGAAACAAATAAGTGTATTTTCCACGGTTGGTGATGTGGAAAGGTTGGCTTTTTACAGCTTCTCCTTCTGCGTAGCAAGTTTGACGATTTGTCACACAGTAGAGTAACAAACACTAAAACAACATCCTCACATGTGGCTCGGTGCTTCTGCACAGAGCGATGGGTTTTGCCGCTCTGGGAGAATAGCAGAGAAATTGGCCAGACTAAACTTTCCCTCTCAGAACAATGGCACTCCAGAGTTTTATAGAACTATAACCACATGGGCAGCTTTTTAAAATATGTAAAGGACAACAAAACTGCCCTGCAGTGAATGTTATCCAGAGGACATGTGCTCCTAATTTGAGGTGAAAAGTATATAAGGCACAGGAGAGAAACATCTGCATCTATAAGAATGCCCATTCAGGGAAATGACTGGTTTCACATGCTACTTTGCCAATTAATTTTAAGTGACAGAAGGTCTGGTGGTCCTTAAAATGGCAGCAGTGTACAACCTTGGGATGCGAGGGAGTAAGTGGATGGATTGTGTTTTTTATTTACTTATTATTTCCAGTTGCACAACTGAAAAAACAAAACGAAAGCCAGATAAAACCACTGAGCTAGAAAATATGTATGCATGAAAAATTCAGGATAACTTGGCTAAAGTCATTAAGATGAAAACATTCATAGTTATCTTTAGATTAAGCCACTAAGTGATAAAGCCATTGCTCAGGAACAATAACAAGTCTGTGAATTTATAAATACCTGATTTTCCCTGGACACCAGCAATATAAAGCTAAGGCACCAAAACATAAGTAAAAGTGGCCTATGTTGTTGCACTAACAACAAATACGGGAGAGCGGGGTTGGATGAGACACCCTTACATTACTCAAAGACTGCGTGAACAGTAATGAAAATGATTTAATCCTCCAGATACAGGTGTCTGCAAACAATTTTTGAAATTTTTTTAGAGCCCAACCCAAATGTGAAAGGCACTATTTTGTCTATACACACCCAAAGGATAGTGATCATGGGCCACAGTTTAAACAAAGCAAAATAAATCATTCAATAGGAAAAAATCTTTGTCTTGTTTTTGTCTACTTTTTGTGGATTTCTAAGGTAGGAGCTATGAACAATACTGTCCCAGCTGCACCCAGTAACTGTCCAAACTGCCATAGGACAAGCAGGCATACCTTTGACTCCTGTATTCGCTATCAACAAAATTCAGACTAATTAGCTAAAACTAGCATCAACTGTTAATCCAGAAAATCAGCTTTCCAACAATATCTTTTTTGTATATGGCATAACAAAAAAGTATGATAGAATAAACATAATAAGAGAGCCAAAAATGTGTTGCTAGATTTCAAAACTGTGAATAAAATGTGAGGAATAGTCAGAGGGTCACTGTTTTGAGTTTGAAAGTGAGGAGGGTGTGCCTGAGTATCAGCATGGTGAATGGGCATAGTTGCTTTGTAAAGGCGGATTTATACTTGTGCGCTGCCTCTACACAGAGCATATACCGTAGCCTACGCACATGGGCTATGCAGTTGTGGGCATTTAATTATACCTCCAAAATGCCAGTTAGCATTGCGGGTTCTGTTAATGTTCGATTGATTCAAAATGTATCTGAAACACACATTAAACATGGCTAAACAGCAATAATCTAAAACACAAGTACACAAATCGGCTTCATTTTGCAGGACACATTTTCCCCACAAATACAACATGCTAACATTATTTGCCAGGAACAACAGCAACATTTCACAACGGTAACGTTTCAAAACTCGGCTCCTTTACTACAAGGGTCATCGATAAAAAACTGTTTTATACTAAACACATTTTCCCCACAAATACAACATGCTAATGTTATAAGCTTATGACATTTTAGGCTATTGTATAAATTAGCTTAGCAGCTAGCAGAGTTTTTCTCTACTCAGACGAAGCCAGGATAAATCACATACAGGGCTTCAGATGACATTTTGTGTGCACTTTATTGTCTTTGCGATTTAGTGTTTCTTATCTGTAAAAGAAATATAAATAAAAGTTTCGTTTCCACCGAGAGAAATGGTTTTTAGCTCACAAGAATAAATAGGACGTCTGTGTCACTGCAACCTGCAGTTTCATTTCTGGGGTGGTACACATCAGGTTATGGCGTAGGCTCTGCATCTATGCAGAGCCTACGCCATAGGTCTGGTGTCATTATGAAGAAGTATAAATCCTGCTTAACTTGCTAAAAAGGCACTTTCCCATCTGTTCCTGAACATTTTAGCAAGCTAATGTTAGCATTTAGCGCAAAGCTGTGCCTAAGTATAGCCTCACAGCTGGCACAGCTGTAGTCTTCAATAAACAAAATGTGCCAGCTAGTCATGGCAAAACTGTTCATTGTTATTTTTCAGCATTAAATGGTAATACACTTGATAAATCAGCAGCTCTGAGTGAAATCAGGTGTAGGAAAACACGGGTCAAGCTAAATGACAACAACACAAAAAAGTAGGCTATTACCTTCCCAAACATTAAAGAAACAATTTTTTCATCAATATTTCTTGATCAGTTTCAAATAACATTTGGCATTGGGAACATGCCACTGTGTTTGTTATGAGTTCCCCTTTTTATATCCATCTGTCTCCATAAGCATTAAAGGGGAACAACACTCATTTTTACAATTCATATATGTCGTGTATGGATTTAGATGGTCCAAAACTGTTGGTAAACATGAACATCATATAGGGTATGGACCGTTTCATTGCTATTCTGCTGCTAGGGCAACAACTTTGGTCCCTGTTTACTTCCTGTCAGCTTCTGCATTAGGAAATGCAAAGGGACCCATTTAGTATGTTTATGTTGTCCGGTTTGAAACGGTCTATATAAAGTCCAGAGCTGCTCCATAGAGCATGAATTAGGCAAAGATGTTGAAGATGTTACTCAGAGCAGTCAGGGAAATAGTCTGTGTATATGGGTACATATTCTGTGGAAGAAAATAGAACACCACCTGTAAGGGACCAAGCTGGCAAACAAGAGGAGACTCACGTGGTTTTCAAAAGATGGCTTTTATTTTACCCAAAAAAAAAGCCAAAAAAAAAAGGTACAAATGACAAAATATACAACTAAAGTTCTGGGCCCATAAAAGAGGTCAAATAAACAGAACTCAACTAAAGTGACCTTAACACCATCAACAGACCTTACAAAGTGGACACAATGGGGAACATATATACACAATGTACTGTCAAAACTGTAAAATAAAATGAGTATGATGTATGAAACAAAATCCAATGTGTTGTCATTTATTCGTTTGTAATGTGAGATGTAATTAAGATAAACTAAATGAGGAAAAAATTAATTACAAACGTAAAAGAAACCAAAGTGTGAGCGCCAGCTGGACTACAGACCTTAATGCAGCTGTGTGACTGCAAGCGCAGCCATCACACCACCACAGAATATAAGAATTCTTAATTTAGGTGGTGTTCCCCTTTAACAGAAACTAAAACACTAAAATCAGCATCAAGTGTCTCACATGTATGAAAAAGAAACTAACATCTATCTGGTTTCAATATGCTTAAGTGATAAAGTGGTGACTAAAATGGAGTGCTGACACATGATGCAAGAAATGGATGACTGCGGTGATAACAGTTCATCAAATCATTCATCACACTGGAACAGCTTTGCTAAACAGTTTTAAAGGAGGTTTTGTTTTTTTACACAACACTGCAACACCCCCCTGCAGAGATACGAGATCTCCTAAAGAGACTCCCTGCTGTGTCTGGACCTTTTGTCCACGATACAAGCCTTGACCCTTGTTCATAAATTTACCCTTCCCCTACTCCACCCTTTACATTTCAAGTGATGCACTATACCCCTGCATTGGGAGGATATCTTCCTTTGCTGCTTCCCCTTGAGCAGACTTGTAGTTATACCAGACACATGTAACATTGGACAGCACGGCAGGGACTGATATATAGAATGGTAAATTTCAGACACATTGTCACTGCTATTACTACATTTGCAGCTAATTGGATGAAGATTTCTGCACTGACAATTTTTAATAGACTTGAGAAATTATAGAAAATAAGATTAAGATGCAAGCAAAGAAAGAGTTTAAGAAAAACAACACAATACTCAAAAACTTTAGCATCCGAAAAGCTGTGCCGAAATGACCTGCCACCCATCCCGTATAATATGGGATCATCCTGTATGGGAAAATAAAATGCACTGTCCCTTAAGGAATCGATGTGGCACGTGATTTGGCCTGTATTTTCTTAGGTAAGTAAGCAAAACTTTTTTTAACCTAGGTTACAAAGTGCCTTATAACATCAGTACAGAACTCGCACAAAAAAGAAAACACAAATGCCAAGCAAAAGACCGAAACATTCAAAATTATGTACAAATGCAACTAATTACCTGCCCCAAGGGAAGCATACACAGCAAAGGCATAAGAGTAGGGCCAAGGATTGAACCCTGAGTCACCCCATATAACAGCGGAGCAAATTAGAGCACATAGTAACCCATAGAGACAAAAAACAAACAAACAAACAAACAAAAAATGTCTGTTTCACAAAAAAGACACAAACAACTCTTTGGCTTTTTGTGATATACCAGCTCATCTACTCAATCAATTAAGGAGGATGGTATGATCGTGTACATCCTAATATAATGCATACACTTGGCAAAATAATAGGCTGTAAGATAATATTAACCAACTGGACATTGTTAGACATTAATCTACCAAAGGATAGGCTACCCAGTCCTTTATGAGAGGTTTTGGACTGAACGTTAATCTGAAATTTCAAAGCTTACATCAAGGACAGTTGTGATCAGTTTGACAGTGAAGGGTAAAGAGCAAAACTACTTGAGGTGGGACGGTAAGAGTGGGGTAAAATTCATTCATTCCAAGCATAGAAATCTCTGCTCTTACTTTTCACCACCTCCATTGTTTTTTTTTCTGTAACTGAGCAACCAAGAGCAAACAATCTGCTTCCTCTTAACACCGATATGCACATATCCAATGTGCATTAATGTTCATGTGATATGCTTTTTCAGGCATGCTAGTGTAGACAGATTATGATTATGAAGATGGATTGTGAGCCTAGATTATTACTGGCAATTGACGTGAAGAGCCAGTGTCAGCAGTATTCGCAAACTTCTTTTCATAATGTCTTTTTTTTTTTTATCATATTTTACATAATTTATTATTTTTACTATTTACTTTGTAGTGTCTTTTCAGTCTTTTTAATATTGAACAGTTGGGGCTCTATACTAGGATGCTGTAAGTCTGCTTGCACTATTAGAATCTACCTCTGAGAAGAGATGAGAGAGAGATCATAAGAGACATGAATACCTTTGAGAACAGTGTTGTTGCCTCACAGAAGAATCCTGGCTTCGATTTCTTGCCTTGGCTGTTTCTGCGTGCAGTTTGCATGTTATCTCGTGTTTGCCTGCTGAGTCTTTCTCCAACAGCCCCAAAGAAATTCAAGTCAGGTATATCAGAGACTCTCAAACGCTCATGTCAAAGTGAGCCATCCCGTGATGGATGGATAAACTGACCAAGATGTTGCTTTGCTCTCTGCCCTTTGCCTGCTGGGAATAGCTCCAACCCCTGTGTAAAGAAAATAAATGCTTTAAGGTGTACTTCTCTCTGACAAGTAAAATCCTGTCCTGATTCAGCGTTTATGGTACATGTCTTATCTTTGTTCTTTCAGGGACTTTCCAGTGAATGATCTAATAAACTCAGAGACTTAACATGTAACAAAGATTCAAGAATACATTCAAACTCAGGACATCAAAGATACATATCAAGCATGTAAACCATGGCCAACTGAGCTAACAGGGGACTCATCTTATCTTTTTAAGAAGTATAGATGAGTAGAGTTTCTTCTCACTAACCTAAACATCATTTCAATAAAAAGTAAACAGCAGATCCAGGAAGCCAAGAGTTAAACAGCTCATAGAAAACTTAACTGAGCTTTTATTCCTGGAGGAATTCACTAAATTGCAATGATAATACCTGGGAGAAGGCGTATTCAGCTGTATACATGTCACTGTCACAGGTTCCCTTTCATCCTGACTTTATTTCATTACACTCTCTTATTTACAGTCTGCAGACTGGTCAAAGGTAACAGGCAAACATATCAATTCTGTTTTTTGGCAGTTTCCTTTATCAAATTAAATTCATAATGTGCTTAAAGGAAAACCATGCAGCTGTACTGTGAACTTTGCAGTTTATATAGAAGAGCATTTAATAACCTTAACACCTATAGACTGCAAACAACTTCCATATTTAGCTTCCATAGTATTTTATATTAACGGGGAATGCCTGAATTTTTCAACTTGGGTCAGTGGCATTGCGGTGATCAAGAATAAAATTTTGTGTGTATATTTTGAGGTTTTAGCTGGTGTTTAATTTTTATTTAATTAGATGGCTGGTTCAAAATATAGAGTTAAAGGGGAACTATGGTATTTTTAGCCTGGATCCTATTTTCCCATGGTTTTGTGATTAAGTGACGCGTGGAAACAACAACTTCTGAAGATGGTTCAGTGTTAAGCAAGAGTGTTGCAGCTGGCAACAGTGAAACAAGCTATAATGTAACCACTCCGGGCACCCAGTCAATTTAAATCCATTAAAAGTACTTTTTTGCCACTAACAGGCTCAGATTGATATTATGAGTGTGCAGAAAAGAAAAGAGTAAGATACGCTGTCTGTATTGTTAGTGAGACTTGAACACAAAACGGACCAGAAAAAGTGAAAAGTACAGAAAATGTTTAATTTCTCTGTGGGGTCCTGTAGGGTAGTTCCCCTTTAACTATATTTCAATCAAGAGAGATTTGTTCTTATTTACATGTGGACATACGTATGAGAAAAGTAAAAATTCTTTGACAAGGGTGGTACAGATGTAGTAGATTAGGGAACTGCCCCTATGGAATCTCAACACAGGTGAGGGTGGTGATGAGATGAGAGAGAGAGGGAGCTGAGGATCCGGCTGTGAAGAGGAGTGGGCTTTTGATGAGCTCACCCTGGGCAACTGACAGGAGCAAAGAGGAAAACAGATTAAAAGTTTGGCAACAGCAACATGAATGGCTGAAGGAGATTGTTGGCTTGGGGACTAGGGGAGGGAACACCCGAGTCAGCTGATTGGATGAAGTAGTGGGACTGGGACAGAGAGAGCGTTGTGAATGAATATATCACAAAGGAAGTCTTCCTGATTGAACTTATGCTGAGCTTCATATATTCAACAAACCACCAAGGTGAAAAAAAATTAAAACTAGCTGACAGCACATCTGAATATATACACAAACGTTATTATAATTACCCATCATGCCACTGAGTAGTACACTGGATGAGGTTTCAATTCACAATGGCATGTGGGACATAAAATGTTTTCCTTTCCACCCACAACACAACTCACATCTAATATGTAGAAGATGATCTTTTTCACATCAGTGCCAAACAGAATATGAACCATAAGCAGATCTACTGGGTCTGCTTATGGTTATACAAGCAAGAATAGTCATACATACAGGACCTGATAGTTGGAAAACACTGAAAGCAGCTCAGTGTGCAGCTTAAATGGCAATAGAAAGATTAGATTTTGTGTCATGCAAGTGGTGAAATTTAATTTAAGCTCAAGGGTTTCAATCTTGACCAAGTTTTATACAAAAACTGACCTTTCTCCGTTGTGGCCTGGACTCTCTCAGTCTCAGTCTGTGTGTCTGAAGGCAGAAAGATTGAGACCCTCAGCAGCCACACATTAACACCACACTCGTGCAGCCAAGTCACACTCAATACTCAACGAAACACTGGTGGTGAGTTCGGTGGAAAGCCTGAACTGACATCAGATCTGTCGCCAAGCTGTGCACTTCAGCCAAGATAGCTGAAGTTGACTTCGGATCAATGAAGATAATTTTAGCTTTTCTTTTTCTGTAATCGATTATCGCTGTGCCCATTGTAACTAATGTTTCTTAGCTATTGTCCAAATAACATGAGGCAACAGACAATATGTTTATTATTGTTTTTGTCAGCTTTGTGGCTCCTTTAACCTTTAGAGGATATGATGGTATATATGCCATGTAGGCCTATATGTCATCTTGCTTTTTAAATCATTTGTTTGTTTGGATTTCCCAATTGAATTTTGGCTGTGTTTTATTATAACAGAGCAACAGATTATCTAGCACACTAATGCTAGCTATGTTTATCTGTTGCTCTTGTACATAACTGCCAACAGCCAGAGTTAGTGACTAACTAAAAAGCTAGAGTTAGCATCTATCTAAAGAGCCAGGGTTCGCAACAAGCCAAAAAAAACAGAGTAGGCCACTAGCAAAAGAGCCAGACATTGTCAACAAAGTGGTAGGAGACCAGCAGAGCTGCAAGCAAAGTGAATACGGCACTTATATAATGAGGTGGGTAGAGACACCCTCAAATGAACGCTGTTGTTGCTCCTTGTCTGCTCAGTGGATTTAAATGGGCAATTGTTTGCTAATAACAGGAGTTTCTGTGCCCCCCAATAACCAAAAATATACATTAATTTTTCTACAGTGACAAGTGAAATTGTCTGGACTGCATGTTAATCTGTTGTGTGAGAAGCAATTATAGCCAAACGCACTGATGAGAAAAAACAAAGTTGGCATCCTTGGAACTTGGACAACTACATGAAACCCAGCCATTATTAACCACTCTCTTGCTAGAACACATCTAGATGTCTTTCATGAAAAGAGCCTATTGCACAAATCTTCTTACTGTTTATTGTTTGCTGGATACTGTAGCTGCTGTGTCATTGCATGCTGTCCACACCCTGACACAGTCAGCACCATGGAGAGAGCCCTCTGGGGCTTTGAACAAATTTGGAATTTCCCCAATTTTGCATTTCTTAGTAGTCTGGTGATTACTTCTGAGAAATATTTTGCCCTTGTTTTGCATTTCTTTTTCTATTTTGTAGGATGACTCGCTTTTTTCACTAAATAAGGATTTCTGTGGGCATATGAAGGCAGCATTTGCCTGACAAACATTTGGTGTCTAAGTCATACATTTCATATAATGCTTACTTTTTTTGGCAAGGTGGGGTTAGTGGGGTTGGGGGTGGTAATTGGTGTACCAGTTACATTCATATTAGTTCTAAAAGAAAATCCCATGCAGGACAGTCCCATACTATCTCAGTCAGTCATTATGGGTTTTTTTCCCAAAGCCTTTCACGGACTGCTCAGAAACGGATCCTAAATGTTATTACATTTTTCAATGAAGCTGCTTCTATCATAGTTAACGGTTCTCTTCAGGTTAAGTGAGGAAGCCATTTTGTTTAGAAAACAGGCAGATTTTCCAGTTCTTTCAGATGGAGTGAAGGCCTATAATAACCTCAGACATAAGAGCCTTCTCTACATTAAAAACAGATGTTTTTTATGTTCACATAAATGTTTAGATGGTGTCAGTTAACAATGTTACATGGTTCGTATTACAGTACAGTACTACTTTTTTGTGATTGAAGAGCATTACAATGCTGCATATTTCCTGATGTGGGCTGTTCTCATGCACTGTTTGTATGCAAAAGTAATGCACCAGACTTTTTATATAATCCACGTTATCATGAGCCTGTAAATTGGATAGGCTGCAACACCCGAGGGTAGTAAAGAAGACTATATTAAGAGGGAAAGCCTACATAGGACACAGTTTGGGTTGGTGGATGGGTCAAACCAACACAGAACTTTCTCCCCAGTAGATCGGTGTTTGTGTTATGTGTAACCATGTGAACGTCACAATGTTTCTCTTCCTAAACTGAACCTATGTGACTTTACTTTCCTAAACCTAACCTACATGACCTTACTTTCCTTAACCGAACCTATGTGACTTTACTTTCGTTGTAGACTTTCTACACTTTCTCGTTTTACTTTCTTTACACGAAGTACATAATATGATGATGCCCAACCATGTTGCCCATGTCTCTTTTCCTAAACCTAACCACTTTACCAGGTGTGTAACAAATTCTGGGCCCCGCGCCTTAATTTTTTTTTTTTTTTTTTTTTTTTTTAAACAAAGTTAGTTTGCTTTCTTTCTCTTGCCTGTCTTGTCTTTTGTAGAGCCCTAATTTGCCTTTCTGGGGACAAGACTTGGCAGTGTACGTTGGTGCTCCAGCAGTATAAGCTTTCACCATGTTTAGAGACAAACCTGGTGCAAGGGTGGACTAAACCATTTTGTGTCTATAAGAGGAGGGAGGAGTGAGGGGGGAGCTTCCACTATTTTTGTCTTACAGCCTGTTTATTCAGCCAGTTTTTTATTTTGGCTGTGGCACTAATTACACAGAAAAAAAGTAAACAAAACCAAACTTTCATTCCTGAATTTTGGAGGCCCTCCCTCTCATTGGGTCCCTGGCTAATCAGTGCCACTTATCCCCCCAAATACAATGCCCCTGAACTTTACTTTCCTACATAACTTTGTGTGAGATAGATAACTTAACTTTACATATGTAACATGAAAACGCCATTCGTGGGGCACTAATTTGTAAGATAAACAAACCGTATGAGTATCCACTGACTCATGTTAAGAAAATAAAGATTTGTGTACAGTTAAGTATCTACCGTATGCCTGTGTTTCTTTTTTAAAACATTAACTCTGAATGAAACACTGGCTGCGGTCATGCTCCTGCAGTCTAAATGTGACAGAAGTTTGACACATTTTGGATTCATTTAAACTTGTTAGCAGGCCTTAACTATTTATTTTTATTGTGGTTATTTATGGACTATCCTGGTGTTAAATGACTGACCTCAGATTTAGGTTTATTTATTTGGTATTTCTGTTTCTGTTTTGGCAGCTTGAAGCAAAAGTTGGAGCATTCACTGCCCCACTTTGATGATCCATGTGAAGTCTGTACTATGTGTGTAGTGTCAACCCACACTGTCTAATTAAGCACTGAAGTATAAAGTTGCTGTTTTAAAGCCCTGAATTATCGTGTGAAATAACATAAATTTGCTCATCAGATATGCAGTGACAGATAATTCTAAATTTGCACTGTAACTATTGACTATTACCATTGTTAATTCAGCCATTGTCATTTTTTTATTAGTTGATTAATTATTTGAATAATGAAAATCAGCCCCCAAAATTTGCCCAGAGCCCAATATGACAAATTGCAAATTTATGTTTATAGATTTTCCATTCACAATAATATAAAACAGAAAAGCAAATGATTCCTCACATTTAAAATCTTTCTAGAGTGTTTGTTTCCCACTGCTCAAATGCCAGTAATTTTTTTCCCCCTTACCATAGGCTGAATAAAAATAAAAATAAACCAAAATAGACCAGAAAACCAAAGGACGACCATCTACAAACACCAGTCAGTCAACATCAGCTTAGCTTCAGTAAAGCAAAAAAAAAGAAAAAAGCTAGCTGGTGTAAGTCATGCATGTAGTGTGAGATAAGAGATGTAGTTCACTGGGCAGTTTCACACAAATTTGAATAGTACTAAAACAAACCCGAGACAAACTTTTTTGACTTGAGAAAATTATTTTTTAAATTGGCACACATCATATCTCATTCATGGCAAAATTCAAACAGCTAAAAAAAATATTTGTGTCTTGCCGTTGGCTACTATATATTAGTGATTAATATTGGCTATATTTTTTTTTTACATATACATAATTAGCAAGACTACACAAGACTCGTAAAAAAAATTGTTTTAAATTGACAATTCAAACTGGATCAAAAAATCTTTTGCTTCTCACTACTGAGTATCGTAAATATTTTTTTTTTCCTGAAATAAGGTTCCATGGGGGAAACCAAAAGGAGAGTTTTGTTCTAGGTCTCTTCTAACTGTTTAACGAAGCATCATTTAGTTTCCTGTTCTGCACTTCTGAGCCACCGTTCAAATCAGTGGTGCATTTGTAAGACGAACTAAAAAACATAAAAAGCAAATGAAAACAAATGCATGAGGAACTATTTTCGTCATCTGGATGTAATGTATACAGTCGGATGACAGCAATTCAAATGTAAAGCTGGAGCAACTCTTTAAACAGTGTGTAGACTGTAAATGTTTGGGACAATGGGAAATGAACGACTGCAGAGCAACAACTTCTGAAAAGAAAACCAAGAGCTGCAGGGAGCTAACACTAAATCCACTTTCATCATTACAGTTTCCAGTCACGGTGCAGAAAGTCCCACACTTGTGAATTTTGAGTCTGTCAGTAATAATCAACATTGCTAACATCAAAGGCAGTCGGTGCCATCACTGTTTGACAAATCATATCTCCACACATGGCTGCACCCTACAGAAATCAATCATTGTCTTCTGGACCTGCCTAATGTTTTGCGCATGGACCTGTGTGCTCAGGGTCACGAGTGCACAGACCAGTGGCAAACAAATTAGGTGATGCACAGTGTACGTGGGTGCTTGGAAGCCTTGAAATATGCTCTGACAGCATGGGGATCAGCTAATAAAATTTATTTTTAACTTCATCCTGGAGGGAACGAGTTACTCAGAATGGCTGCAAAAGAATCAGATTTTTTTTTTCAATAATCCAATGCACTTCAGCAGTAACCACGTAGCAGGTAATTAGTGGTCTAAAACAGATCACCCTTTGAGAACAGAATGCCGCAGCAGTTTGTTCACTTGTGTTGGTTGAAGGAATGTTAACGTTGACCACCAGTATTTGCTGATCTGCAGGGACTGGCGGTCACAACTTTTTTTTTTTTTTCAAAACCAGAGTCTAAAAATCAAACTTGTTGATGCATGTAATGTTTTTTCTGCAGACAGTCTCTTTTTTTTTTTTTTTACAGAGATGAATTAGTTTGTCCCTTTCTAGCAAATGCTATTGAAGACAGCAGGCCCTGCAGTTCAGAATCAGAAATGCTTTACTGATCCCCACGGGGAAATTGGGAGTTGATGTTGTGTGCATCTGAGTGTGTTACTGAGTGAGTGAGTAGATACATGTGTTACTTGTAACGTCAAGTTGAATTAGAAACAAGTGAGATCAAATGTTATGGTAAAAAAAATGTAAGAGCTTACTGAGACTGGACCTTTTGTCCTTTTGTCCAGGCTTAACCACAAGATAAATATACACATAATAATATAGTTAAAGCAACAGAGATGGACACATATGAGGAAATTCTCTCTTGTGATGTATTCCGCCAGAAAACGTGGTGACAGTGAAGCCTGGAGTGAGCTTCTCTGTTGGCACAGCTCTACTCAGGGAGAGCCTGGCCTGAGTCCGGGCTCTACTTTTAATGTGGTTGACATTCCTTTAGTTTTCTTCCAGTCATCATTACGACACTTAGGAGGCAGGATTTTCCCCAGCTGTGGAACGACTTTAGAACAGTGACTCTCCAGAGGAAGTATTCATTTCACCAGATTACACTTAACACTTCCTCACAATTACCACTTGACTCAGGCAATGATCTGACTGCTACTTTATGCATTAGGGAGTCCTGCAGCTTTTTGTCTGCCTGTCTCTGGATCATAGATCGTCCTGTAATGACGATTTTTTGTGACATTTCTTTTTTTTATTGAGTTGACCTCCGACTTTGGGGGGATATCACAATCTATCTTTAAAAGTTCACTGAATATATCACTGAGTAAAAATTCTGAAAACTCATCACAAGTTTACAAAGTGTGTTTGCTGTGAATTGGAAAACCCCTGTTGTTGTTTTTTTGATATACTGAAAACCAGATCTTTTGAATTTGTAAAAACATTGCAGAAACCCTGACTCTACTTGTTCTGACAAGTTTCCAGACTTTAGTAGAGTTTCCCTCTGGCATAGCGTTCTCGTTTTATCAATGGATTTTTCTCAATCCTATGATCGTCTGGTTTACAAGAGAAGACCCATATATCTTTTTTAAAGTTTTGACTACTGAAGTATTTAAAAAAAAAAAAAAAGTTTCCAAATGTCCCAGGGGAGGAATGTGTGAGCATGCACACTGTTAGTCAAGGATCAGACCCTTCAAAATACCATGCGAAGCAGTACAGGATAAGAAGAGACTGTTTTCGGCATGATGATTTTTTACCCCTGCTGAAAAAACCAGCTTAGACCAGCTTAGGCTGGTCAAGCTGGTCTTAACTGGTCTTGGCTGGTCTTGGCTGGTCTTGAGTGGTCTTGGCTGGTCAGGCTGGTCTGATCAAGCTGGTCTTAGCTGGTCAGGGCTGGTCTTAGCTGGTCAGGCTGGTCTTGGTTGGTCAGGCTGGTTTAAGCTGGTAAGGTTGATCACCAATTAGGCTACTGCAATTCAAATAATCCAAGCACACCTCAACATTAGAATAATTATTTGTTTATTTATTAATAATTATTCAAGTTTAAAAAATAATTTATTAATTAATTACGAAAAATTGATGGAAAACAGGTTTTTAATGTTCCTGTTCATTCTAAAACACATTCTGGGAACATTTCACAAAAGCTTGAAGCTACCAGTATCTTTGTCAGCATGTTAAACTACTAGGTCTGTCATCCCCACAAACATTCTGTCAACATTTCACACAATAACAGCAAAAGTTAGTAAACATTTCACAAAATGACAGCTTTAAAGTACCAGGTCCATCAGCTTTAAACTACCAGGTCTGTCATCTCCACAAACATTAAGTAAACATTTCACAAAATGACAACTTTAAACTACAGTACCAGCTATGTCATAGGTTTAAACTACCAGGGGCCTGTATCACGAAGATCAACCTTTCCTGGGTTACTCAGACCTACCCAGGGTTATAACCCTAACAATGGCAATCAGGATAATCGGTATCACGACGCGAGTTATCAACTCGGTAACTCGACCCAGGTTTGTCTTATCAAGCGCGTGAACGCACACGTATATAGGGGTAGGATTATAAGGCAGCCGACCAATGGCGATCAAACACACCCCCGCTGCAGACAGAGCGCCGTACTTCTCCTGTGAGGAGCAGAGATTAATCATTACAAAATATAAGAGGAGAAACTATATATAAAAGAAAAAGTTAACACCGTGGCGGCTGCGAAGAGGAGGCAGCATGCGTGGCAATGCCTAGCCGACTGTACAAAGGCGTAAGTTACTCATCTGACACTATCAAACCCGTGAATCCCTTGAAATCAATGTTCTGTAGAGATGAACTGCGTGTACTACAATTATCATCTCATTCCCCCAGATCCAACCTCTCAGGTGTAAAACGGACATGGGAGCAAATAAAGAACAAGCACAAACACATCATTGCGTGTGGTTAGTTGAAATGTAGAAAAAAAATGTAGAAATTATGTTTAACATTTCCAGCAGCAAAACTGTCAATCAGGCACATTATCTCCAACAGGGACAATTTTCCCCAGACCTTCACCACTAATTGATGGTGCTATTAAGTGCCTCCAAAATATTGTGAAATGCCTCAATTTCCTTTACCAGTTAAATAATTAAACTTCCTGTAATGACTGGGCTGCATATCTATTCCAAAATGATGTGCTGTGTTTCACATTAGCATTACATCCTTTGTCCCTTCCTAGTATATTACCTCTGACTGTATATTACCTATTGGACTGTCACCTCTCTAATCCCACATGGGAGCAGCTTCAGTGTCACCACATTTCCCCTTCAGATTTACACTGCGACAGCCAACAGGAAGAAAAATCAGCACAAGCAGACGTTCCTCACAGGAATACACCCCGGCTGAGGAGCTGGCCCTGGCGAAGAATGAGGGTCGCCCCATAATGGACGGGGTGGAAGGGGGGGGGTGGCCTCTGTCCCTGGTTCCACCCCGGTCTCCATATATGTCCAAAGTACGTATGTGTCAGTGTCAAACCTTGGGCAATTTACATCATATCATTGTGACCTTCCTAACACAGGCCCATCCATCTTCCCCTCAGTTGAAGGAGATACATTGGTGCTGGTGGTGCCACCATCAGACACTGTGTCTCAGGCAGAGTTAGGCCTACAGTAATTCATCAGTCACACATCAGCATATGATCAGCACATGGCTAACGGACCACTTCTATACTGTCTCTACAGCCGGTGGACCATGGGGATGCAGAGACACTGTCAGTTTCCTCTGAAGGGGCTGTGGAGGTACAGTATCACCTTATAGTTCCTTACCACATATTGTAGAGTAGAACCTGCCCACATCAACACAGATTGTAGGAGTGTATAGATTTGGCTGTGACTGAATGGTGGTGGTCTGCACATTGGGCTTAACAACAACCACTTCAAGTGTTCAGTACTACTACTGCTACCACTACGTTAATATTGCAGGAAGAAATGTAATGACAGTTATTGCACTGTAAGTGGGAGTTGGTCCTCAAATAAATGTTAACTGGCTAAATAAAGGTCACATTAATTTAAATAAGTGAAACTTCTTTTGTGTTCAGCTCTCAAATGCACAGTGCATGGGGTCACTGTTGGCTGTATGTTAGTTAACAAACTAGACATCACAACTACATTGTCAGTAGTCACAGGGATAAGTAGCTCACTACGACCCCTAGTACTGCTACTGTGACCCTGACAACATTATTCCACACCATTTAAGCCATTAACATAAGTTGATACATTCATACTGTACCATTCAATGCATAGAGCTTTTCAGGGTATCAACACTTTAAGTCAAAATTCAAACACCCTCATTAAGATGCAAGCATCACTAATGTGCTTATATTCTTCTTTCTTACAGGGATGGATGAATGACTAAATGCGTGACAAAAAAAAGTTTAAGCCAAAAACAGCCTCTGTCTGTAAGGGGGAAAAGAAAATCAGCCTCTATTTTTGAGGGGAAACAAAAACGGCCTCTATCTCTATGGGGAGGAAAAACAAAAAACCCGGCCTCTACATAAATTGCAGAGTAATGGCCTTCCTGACTGACCGGCCTGTGGGAAAGTCTAGGTGGATGGGGTCCACCACACTGGGGGGCTGAAGGTCAAACTGTGGGTCTCTCTCCCTCCTAATTGCTGCAATGTTATGCACACAACAGGCAGCAACTATCCTGCACGCCCTGTCTGGGGCCACTCTCAGATAGCACAGACAGGCAAAGCGGCCTTTCAGGAGTCCAAAGGTCTGCTCTATCCTGGCCTTTGTTGAATTGTGGGCCCTGATGTACAGGGCCTGTGGTCCCAGGTCAGGCTCAGGGTAGGGGGTCATTAAATATGGCTGGAGAGCATACCCCCTATCTCCAAGCAGCACCCCACTTAAAGGGACATTGTGTAACATTTTCAGTTTTTGATGTCTGCATTCATAAATATGCCATCACAGGTGTATTATTACCTCCACCAATAATCTGACTTATTCTCATAAAAGTAGAATTTCGGATTTGTTTGTACATTGTGCAGGTAAGTCGTCTGGGGGGTTCCATTACATGTCGCCATATTGAGAATACACCCGCCAGCAAGGGACATACAGCACTGCCTTCAGCGTTTTCGTTGAGAGCCAGGCCAGCACTGCGTGACTGAGGAGC
Organism: Epinephelus cyanopodus; assembly: GCA_026686955.1. Taxonomy (NCBI): domain Eukaryota; kingdom Metazoa; phylum Chordata; class Actinopteri; order Perciformes; family Serranidae; genus Epinephelus; species Epinephelus cyanopodus. Next base: position 37,883,274 of record CM048917.1, on the reverse strand, counting down.
CGAAGGAGAGGAGCACTACTACTACCCTGGCAAATTTGAAACTAAGTCCCACTCTTTGAGCATAATGCAGGATCATGCAGCATCATGGGAGACGAAATCCTTGTCGCCAAGAAAGCGCAAAATGGAATAGAAAAGGCAGCGTGACCGGCGAATTAAAAAATGAAAGCCCACATCGGGTTAGCCTTTCCCAGGTAGAGAGAGCTGCTGAGCGAGGATGGTAATGCAATCACAGGCCAGTGCCGCTGTTGGCTGTTAGCCGCTGTTAGCGGCCAGTCGCTAACAGCTTCATCCCTCTCCTCGCATCACTGCGCCGCTGTAAGCCGTTAGCCGCTATTAGCCGTTGTTAGCGCTGGCCTGTGATTGTATTACCTTTCTCCTTCAGCAGCTCTCTCCACCTGGGAAAGGCAACCCCAATGCTGACCCTTGTTTTTTTTAATTCGCCGGTCACACTGCCTTTTTGATTCCCTTTTGCACTTTGGCGACAAGGATTCTGTCTCCCGTGATGCTGCATAATACATGATCCTGCATTATGCTCAAAGAGTCGGACTTTGCTATGCGGCAGTAGTGCTGCTGGCCACTATCAGCTGTTTCAATTTACATCCGCCCCAACAGTCCTACGTTGTAAACACAGCCAGCATGGTGAGGAGGGGGTTTGTCAACTCGCGTCGCGTGTGTCTGTGTAGGAGCCTGAATTAATACTCCATGTAGTATCGGATGACATGGTTTCATCAGTGTTATCATGGCTTTTTGGTACACAGCGGCTACAGTTGTTGCAATACGTGTTTGAAACAGTGAGGCGCTAGAGTGCGCCATCTGTTTGAATGCAATATATGATTTCAACGTTAGATGGGAGAAATTCCTACACACTGTGGCTTTAAAGACATATGCTTTACATATATGAACAAATACCATTATATACATGTTTTCTGTATGTAAAGTCAATATATTTTGCAGGGGAATTATGCTTTATTTATGCTCATTAAAAAGGTAAAGTTCCACTGATTGTCACACACCTGAGTGTGTGAAATTTGTTCTCTGCATTTGACCCATCCCTTGGGAGCGGTGAGCAGCAGCGGTGCTGTGCTTGGGAATCATGTGGTATCATACATTTGGTATGACCCAGCCAGGGATCGAACCCACGACCTCCCAGTGTCAGGGCGGACACTCTATGTTAAGGGATATAATGTCACAATAAACTATGTTTTCTTTATGTTTTTTCTATAAGAATTCTTAAATGTCAGCCAAAATTTGAAATAAGATTATAAAAAATACACACTTTATATATATATATGAATCTATACAGTCAGTTTCATATAAGCTTCTTTCATAGGAAACACATGACTCACATATGAAAGTGACAAGACTTAATTTGTCCCTTTACTACTGCAATTGGATCAAATTGTGTAATAAACTAGCAATGCACTAACTGCTTGGTCAGCTCCCAGAACAACTACTTTCTACCATTCAAATTACATAAATGCAGTCTATAAATGTCTTTCAATACCTGTTATACTGAAAAAAATGGCTGTTAGGCAAATTATTAAGTATTTAAGTATTTCTACAAGAATGGGATGAATAGTCTTTTTCAATCTCTGTGTTACATTGAATACATTCGACAGGGATTTTGAATATTTGCTGTGTTGATTTAATCATTTTTCCTAACTTATTGGATATAATTTCTCCTAAAATGTTAAACAGTATTACCCATGTAATAATTTTAGGAAAATTAATTTGTTTAGAGAGAAGAATATGATCCCTGGTTTTGTAAAAATGCTAAACATAGCAACATTTTAACAGTCCTTTGTCATTACATGTTAAAAACCTGCTTTCAGTCAACTCATATGCTTTTCCCTTCAGTTTTATTATCAGATTATGTTGTTTGTGGCACCACAAGTAAATCTTGTAAGTGTTTTCTATAATACATAAAATAATATAAGAGTTTAGTTTCATTGATTATTGTCCAACTCATATAAGTTTGATATTACATTTTTCTACTAAGGATATTGTATGTGGAATTACTGTCATATAATGTTCTTATAAGTACCCAAGTCATATAAGTTTCATTTTGTACAAATTTAATAAGGATCTTATATCTGGTTTCACTGTCATACGCATTACCTACAAGTTTCAGACAAAAGATATTCAAAATTTATAAGATTTATCTATATCTTTTCCATATGGGTTGCTTTCTCCCTTAAAATTGCCAAAATGCACTGATGTTAGTGTAGCTTACTCTGCAAAAGTTTTTAGACAAGATAATTTCCCCAAATGTTGGTTTTCTTCTGGCTCTTTTAGTGTTATTATTGTGTTAAATAGAAAATAAATAAATAAATAAATAAAATAAAAAATAAAATAAATAAATAAAAATGCCCGGCCTGTATTTCCAAATTTACAAATGTGTCAGTCTGGCTCACATGTGAAAGTATCTGCTGTCAGAATGGCTGTTGCGCAAGAGGCCTATAGGCCAAAAACAATTTAAGCCTATATATATGTTTGATATCTATCTATAAAGCAAGAAGCATCTGTGTGTCTGTCTGTGGCTTGCATCTCTCTGACTGTTTATCAGATTGGCCTAAGCTTTCGGATATGGCTTGCGCATGGCACAATGATGTGCATCCTTTATTTTGAAGCTATTTGGTTAAAGTTTTTTGGATTATATATGAACACAAAGACTTTTGGGTTAATGTATCAAGTTATTTCCACCAAATCGGTGCTTACCAAGAATGTCTGCAATTTTTGCTGTGTCCAGTTGTAATTTGACTTTTCCTTTGAAGGCATTGGAGTGTCTGCCAGTCACACTCAAGCCCATCCTCCCAGGTTTAGTTGACCTCTAGGTAGATGCAACACAGCTCCAGCTGCCATATTTTAAACACCACTTTGGCCACAGAAAAAATACACTAATGGCCGGGGGTCAGCTCAGGAGTATCGCTTCTAGTGTTGTAACATGGAATTGATTTATTATCACATTTTACAGATTGTCCCTACAATGTGCGGTCAACTATTAATACAAATATTGACAATCTGGTAGCTGACAATATGATAATCTACCAAACTATTGTTTTCATTTGACAATCGCAGCAGTCTGGTCAGTGCAGTAACACTTAAGCTACTTACTCAATCCAACTGGAAAGACTGTCGCACATGTAATAAAGAAACATTGACAGCATTGCTATTGGAAATAGTGTTAGTGAGGGGGGATTGCTGGCAAGCTCAGAGGAGGTTGCTCTTGCTGGTTGAGCCTGGGGGAAAAGATGTTCAGGACTCTTCTGTCATGAGGCGCTACCACCAGCCCTAATTCATGTGAGATTCATCAGGTGGGTGGTAGATAGTGTCTTTTCGGATTTAGATGAATTTACAGCAGCACCCTACCTTCCTAGCGTAACATGGCTGGTTGACGAGTCTGGTCCACCTTTGCGAGGCTGTTCAACCATCTTATTCCATCAACCATTTTATACCATCTTAAACCATCAACCAGCCTTTTCAACCAGCTTAGACCATCAGCCAGCTAAGACCATCTAAAACCATCAACCAGCCTATTGAACCAGCTAAGACCATCTAAAACCATCAACCAGCCTACTGAACCAGCTAAGACCAGCTAAAACCATCAACCAGCTAAAACCATCAAGCAGCCTATTGAACCAGCTAGGACCAGCTAAAACCATCAACCAGCCAGTTTGACCACAACCACAGTTTACTGTCTGACTAATGTTATAGCTGGTATGAGTCACCTGGTGTCCACCAAAGTTTACTTTCCAGATGAACTGTAGCCTGCACATGGCTTATTCTGATGCTGCCATGCCAACTTTTATAGCCATGTTGGACCCATTCAACTGAAATGGTCCCAAGGAAGTGCAGAGTAGAGTGCAAGCTTTTGAGATATGGGACGTATTTAGTATAGCGTCATGTACACACTGTTTAGTTTATTTAGGGGGGACATAATCTGGTACGCCGCCTAACAGCGTGCTATGTACAGCTTGCTCTCTGTCGCTTGCTGCAGTACATTGAAGAACAGATGAGGAAAGAGAGATCACAGGTGTTGTATTGTAGCAAACTTTCACATTTCAATCATGAAAATTAACTTTTGGAATTAATATTTTTTGTTCCAGGTTATAGCTAGGATTTGACTTCACTGAGACCATAACATGTTCGTGTGAGCTTTTGCACCCAAATGACACTTATGCTCCAGCACTGCTAGGGTACGCAACTGTCATGGCAGGTGTATTGCTCAGGAGCCAAGGAAGCACAGTGTCAAATGCGAGCTATGCACACAATGTGTAGTGTATTGAGAGGGGGCCCCTTCTAACTGTTACACCGCTGAATGGCACATTGGATAAAGCTTGCTGTCCATCACTTGCTAGAGTACACTTGCTAGAGCAGACGAAGAAAGAGAAATCGGAGATGTTACATTGCAGCACACGCAAACATGTCAAGCATCAGCAGTGTGACTCTCTGAAAGAACAGTTTTGTTTGTGGAAATTACCAGGCTTTGACTTCACTAATGAAGAAAGAGAAACTAGAGATGTTATGTTGTAGCAACAGTCATCAGCGAGAAGTTTAGGGATAAATGCTCCCAGAAGTAGCTGGGCTTTGATTTTTTGAGGCCATAAAATGTTTGTGTGATCTTTTTCACCCATATGATGCGTATACTCTAGCATTGCTAGGGGATTCAACTATGCAGGGTGTTCTCATAAACTGTGTTTATGGTTTCCTATGAAAAGTAATGCACCCAAATTTGTACATTTCTCGTGTATTTTGAAAGGCCGTGAGCATGTACCTAACTGTACGTGAAGGACCTAACATTATTTGTGGGGCGTTATTACATATCATAGGAACATTTGTGTCTGCATTTTTGTAATATGTCATACATTCACTTAGTGTTCTGTGGGGATACATTGAACTATGTCATGGCAGGCGTATTACTCAGGACCCACGGAAGTGCTGTGTCGAGTGTGACGTTGTTTGGCTGAGCTGTGCTTGAGGAAACTACATGCAGCAGTACCAGAGGCTGTGTTCTCAACAGGTATGTTTTGATCAGGCACTGCACTAGCAAAAGATCTGTAACAGTCATCTACTGGTATCTTTCATACTTATTTTCATGGAAACACCTTTCTTATTTCCTCTCTGTACCAAAATAAGACCGTGGCAGGGAGTCAGTTTTAACTTATGGGCCTTTAGCTGGTGAAAAGTATAAACAAAGGAATGATTTTGAGATCTCAGTGACTCAGAGTGACATGACTGATGTTGGGACTAATAGAGATACTTAGTAGACATAAGTAGATAGTATAGGTCTAACTGAGCAAGTGAAGGAATGACTGGCTCCAGGGGGCAGACAATTGACCTGAACTGTCAGGAACAGAATACTACAAAGGCGACTCCATTTCCTTGTGAAGTGCGCCTTTGACAGATGGCAGCATTGCCATATAGGAACTATATATATATATATATATATATATACTATATATACTATATATATATATATACTATATATATATACTATATATATACTATATAACTACAGTAGATCACAAGGTCATTTTAATAGATCCCTGCAGGGCAGACCACATGACAGATGCACTTAGCTGATTAAGTCACACACAACATGTAATACCACTCTACAATAAGGATGGAACAAGCAAGTACAGAGACAGTCCTGCAGTTGTTAAAAAAACAGTCTTGTAATCAACCACAAGACAGCCATGAATGACTGGGTGAGATGGAAACACACAAAGGTTAGTGAAATATAGAGAGAATACAGTAAAGAAAACATGGATGGAATGAAAACAAAATATGGGAATAAAACAAAAAGTGAGGGAAATGAGATTGAGGATGAAGATTGGAGAATTAAGAGTGAAGAGAATACGCCTGCTCGAAGACGAACCATATTGTGTTTCATATTATACAGTATGATGACACCCTGTGTGTCTGCTGCAGTATTCTGACTTTATGAACGGCAGCTGTTGTGGAGCTTCGAGGCATCTTCACAGGCTGCTTTTATATTCATGAGCTGTGAGCTTTACTGGCTCCCATCCATCACGTCACCTCTACTCCCCCTCTCTCACACCCCAGCCCTGCATCTCCAGCTGCCTGTCAGCCACACTGGAGTAGGACTTGATCTGTAACAGATTTTGACATCCGGAAAGTTCAGGCAGTCCTAAAAAAGTGTTTGGAGGTCGCATTGGGGGTCACGGTCTGTACAGGTTTGTCTAAATGTGGATTATGAATGCTGCTAATTCTCTGCAGATGGCAGTCAGTCCGCCCCTCCCTAGTCTGGTGTCCTGCTTACCTCCTTTACAAACAGTGGAAGTCGCATGATGTCGGAACACACATAAAGTGAAATGAGTGAATCAGACCCATGTCACTGTGTGGTTGTGGTGAACATTAACTGTGATGCACTTCATGAAGGCACTGGGATATTCCAGAAAAACAGGAGTGATTCACTTCCTGTTGAGGAGTGTTGCTATATTTGAATTCCTCATTATTCATTTTTTGTGGTCATAATGAAATTATAACTAATTCATAAAAAGCATCACACTTTCCACAAATCACTCCCTCGCTGAAAATGAAAAGCTAACATGGGGGCAGTGGAACAAGCTGGAAACAAAACATTGACATATGCTGCCCTAAAATGGGACTTCATCAAAGTCCAAAATTCACTCTCCCTTTAGTTGTTTTTTGGTGCCCACAAGCTGAGGGAAATATACAGCCCTGTAGCTGCTAAATGTTTCACTGTGTTCACCACCTAGTGGCTAATTGTGTATGTCTGCTGTTTGGTTCTGGGCATGAAGTGTAAAGTGGATTTATCTAAGCGTTTTAGTCTAAAAGCAGCGCTGATAAGAGGAGTGAGAGCAAACCAAAATGTTAAATTTGCAAGCTGTGAAACCAAAACATTGAGACGAAAGACGTTAAAACACTGATATAGCTGAGGGGAACTGCAGAGTTAAGTGAAAAGTCTCATTTTCAGTTCATCACCACAGGTAACCCCTTACACATGACATGTCTTAATGTGATCAAAATGTCCCCCCCCCCCCAAATCTTTATCAGTCTAGATTGTTTTGGTGTGAGTTGCCGAGCGTTGGATATATAAGCCATAGAGATGTCTGCTCTCTCCAATATAGTAATAGAACTGAATGGCACTTGGCTTGTGGTGCTCAAAGAAATACATTTGAAAACAGCAATGTCTCTCTCCAGAGATTATTACCCGATTACTCAAGATAATCCACAGACCTTGTTGTGAGCAGTTTCATGCAGGAACTATTTTTTCACTCCACCAACTGCATCACTGTGCGAAGGGAGGAGTGCATCTACTGCTGGCTCACCTAGCACCACTTAGCTAGCTAACATCACAGCTCAGCTGAGAAGGACATCATTACTGTTTGCATCTCATGCACGAAGATGCACACCTCCTATAGTTTGGGAAGAAGAAAATAGAGTAACTATTTAGATTCATGAAACTGCTCACAACAAGGTCTGTGGAGCATCTTGAGCAGGGGCGTGTGTAGGATTTGAGGACCTGTAGGGGTGACTGGGGGGATCCTGGAAATGTTTCCAAATGGGCAGGTTGTATTTGACTGCTTTTTTATGTATTGTGGCATCTTATTCAACCTTGAAACTGTATTTCCAGATTCATTATGAATTGTTGAGCTCAAAATACTAGTAGTTGTAAGTAATTAGTATTGAGTAGAAACAATATACTTTGCAACTGCTATCATTAAAATTTAGATAATTTTGAGGTGCTTGTACTTGAGTTTAGCCTATTCAGATCTGGGGATATTCATAAAACATTAGGGTCTGAGGCCTTGGACACCCAGGTGTAACAATGCCACTGATCTCGAGTAACCAGATCATGATTTCAAGGAGACATTGCTGTTGAGTTTTTCCAAATGCATTTTGATTACCACAAGCCGAGTGATATCTAGTTCTGTTTTATTTGAGAGAAGGCAGACATCTCTATGGCCAATATCTCGAACACTCTCAAAATAATCTAGGCTGACACAACTAGAGGTAAGAGGCAAAATATATACTTTTGGTTTTGGCATGAACTGTAAAGTTCTCCAAATACCAAAAGGCTGGCCTGAATTTAATGTCTATACTGTGAACCAGAAACCAAACAGACAAACAAAGACTTAGGCCCTGTTTAGACAACAACGGTTTCTCTAAAATGTCTGTACTTTGCGTTTTAAAAAATTTGCCACACTTTATATGACAATGTTATTGAAATGATCCCCGTTCACACGGAGCCACAAAATCTACTGGAAACGCTGTAGTATGCACGCCAGGCCAATGGGTGGCAGTGTAAATGTGCAAAGCAACACCACGGCATGACGGCATGACGCCATGCGCCTGCGCTGAAGCGCCTTCCTCTCCAACGCGGTGATTACAAACCAAAACTAAGAAGACACAATGGCGAAAGCATGCACAGATAACTTTGTCTGGATGGATGATGAGGTGGAGTTGCTACAGTAACAGACACTTCACTTCAAATCAACAGGGTGAGCAGCACAAACACAGCTCGGCATTGTTGTTGTGACGGTGGGCATGTCTAGTGACTGGAACCGTAATGCACATGTGCAAAAAGTCCCCGTTTCAGAGGAACTGCATATTACACGCTTACATGACAATGGAGACACTGCTGTTTCCAAAAAGTTGCACTCTGGTACCCGTTTTCAAAACATTGCTTTTTCAGGCACCCAAAACACCATCGTCATGTAAACGATTAGCCAAAATGCAACTAAAGTTTACCGTTTTCAGTTGAAATCGTTGTCGTATAAACGGGGTCTTAAGCTCAATGCTAGACAGGGAGCCAGGGTCAGAGAGGTCTGGGCACACACTGGGAGGGGGAGGCTTCAAACAGCATTAGCTTAAATGTGGCTTAAATGTCAATTTTCTCTTCTTTTTATTGGATTTTTCATCTGATAACAATTGATAGGATTTGTTGTGATAAAAGGGTTGGTACAAAGATAACAGTGTATACAAAAACCATATACAACACTATAATAAGAAAACCAGCGGGAAAGCCACTGTCACACACAGATCCACAGATTCCCTGCCTCTATGGCGTAGAGTCAGAGTGGTTGCAGCAGCAGCCTTTTCCAGCCCCTCCAGGAGTTCCCAGCGGGGAGCTCCAGAGCCCCGGCTCCAACCTCCTGCCGGGCGGTCTTTCTCTTTGTCACTTTGTCACAGATGGTGAGGCCAGTTGCCCAGCAGTGAAGTTTTGTTTTTTTATTCAATGTGACAGTGAATATGAAATAAACAAGAGCTGAGTACAAAATAAGATTCAGATTCCTAACTTGGTTTGAGTTGTGGCTTGGCTTCATAACTGCAGAAAGTAAGACTATACAGTAAAATCTATGTGCACTTTAACTGCTAGCAAAACATTAGGCAGACTGTGAATGAAGTGAAGCTTTTGATGGCAGTGATAACAGCACTGACAGGAGGACTGACAGCTACAGACGGAGCCATATCTGTGCCTCAAAACCCAACAATCTTTAATTTCATCCTGGCCACAGGGGAAGCTTCCTCATATGAAGAACTCAACCCTGTCCCCTAGAAATGACACTATTCTACACTAATTCTATACAACTAATTTGAAACCGCAAGTGTGTTTTGAAAGAAATGTTACATGCTACTTGGAGTACGTTTTCTATCAGCCTAATGAGAAAATGAGTTTCAACTCTGCCCATGCATTCCACTGTGCAGAGTTCAAATGCATGCGCTTCCCCAGGTGCGCTACTTATCCACATGTGAGACTGTTTATGCGGAAGTGTTTTAAATAGTGACATTTTCACAAGAATGCAGGTTAGTTGTTGTGAAATGCAGCCCCCTTTTATTCCAAATTATCAAGAATTTCTCTGCTTGTGGATTCTTCATTTACCACAGAGGCATGTGAGAAAAAGTTACATTTCTTCACATCTCTTTAGAGTTCTCTTCACAAATTTAATGTAACACGGATTTACAAATCCTCATTTTATAAGTAAGGTAGTCCTTCATGGAGGAATGTCTCAATCAGTCAGTCATTTCTTTGTCACATAAAATTATACAAGGTACAACTCCAGTGAAATGTGATCCAATCAGTTCCCTTAACTTGTGCTCTGTAATTCTGGTCCTTTTATTGCGTCTTACATTGTTGGCTGCTGCTTTATAATTGTCTATGTTTCCAGATGGTTCTGGTGCTCCATGGTTTCTGGTTGTGAAGTAATTTAACTGTCCACAGATCGTGACCGCATGGTTGCTCCTCCAGAACACAAGCAGCTCTGCACTGCAGCCACTTCTGAATGAATGCAGTGATTCACAGCAGGAACAGGGCAACACCTCACATTTCCACTGTCACACCAGTCCTTATTCACCATAAAGTTCCTCTCCTTCTCTCTTCAGAGTCCTCTGCTCTATGGGATCGGCATATTGAAAAAAAGTGTCCTGATTGAATGGTATTGTCCAGGATTTAGCCAAGTTTTCAGCGAATCAGATTATATTACAGTTTCTGATGGTAACTGATGCTGCACAGAGGTCCCCCAGCTTTTTTTAGTTCTCCGTCTTTTCCTCAATGTTTACTGATGTTTACATTTGAAAACATCGATGTGGTGAGTGACCTGCAGCCACACGCCACTATCGTTCAAAGCCAACCACAAAGAACACCACCAAGACTTGCAAAATAGATACGAGAGCCTTGTTAAAGCACTGTTTAGCACAATCACGTCAATCCCATAGCAGCACAAGTCATCATAGGACAATCTTTCTATGTAACGACGAAAACTCTGTCTGTGTGTGTCTGTCTGTATCTCTGTTCCACGTTTTTCTCCTCACTGACTTGGTCAATCCATGTGAAATTTGGCACAGTGGTAGAGGGTCATGGGAGGATGTGAATGAAGCAATATTACATCGATTGGCCAAAGGGAGGCGCTATAGCAACCGATTGAAATTGCAAACTTTGAATATGCATATCTCATGCCCCGTATGTTGTAGAGACATGAAACTTTGCACAGAGATGCCTCTCCTCATGAGGAACAAATTTGCCTCAAGAACCCATAACTTCCGGTTATATAGATTTTCTGCCATTTTTGATTTTTTGAAAAGCACTTAAAATCGATCTCTTCCTAGGAAGTTTGACCAGTCTGCATGAAACTCGGTGAACATAATCTAGGGACCAATATCTAATGTTCCCTCTTAGCAAAAGTTAGAAAACTTACTAAAATTGAGCTACTATAAAGCAATGAATATTGTGGAGGACATGGCTCATCACATAAAGGTGTATAACATCTTTCACCGATCACCACACAACTTTGTAGGCATATGACCACACATAATCTGAGGACACACTCCATTATTGACCCCATCAAACAAAATGGGGGCGCTAAAGAGCTAATTTCTTATCTAGGCCTAACCGCCATATCGATCTTTACTAAACTTGGTAGATATGTAGAACAGGACGCCTCAAGGTGACTGGAGAAATTTAACTCTAATTGGCAACTGGGTGGCGCTATAACAACATAAAAATGCATAGAAATGGCTAAAATTTGACCAATCGCTGTGGCTCCCCCTGTGGCTGAATGTTTGGGGGTTTTTTTTCTAATTTTTGGTATGACTAAGTCATGGTATGGTATGCTGTACTCTTACTTTCTCTAAATGTAGCACTTGAAGTAGATCCTCATATTTAATGAGGTTGATGCACTTGCTTGACTCTTGTACCCACTTGGTCGAATGCACTTAGTGTAAGTGACTTTGGATAAAAACGTCAGCTGAATAAAATGTAATGTCCGGCCTGTTAATCTCATGCATGTTTGATAAGAAATAATGAACTTACAAAATAAATCTTGCTCCGACCAGAGGCGGTCCTGGCTAGTTTTGCGCCCGGGGCGAACCATCCCTCAGCACAAGAACGGTCCCTCCATAAGTAAAGAACAGTCCCTAAAGTGTGGTGAGGTTTGTGGACCGTTACCTGCCACAAAGAGAGAAATGTGAACGGCTCGTTTCTCCTCTGACACGCCACATACCTGTGTGCCGCCATGGCTCAATTGTCCAGGTACTGCTGGGCAGTCATGACACCAACAAAAGAGGAAATTACTGGACCTGGAGTCAGACTTCTCTGTCACTGGTAACGCATTATCGTGCGCTGCAGAGCAATATGAGCCTCCACTGTTTCCTGTCTGTGACCCCTGTTCAGCCCTCAACCGCCAGGATTCGCCTTTCCTTTCTTGAAAGGTTGAAACGTGAAAATAGGGGCGCCCCAGTGCCCACTCCACTAACTTGATGTGGAAATGAGCGGTAGTCTAGAAAACTGGTGAGTTTTGCTTTTTTTTTTGGAGGGCGCTCGTGTGCCCTCACATAGATTGCGCCCTGGGCGGTCACCCACATTGCCTATAGCAAAAACCATCCCTGGCTCCGACAATTAGACAATAATTTATTTGGGGAATAATAGAAAGAAATAACTGAATCACTATCAACTCAACTGTATTCAGATTAAACAGACCTAATGGTCGGACAATATAACATATGTCAGAAAAATTTATTTTACTCAAAAAATGGATCTCATTTAAATGTATCCCAGTGTATCGTGAAGCATGACCTTTAGCTCTTTCACACTGTTTGCAAAAAATAAACCCAACTGGTTTACAACAGAGCACACAGTGTGATGGAAACAAATGACCCCAGCATCTCAAATATGTTCCATCTCAGCTTTGAACTTACATAACTTTTATGGTCTTGTGCCACTTTGACTGAAACACAAACACATAGCAACCAACCCACCACAAACCCATTATTCCCAAAACAGGATGTTTGCCAAGTACCACACACTTTTTACATTCGTGATCCTCTTTGAAAATTAATGGACACCCATAATGGAGGGAGGTCTGAATTTGGGAGACCCCGCTCTGTTTTATCAAATAAAATCTGAAGAGGTTGACAAAATAAAACACCTGACACACTCCAGATGTCATCTGTATTCCACATTTAATTATTTGATACCAAAGTTCACAAACACACTTGTTTCATCCTCTCTGCAGCGGTGGCTGACAGCGAGCTGCACAGCAGTGGAGCGCTTATACAACACTTACAACACATGACAGAACATACTTGTGCTCTCACAACATGTCCTGTTAACAGTCCAAAGAGAGGACAGAGACAGACATCAGGAACATATAACTCAGAGGAAATTTCTGCTATATTTAGACTCCTCATTGGATTTTCCTCTTAGTTTTTAAGGGTCTGTGATGCAGTGATTTAATAAGCCTCCTCAGTTCAGGCCCCAGCAGTGGCTCAATGCCTGACTTCATTATGGTCTCTGTCCATGTGTGGTGGAACTCTCCATACTAAATGATAAAAAGTGTTGACTGTACTTGTGTATTCATACATTTGCTTTCACATTTAACTTGGCATTGCTTGAGAAAAACACTTTGATTAAAACATAACATCTGAGTAAAGAAAAGGCTCAACTGTAGTTGGTATTTATTTTTCAGTGTCTGCACAGGTGCAGAGGTTTTTCAAAACATGTTGGTACCACTTTGCTCGATCAGTATTGAGGTGAGGTGACTACATTTTTTATCCCCAAATTTTTCAAATTTCCAAAAAGTCACAGCTGAGCCTCAAAGGGAATGTACCTGCTAATATTCGAGCCATGTCAAATTGCCATATTTTTGGAACAGAGTATGTTAAGAACACAGTGACATGGTGGTGCAGTGGTTAGCATTGTCCACTCACAGCTAGAGGATTCCTTGTTTGACCCCGGGGTTGGGGGGCCCTTTTTTGCCGAGTTTGCATGTTCTCCTTGTGTCTGTGTGGGTTTTCTCCGACTACCCTGGTTTCCTTCCACAATCCATAGATATGCAGGTTAACTGGTGACTCTTAACTGACCGTATGAGTGTGAATGGTTGTCTGTCTCTATGTGTCAGCCCAGTGATAGTCTGGCAGCCTGTCCAGGGTGTACCCTGCCTCTCACCCAATGTCAGCTGGAATAGGTTACATCCTCCCTGTGACCCTAACACAAGAGGCGGTTATGGAAAATGAATGAGTTTGGAAAGAAGTTAGCAAATAGCAGACATCTGTTTGGCTGCTCTATTTTATTTGGATTTAATGTTAAAAACAAAACTTTTTTGAACACTGAAATGGCACCAAATGTGATAAGGAGTTTTATTTCAAAAGCTGGCTTAAAGCCAGCCCAGGTAGCGTTTGTGAGACGAATAAACACACTTTCCTTCTTATGAATGAAACTTTAAAGCAATAGATTACACTCTTGTTAAATTCGATAATTCAGTACACTCAGGGGTTTTGCCACTACAAGCTTTTTGACTTTTCTGATACTTGGGCTCCTGTCACACTACATTTCATCCAACCCAATCTCCTGACAAAATGCCAGCATTGGACCTATATGCAATCCATGGATATGTTACATTGGTATATCATTATGTTGCAGATATGTTAAAACTTACCATTCTTTATGTTTCAACAATGCTGTGAAAAGTTCATGTTTCATCGTAAAGTACCCACTTTTTATGGCACTATCCTGGCAGGTCTTGATACAGTATAAAATGAATAAATAAACTGTTTTTTTTTTAGCAGTATCCTCATTGGAGAAACAGCAACGGGACGCTAAAAGACACCAATATTTTGGGGGCTAAAAAGCCGCTAGAAAAACAATGACAAGTTCCTAATACACAAGTGGTTTTGTTGTTTTTTGGTCTTGAACAGTGATCTGCAGTGGTCTGCAGCATGACATGCAGCTCAATGAGGTGTCACACCCTTCACCATCTCCCCTTCCTCCCGATGAAACGTACTATATAATGGGATTTCAGAAACGCACAATGACAACATTTTCTTCTGTTGACTGGGTTGCTTTATCATGTTTCAGATAAACACACCAGAGAATCTTGGGAAATGAAGGCATTTTGTAATTACCACTTTAACAATACCTTGCTTGGTGTGTTTAAGCAAGACCAGAATTTTGCAGCTCTTCCCTGTTGTGCCTACTCAAAAAAAGACAAAAACAAAAAAAAACAACAACAACTAATACTCTATTATGAGGTTCTGTCGATAATTGAAGACCGATTTAAATGTGTAAAAGCTATTGCTGTCATAAAACAATGAATTTTGGCCTCAGCAACCCCAATAAGTTTTATTTAGTGAGTAGGAGTCAATCAATCAATCAATGAAAAAAGGCAGTTCTGACTATAACCTGCCTACAAATACTGCCTATATTTTGATATATGATCAAATGCTGTTCTGTATACTGTGAAAGCAGTGGAAGACTTAAACAAACAGGGCAGTTTGGGCTCACTGAAAACCAGTTGAGGATATAACAAAGATGTAAACTGTTGAATGTTTTAAAGGCTTAGGATTTAATGGATTTTGTTGTGCTTTAAACAGTCAATAAATCCAGCACAGCTGCAATAAAAATCTCAATAAAGTCATGCCAAGGAATAACATTTACAATCAATAAACAGTCCAAGATGGATTGTCCCATTAAGTCTGAGGGATTAGTCTCATCTGGAGGCTACAAATGTGCAATGTGGGAGTTGTGTGAGTAAAGATGTCTCAGTAAAACATGCCATTACAAGTGGTGCTACTGTGACTGCTGTTAAGTGTCTCAGCGTTTAACACTCAATGATGTTAACAACTAACCTGTAATTTAAAAGAGCTTTCTTACGCTTGTGAAACTTGAGTTTACAAGTGGTGAAGTCACATAAAGCTGCTGTAGGAGCACTCAGAAATGGTTTGTCAGTTTCCAAATACAAATTCTTTTTTTTTTTTTTTTTTTCAATTCATACCAACTGTTAAAATATAAAGTTGAGTGTAGTTAATTACTTTCAGCTGGTGTTCTAGCAGACTGATGAACTTTTTGGAGGCCACATTAGTGAAAGATGCTGTTCTTCTTTGTGTCCCTGGTAACTGTCTGCTAAGAGGCCTCTTCTTGAGCCTGATGCCTGCCCCCACCACTCTTTTAGCTCGCACAGTTGTCAGCAATGGAGACAAATGGATGGAATAATGGATTGAGCATGACCTACCGGGTCTCTGTGATCCTAGATGTCAGATGCCTGATGTTCAAACTTGACCCTGACTACATGTTTGGCTTTTCCACCAAGTGAGGTTTACTTTTTTCAAGTTTCTAAAATGATTTATACGTTTGTAGACCTTTCAGCATTTTCAGCACTACATGTTCATAAAGACAATTATCATAAAAAAATTGTTTTGCTGTTACAATATGACGTCAATACTACATTTTTTTTGCTATGAAACATTAATACTAAGTAGACCACAAAATTTAAATTAGGCTAGGATTATCAAATAGACCCAAAGTAAAAATTGCAAATATTTAAGAAATTGTTTAATCCCAGGTTCAGTGTTTTGGTGGATGTGATTATTTTTAAAGGTGTAAGTTAATCAAAAGGAGGTATTTTGAGTATGGCTGCAACAGGTTATATCTTACTTAAATAATAAAAGAAAATCTTGTTTAATATTTAGCTACCGATTTATCAATGCACACTATTAACTACTACAACTAACTACATTTATAATCAGGATATTAAAACAGAAAATCTGCACAAATGACATAATAAGAGCAGATGTTACCTTTTCCTAACCTGTACACAATATTGTGTTTCTTTTTGCAATAAAATACATTTGATTAAATCTGCCATTAACTGTTGCTCCTAACTGAAACTAATGTTGAACTTTTGCCAATAGAGCTTTTGGATTTCTGTTGAACCTGAAATTGAATTAGTAAAAACCTCAATTTCAAATAATCTTTTTTTTCTTTAATTCAGTGGGAATTAAAACAGCCTCTGGCATATCATGACCTCATCTTACAAGTAAGTACAAAACACATAATTCACATTCACAATACAAATTTCCATTAACTTTGTCCAGGGGCACAGCTCTTTCATACCGCACAGAGGGCAGGTTGCTTTGAGTTATGCAGCATACAGTCAGTAATCTCCACATCTACTGATGTAGCCGGTGGTGTGTGTCTTCGCTACGCTTTTTCTAAAGTCACACAAAAAAAATATCCTTTTGTCATTTTACTGAAACCTTTACTATATTTTGACACAAACAGTCTGTGAATAAAATCACATCTCTTTCATTGTTTCTAATAGCATTTATAAGAACCCAACCACGGCGCAATAGCAACAACCAGTCAGAGCAGAGGAGTTAATCAAGGCTCATGAACTGCAGTCAAACTGTCAAACTATGGAGTGCTGATCAAGTATAAATCAAGATTCTGTCACTGCATTGCCTAATTCTCACCTCAGATGTTAAAGAAACATATTTCAGTGACTGTTCAGCTGTGAAATGAGAAAGTTTGTGATCCATGATACGAATCTCCCATTCCATCACATCTTAAAGGTGCTCTGTTGATTTGAGATCTGGTGATTGTGGAGGCCACCAAAGTACAGTGAACTTATTGTCATGTTCAAGAAACCAGTTTGAGATGATTTGAGCTTTGTGACATGGCACCTTATCTTGCTGGAAGTACACTGTGCAACAATACTCAGGTAGGCTGTGGCGTTTAAACGATGCTCAGTTGGTACTAAGGGGCCCAAAGTGTGCCAAGAAAATATCCCCCACACCATTACACCACCACCAGCCTGAACCGCTGATACAAGGCAGGATGGATCCATGCTTTCATGTTGTCCACACCAAATTCTGACCCTACCATCTGAATGTCGTAGCAGAAATCCAGACAGGAGTGGCACCCAGTGTGGTCTTCTGCTGCTGTAGCCCATCTGTTTCATATTCTTCATTCAGAGAAGGTCTTCTGCATACCTTGGTTGTAATGAGTGAGAGTTATTTGATGTATACAAAATATATATCATCACTGGAGCAATAGGAAATGTGGTCACTTACCCTTTTAGACCCTTAGTGTGTGTTTAAGATTCTCTCCAGCCTTAAAACGGCTTTAATCCAAGGTGCTGATTGGCTAATCAGTAGACCCACCCCCACCCCTGGCGTTCATTGGTTCGTCCATCGCTTGGATGAGATAAATCGCAAATTCATTGCAGTATGCCAGACCAGAGATGCAAGCCTACTCAGTTGAGTGGGTGGGGTCTATGGTCTGGAACCAGGCTAGGTCTGGTGCGATCTGTGTGCAGCTTATTTCTGAGAGTGTTTTAAAGATGTCTTTCCAGAAGCCAGCAGGAGACAGGCAACACCAAAACATATGTACATGATATGCAGGAAACTGGTTACATCTGACACAGTTGTGGTTGTTTAGAATATGTTTTTAAGGTACTTTCTCCTTGGCTGGTTAGCTGTGGGAGTTTTCTAATAACAGACCCTGAATCTGATCCTCTAGTATGAAACTTTTAGGAGTTCCTTTAGAAAAAACTAGGATCTTAATGAGGCGTTGCTGACACCATTTATTTGAGGCCAGCAGATTGTGTAAATGCCTGTGAAATAAGCCACGAGGCGAAGCTTTTCACACTGCCTTTTTACAGCCATTTAAATCTACACTGTGTTCTGTCAATTGTTGCTCTAATAGGTTTGTAGTGTGTTCGCCTTTTGTATATTTGTAAGGCACATTTAAGTGTGTCCCAGGCATTAAATGTGAAATAAAATTGAAAGCAGGCTGACTGAGCTGCATATGTTGTGGCCACTTGCAGAGCAGACTGAAGGGGATTTGAAGTATTTGAAACACAACGTGCTTTTCTTCAGGGTGGGCCCAATTATTATCACAACAACAGTGACCTCATGCTCCCCAAGGCAACAAAGCTGAGTCACTTCTTTGCTCCTCCTCATGTCACACAAATATTTTAGCCTTACACTTGTACATTTCATGACAGACTATAAATGAACTTGCAGCCATAAATGTAATATGTCAGCTATGCCTCTTAATTCCTCAAGCGTCATATATACAAAGAAAGCTTGTTTGTCTTAATGTCAAAATTGGAGTTCAGGGAAAACACATTAGCCTGTGACTTTATGCCCTTTGACCATAAGAACACTCGCAGCTTAAAGGTGCGTGCATTTGACACTTGTCATGAGTTCTTTTTCTGTGAAAACTAATCCAAATTAATAGTCTTATTCACATAAGGACTACTCATGATGGATAGATATTGTACATTTCCTTGTTCTTCCTACTTTAGATGTATTCTGAAGTAAATTGGGAATTATATATGATATCTCTCATTGGATTTCTGATGGCTGAAAAATGTGCCAAAACACTGACATGGTGTTCTCATTGTTTTCATTTCATTGGTTCATTGTCTGATGCTGGATTTCTGCATTTAAAGGGATGGTTCAGTTTTTTGTTTTTCTGTTTTTTAAGTGATGTTGTATGAGGTAATTACCCATAGTCAGTGTATCACATACAGTATATGTCAGTCAGCACTAATAAAATCAGTGTCTGTTTAAGTGTATGTTGTATTTTGAAATTTTGTTCAGCTTTACCTCACCATCAGACTGTGATTTCTGAAGGGGAACTGTGGCCATGATGCTACTCTCTAAAGGGCAAGACTCCATCAAGAAAAACAGTGAGTTAACATCGCTGAACACAGGAGCTGCTGGTCTACAGCTGCTTCCCTTAGTTTGTGTTCTTGTGTGACTGGTGAATCTGAACTGTCATTCTCAATGGAGTCTGGTGGCTTTGATGAGAGCACAGATCGGAAACTGAGGTCGTTAACAGTATTCAGAACATGCTGCCTGATAGAAAGGTAAAGCAATAAAATATTTTAAATATAGCATACTTAACACTGTTATAGCTTTTTGTAGGACTTTTTTTAGGTGGCTAAAACATGTTTTATTGCTGTCCACAACAGTACATTGCCTAACTTCCATGTCAGCACTCCAACCAGCTTCTCTAAACTGGGGGTGTGCTGACAGATATCTACTGTACATAAAACACTGCCTACAGATCAAAAAAATCCAAACTATCCCTTTTAAGTGTAGGTGGCTGTAAAAGTCCTCTATGAGACACATACTGGATGACCTCAGAGACCCAAGCTGCCGGTGGCTATTATGCGGAAATTCATAATTTCTAAACTGAAGGAATTAAAAAAATCGCTATGTGAAGTACTAGAGGTGTAATTTCATCTGGAGTGTCTGGATGTTGTTTTTGCTCCCATTTTCATGAGCTGAACTCAAAGATCTAAAACATTTTCTATACACACAAAAGACCATTTCTCACAAATATTGTTCTTTAAGTGATGTCAAACAGAAATAGATTGGAAAGCCCAGTTGTGGTAAAACTCTCCTTTGGGCCAGGTCACCAATATCATAAATAAAAGGTCAGCAAAGAGACCCTGTTAAGACACTTTTATAACAGTAAAATGCCTCTGAGGATTCACTGAGAGCTAATCAGAGCTAAAGAGTTTCAATCTGAAATAAGAAGTTACGGAGGTACTGAGGTGACCTCTTGCGATATGTGGCTAATTTTTTATCGTTAAAGTTGGACTGTTTCACTATGTCACTGTACAGCTTGAATTTGTGCAAGTAAAACAAAAAGGTCAGCAAAGATACCCTGTTTAAACATTTTTATAGTAGTAAAATGTGTCTAAGAAGGCACTGAAAGCCATGGGCCAATTATGAGTAGATGGGCCTCTGGGCACAAATATACAAAAGGCCCTACCACCTCCCCTACATTGGAACAAGACACATAGACTTTGTCACTTTTCTTGTTTTTGTTTTGCATCTTTTTGTTGCCATTATGCATTTTTTTCGTGGTTTTGTGTCCCTCTGTAATCATTTTGTGTCTGTTTGGTGTAATATTACTCTCTGTAGTTGTTTTGCCCCTTTTGAAGTTATTGTGTGTCTCTGCAATTCATTTGCATCTCCCGCCTCTGGGCCTTTGCCCAGTACGCCCGCTTAGTAATCTACCATGATGAGAGCTAATTGGATCTGAAGAGGTTCAAATTGAAATGAGAAGCTAGAGTGGAGCTGAAGTGACCTCTTGACATATAAATAATGCTTAAGAGTTTAAGTTGGACTGTTTCAACATCTTGCTCTGCAGCCTGAAGTTGAGCAATTAAAACAAACAGGAAACAGCCAGTCTCATAGTCTCAACTGTCCTGAGAGGGCAGTTAGAGAATTTTGGGAGTCCTTGGTGTCAGTATTGCTGAAATTGTATTTACTATACATTTATTTTACACTGATGATCAAATTACCATCAGATCTGTGTACTGAGTTTAGAACTAAATGAGAAGTTTGTGCTTTTTGAATCTACGGCCCAAATATATAGGGTGCTACCTGTTGTACTGTACAGGTTTTGAGGTCCTCTGAGAAAGATGTGTGATTTGGAGGCTATGTAATACATGAATATGAGATGACCTATGAAAGGAATCACCTTGCTATCTTGCAATGTTGAGACATTTGAAAGACATGAGCAGACTGTGCAGAAAGGGTCAGAGAAAAACTGAATTTATCTGTGGGCCCATACTGCTCTACAAGCCTGAGGGAATGAACACCAAAGGAGGTAATAACCCTGGAAGATGGCATAATGGCAAGTCCAAAGGCCTGGTGAAATGTCAAAAAGGTGTGTGAACGAGCGCCATTCTCACATTCCGAAGCAAACTATCAGCGGTCGTCAAAACGGTTCAGTAATGTTACTGCTTCTGGTCCATGGAACACCAGTATGGCTGCTGATATGGTGGGATTCACCCAGTTAATGGGTAATTATTAAAAATTCATTCTCTCATTAAAATTAATTTTCATGTTAGCAACATTGTGGTTTAAATTAAATTTTCACAAAATGATGTTTGCTGTCCGCTGTTCTGAATATTGGGGACAACACCCGCAGTTCGTCAACAGGTGCCTCCAATCAGCCGCACAGTCAATCACTGATCCACTCCGATCAGCCTCCCCCTGCAACTACAGCTCCACTCTGTTTATTGTTGTTATTGAAATTTATTTATTTGGATAAGCCCCTTGAGATGCATCATCTCGTTTTAGAGGGGGTCCAAACAAATAACATATCATATAAACATGTATTCGGCACACAAAAACAAGACAAAGACAAAAACAAAAAACAAAACAAGACACTACAGTTATTGTCATGCCAAAAATTACGTCATTACAACATTAGGAGGCCAAATTGGCTAGTATTAGAACAGCAGCAAAAGAAAAATGCAATTAGTTAATAAGCAGAGATAGGCCATGCACGATGACAGTTTCATTGATAACAGGAGCAGACCGACTCAAAGTAAGAAGACAGGGCAGTCTTAAAAATACCAAATGATGAAATAAATCTAATATTAGCAGGTAAGTTATTCCAATCCGCAGGAGCTTTGAATATAAAAGCTCTTCTGCCAATTGATTTTTTAGCACAGGGGACCGAAAAATAGAATTGGGCAGTGTGTATCAAGTGATAATTTGATGTGTAGGGAACAAGAAACTGTTTTAAATATGGGGGATAGTTAAAGTAAATACATTTAAATATGAATTGAAACCAGTGTATCTGTGTTCTTACATTTAAAGATGGCCATTTCAGTCTATTACACATTGTGCAGTGATGAGTCAAAAACGGGCAAGCAAGAACAAATCTGCAGAGTCTATTGTAGGCTGTGGTAAGTGCAGAAAGGACAGATTTATGGGCATTTTGATAAACAACATCGCAATAGTCCATGATTGGGAGAATAAGTGGGGCGGCAAGTTTCTTACGAACAGTAAACGTAAAACAATTTCGTGAACAATATAAAATGCTGATTCCAAAGTTTACTTTTTGTAATACATGATTTATTTGAGGTTTGAATCAGAGTTGAGGATCTAGCCACACACCTAGATATTTAAAACTGTCAACTTTATGCAGTAGTGTGCCATCATTACAGTTACTTATACAGGAGCTAGCACAAGATTTCATTTTTTGCCTGGTACCAAAAATCCTGAAGTAAGATTTTGTCTTGTTGAGAACAAGCTTATTACATGATAACCGTTCTTGTACCAAATTAAAAGAGAGGCTTTAATTTGTGATACATTAGGCTGGGATGAATATATGATGGTGTCATTGGCACACGGCAGTTAGTCAGAGTGGATGGTAAATCATTTACAAAGCGGGCCCAGAGTTGATCCCTGAGGGACACCCCGTTGTTGGATCAAGAAATCGGAATGCTTTCCATTATGGCAACACACTGTTTCCTGTTATGAAGGTAAGAGCTAAACCACTGAACTGCATTTAGAGATAGACCAATGCTGTGAAGGTTGTCTAACAGCAAATAACGATCAACTAAATCAAAAGCTTTAGTTAAATCAATGAATATAGCACCAGTGAGTTCACCATGATCTGCAGCAGAGAAAACATCATTTGTGAACTTTAGTAAAGTTGTTGTTGTTGAGTGATTAGACCTGAAGCCAGACTGGAATGGTGATGAGATGTTAATAATAGTGAGATAATGGGAAAGTTGACTATACCTTTTGGCTGGATCCACTTACCATAAAGCTCCTTGAGCCTTGCATACAACTTTTTTGGGCTCTCATCGGGGTTGATCTCTAGGGTGTGAAATCTTTGCCCGTAGGTCTCAGGGTTAATGTCATATTTAGAAAGAATGACAGATTTAACCTGGTCATGGACAAGGGAGTCCTCAATGTCCGTATGCACATAAGCACCTCTAGCTTTGCCAGTTAGCAATGGTATTAGATGAAATCTGGATTCTACCACCGGCATGCTACAGCAGTGCGCTCAAATGTGATGAGAAAATGTTCACTGTCACCATTATCAGCGGGAGAAAAGACAAAAACGAAAGAAAAAAAAAAAATCCCGTGTTCTCCACTTGATGATCCCACCACTACCACCAATTGCCAGGGTAAGGCAAGTAGGAAAGGCAAGAGGATCCAGGAGGTTTTTGGTTGAAAATATTGGGTTTGTTTATTTACCCACCCAACAACGAAACAATATAAACCAAGAACTTAATAGGTCTAACTAGGTCTATAAAAGAGGTCAACAAAATATAACTATACTCAAGATCGCAAATTAACAAAGTGTTAACTGAACAAACAGACCTGAGACAATGACACATGAGGGGAATATATAGGCTTGGCAAAACCAATTAACACACAAGGGGTAGACAAGATGGATGCTAATTACAACTAAATACAAAGCAAAAACTAACTAAACCCAAATCCCCCCCTGACATAGCAGCACATGGTTTTATCCCAGCTGACACAAGTGCGCTGCCATGTATTGGCTGCCAATGCGACAAGTTTTCTGCCACAGCCACAGAAAACAAAGTTTGCCAAATCAATGACAGAAAATTGAGTCTGCTGGCACCTGTGAAAAACATTGGGACAGTGGGGGCTGGGTGTTGCACAGCCTATTTTGAGGTCTTGCACTGATCTCCAATCCCCATTTGGTTTGTTTACAGATAGGATGGGGGTATTGCATGGTGAATTAGGTCATTCCACAATGGCACCTTGATTTATGAGTGACTGAATAACAGGAGCAATGCCTTGAATAGCCTCTGGGATAGTGGATATTGTCTTTTACAAGATCTAGTAGTTGACTTTGGCTGAATAATAACAGGAGTCGTCCCCTTTATTTTCCCAAAATCAACAAGTTATCAGGCACTGGTGATATCATTGCCTCCTCTTCATCAGTCATTGTGTAATTGTGTTAGTGTGTGTGTGTGTGTGTGTGTGTGTGTGTGTGTGTGTGTGTGTGTGTGTGTGTGTGAGCCCCTGAGATGGTGCGTATGGCCAGGAGTCCCCCTGAACTTGTCCTTCATGTTTCTCAGTCCAAGAAGTGGCACAATCACGTGAAATATGCCCAAACCTTTCACATCTGTAGCACCTCAACTTGTGGCTGTCAGTGCTGCTGTACATTTCGTGGTGCGCTCTGCATCATACATCCTGTCCACCATTGTGGTGAAATCCCTTGATCCAACTGCTGGGCTGGTGGACCAATTGGCAGACTGAATGTTGGCCCATCCGAGCTTAGAACGTCTGTGACAGACAGCCTCCACTTCCTGCAAGGCTGTTTTATACATGGCCAATAATTGTTGCAGTCAGCCATTAACTGCTTGCGGCTACGTTTTAAATCGGCCTTGGTGGGTTGGATGCATAACACATCATCAAAACGTCACACCTATGCCACCGATGATCCTGTCCTGCTAACTGTCTTGTTTATGCAGACACCATTTTGGAGCTGTTACTATCCCCCCCCCCCCATGGCAGCTTCCACTCTGTCCCCCCATTCATACCTTATATAAAGAACCGTGAAGCGGCATAATGGCATAATATTCCCGCCCTGAACAGGCAGTGTAAAAAGGGCTATATCATAAATCTACAACTCTAGTCCTTTGAACTCATTAGACAGAACCACAGTAAACCTCAAAGATGGTCCAGTCATTCCCTCTCATGTAACACTGTGCAAAATACCACAGTTACAACATTCCTTTTAGTGTCATTTACACTCCTTCGGCAAGGTCAAACACAAGTCGGCATCCAGTCAATACTTTTGATTGGACATCCCACATTTACTTTGTATGATAAATGGACAAAGAGACCACAGCCAATCTACTGCTCTTAATCCCCAGTGTTATTGTGTCCCTAATTAAACTGGAACATTAAACAAATAACATTGTCCCCAAAATGTCGCCACTCTTCCCACCCTGGCTTGGAAAATTCGATCCCACAGTCAAGAATGCAGTTAAGCACTAAACTGCTCCAGAAGTTCCTGCATGGCTCATCTATCACAATTAAGCACCAACAGAGGGCAGTGAGTGTGATAGACAGTCTGCCACGTAGAGAACAACAACTCAAAGTAACAGGTCGAGAAGTTCACTTTGGCTTTTCCAGGTCAAAAGCCCCGCTGTATGAGTTTTCGTCATTCTGTGTCACTGATTGATGGATCATCATCCACAGCTTTAAGCAGTGTCTCTGCTCTGTAATTAAAATAGTGATGAATGTGAAGAGACAACAGATTGATAGGCCTGCTAACACCTTCTGGGTCAGCACAAGATAAATATTGTGAAGTGAAGGAGGTCCCCCATCTTTGATCTCTAGGACCGCATTCAGTGAAAACACAGTCAAGGACATTTGACCAACAAAAATACATGAGCATATATGAACATATTCAAATGTCTGCAGTGTGCTAACAGCTCAATATGTGTTAAGGCCTCATCTATTAGGACTCATATTGTCAACCAAGCTTTAGGTGGTGTCTATGTAACCATGAACAATGGAAAGGGAGAGCTGGACACGATAATAAATCCAAGTACAACCACAGTCCTCTACTGTTGGCCACTAAGCATTTTTACCAGAGCTGAATCACAACTGCTGGCGGAGGAGAGAGCATTTCTAAGGTTTTTACTAACGTGTTACTTTTTATGTCAGGATTTTTTTTTTTTTACATTTTATATTTTTTTAAAACTACATTTAATTTCACTTTTAAAATGTTTTATCAGTTATACGTTATTAACAAGAAAAACAATCCAAAGTTTTGCTTATTGATAAATATAGCTAACTTATCTACAAAGCATGTATTACCAACCAATAAGGCAATGTGTTACAATATATAACCCCAATATAACACCATTATTAAGGGTGACCTATTAAAAAGTGGCACCATTTGAATTTTCATATCCCATTAGAGCACTCAGAAAATCTTACTTTGATGATTTCAGTGACTTTGATTATCTGTTTTCAACTCCCATGATGCTACTTCTTCTTCTTCTTTTTTAACAACTCCTTAAAAATAGTTCTACTATTTTTTTTTTTTTTAAATCCGGCTAAAAACAATATCAAAGGCGACCTCATATGACTAAATGGAAATATTCGTAAAAACCCTGCATCCATGCTGCTGCTCCCCTGCGGGCTTTCCCCTCTGAGCTCAGCAGCCAGTCTGGAGCTACACATGCGGTTGTGGTAAAGGTTTGGCTCTGAGTGTTTCGGTGTGATCTGGCTCTGGTCTATAATGATGCCATTATGTCCTTCCATCATGCACGCTCAGAGTCAGCCAGATACCTTCCACAGTTCATAATAAACTGTGGAAGGTACTGTAGATAAATAGATAGATAGATAGATAGATAGATAGACAGATAGATAGATAGATAAATAGATAGATAGATAGATAGATAGATAGATAGATAGATAGATAGATAGGTGAATCAGAGTCAGACCAGGCCATAACGCGGGGCGACCCTAAAAGGCGGCATGTGAGCGGGTTCATTTTGGCAGATGATGAGTTTACTGTGCGTAAAGTACAGAGGGACACAGTAGTCCGCTGTGGCGACAGTCGACTTGACGCACCAACACAAACAACAAACAGACAATATGAAGAGCATATCTAAGATGCCACTCTGTCAGTCTATGGTTTTAACGCTCGTTGAATCATGATTTGATTTGAAAATAAGGTTAGATTATAAGGATTTTTTTCTGTAGTTGCTTTCTATAGTCCAGGAAATCGCACAAGATTACGCACGGAAATGTAAATGTGACTTTTGGATATAGTCCTGAAACACTTTGCCAGTGAGAGGAGTTATAATTGAAGTTGTCCAAAATCTCAAAATCTCTGAAACGCGTCATGGGTCCTCAGTCTTCCTTTGCCTGACTCAGGCACACAGGCTTTTTATATATTAGCCAATAGCTTTTAAGGCACAGGTGGATCATTACTTTGTCTTGGCCATGAGCGTGTGCGGCTTTTTTTTAGATACTCTAATATATATATATATATATATATATATATATATATATATATATATATATTTTTTTTTTTTTTTTTTTTTTTTTTTTTTTTTTTTTTGAAGGAAGCCCTTATTATAAAATGACTTGATTTAAAAGGAGAAATTCAGAAGATTTATTTAACAAACTGAAAACCTTATTTTCTTTTATTTCTACCAGTCATTGCCTCCCCTCAATATGATCTATAAAATGTTAATGTATATTCTCTATAATATGAAAACAGCAGGGTTATTGTGAATGGACGCGCACAGAAACAGCTGGAAAGCTGAATGAAAACATGTGTGCTGCAGACCAGAGCACTATCAGCAGGAGTCCAAATATCATTTATTACGAGAGCCAGCAGCACCACAGTGAAGCTGCGTTTACTGTCAAGTCGGATGGAATACAGTAGCCTACCGACAGTTCTGCTTAAAACCCAACTTTCAAAGTAAAACCCGGATGAACCGACACCTCTGTGTTCTGTTAGTGATGCAACATGCCGAGAAATTAAAATGCAGATGTGTACTGCGTGAAACCACATGTTTTTTCCCGCAGGGTGTGACGACACGTCTGTCAAGCAAGTAGAAACAAAACTGTAGGAACCCCTAATGATAAAGGGCCACAGGCAGACTGTCTTTTGACTGCCAAAAGGTTGAAATGGGTTATTCCTGCAGCATGGACAGGGCGCGGAGGTCATGGTTAAGGCTGTGTAAATAAAGACACTGCAGGTTAAGGCTGGCTTAATAAAAGGCGACAAAGACACCAGCTTGGAACCCATCAGTCAGTGTCTCAAACGCCCCCACTTGAGATGAATAATCAGATTTCTCCGATCCTGAAACCTGACGCAAATATTATAGTTTATACATTTAATTACAGAGATAAGTTTGTTATTTTTTAAAAGACGTGTTTGCAAGACTTCCTTGTGGTCAAGAGGAGGATCTTGTGCGTAATACAGTTGTCAATTGGTGTATTTGAACCAAAAAAGGCAAGATGTGTGTGTCAGAGAGAGAGAGAGAGAGAGAGGAGAGGGAGAGAGAGAGGAGGAGGAGGAGGAGGACTGTGAGACACGTAAGGGAGGCTCCGAGCTGCTCTTATTTTGAAAGCACGCTGCATTTGTGTGCGTGTCTGCGACTCGGTGTTGACTGGAAGGAACTGCAGGCCAGCCTGTTGCGCACTTGGCGGCACACACAGACAGAGCGCACCACAGCTGCGTGGATGGACGGAGCCACTAGAGGACTTCCCTTATAGGCGATTTTACTTGGATGCCTATCGGGTTGGCTTTTCTCTTGGTTTAATAAGGGCTTATTACAACGTGCAACCTCTTAGCGGATACAGCCTTTATCCCATCCCGGGAGCCGGGGCAGACGGGACTCTCGAGGTGCGTGTGTACCCATGTGTGTGTGATTCTAATTTGTCAAACTTTTCTCACGGTCACACAGGTGTGCTGCTGTGTGTGTGTGACGCACGAGAGAGTGTGTGCAGCCTGTAGCCTTTAATTGTCCAGCAGTACTTTCACTTTCGTCAGGTGCGTCGGCTATTTATTGCCCAGTCTGCGCATTGCCTCTGGCTGAAGACAGTGACAGTATGTGCCAACGAGGCTTGCAAGGCAAATTAACTCTCAGCCTGCGTTAAGTAATGCAAGCAGACGCGATTTCACGCTCTCTGCAACAGCTGTCATAAATCGAGCACGAGAAGGTGAGACCTTATTGATCCCGCAGGGGGTTTTGGCTCCTCACAGTACAGCTAGACTGTATAAACATCCGTATCCAAGAATTGCAACACCAGAGCAGGCGCAGGAGTGAGAGAGTCCAGGTTTCACAATTGAGAAGTAGTCAGGCTGCTGGTTGAATTAAGAGACTAGAGTGTTTGCTCACCACATTAAAAAAAAACATTACTCTGAGGGTAAATTAAATAGCTTCCCAATAGGATAAATAATTATCTCTGTTAGACATAGTGAGAGCAGTTCATGCAGCCACAGACAGTTCACACTCTCCATCATGCTCATTTGACCTGAGCTTCATTTTTTTATGTGGTTGAAAGAGCAGTTTTGGCCAGGATATGCAAATACAGCAGGCCTTTCCTCTGGCCTCTGCTGCAGAGTCTGCGCCTCTGTTACTGTAAAATTAGACGTCCTGCCCATAGGCTTCTGTGATATAGACTGCAGCCTATAGGCGAACTTCTTTTACAGGCTAGGCAACAGAGGGTAAGAGGAAAAGGAGGAAAACTGCGGTGAGTCAGCCCAGAGCAATGTGTCTGTGTGTGTGCTTGTGTGTGTGAATGTGTGTGTGTTCTTTCCTTGTAAGGGCCAGTGCGAGGTTTGGACCTGATAATGCTCTGTTTGTGTGAGGACGCTTTGACCCAGTCTGCCCTCAGTTTGAGGGATAGGACTGCTTGGTTTTAGTGTCAGGTTAAAAGTTAGGATGAGGTTTAGATATGCAATGCTGATGGATAAGGTGAAGTTTACAGTGGATGGATATGAAAGACCTGTAGACTGGCGGGGCTGCCAGAAGTACAGGAATACTACAGTAAATACCAGCCTATATATGGTATATTTCAATATACATGTGTGTTCTGTAGGACTATGGGCATACACTATGTCCTTGGAGAGGGAGGATTTGACAGACCCTGTAATTTTCTGAGTGCACACTGAAAGCAGCTTAGAGATGCAGCTGTTATGCATCATTGCTTGTGTGGGTGCAAAAGGTTAAGCATGTCAGCTACCATGTTGTGACATTCGGGTTTTATGTCTGGTTAGGTGAGCATATAGGGTCGTCTATGGTTCGATACCTGGCTTGTGCAGTCTACATGTTGACGTGTCCTTGCAAGATAACAGTGCATGTGAATGTTTAACTGATGAACTGATGATGTATGGTATCCTTGGTCACCGGTGTATGAATGGGTGAATGGTGGCTGTAATGAAAAGCACTATGATTGGATGCTATGACTGGAAAAGACCATTTACCATCCTGTGTCCTACTGCTAAAGTTTTGTAGTTCAGGGACTAAATTGTGGTTGCTTTGCGGATGTCGACACTCAGCCCTTATATATGTTGTTTGTATCTGCAACAGTAAAGTAATAACAAAATTAACCAAATTCAACCAATGCGTCCATGCTAATGTACGAAGGTCAAGGCTTTGGAAAATGAAAAATTTTTAGGCTCAGTTTTTGAGCATTGTGGAAAAAGATCAAGACTGCACATGAGTCATGGGAGTCTTTGAATGGGCTACCAACAGGTCACTTATCTCAACCTAATTTAACTTCCTCTGCTATCTGCTATCCCCAAAGTGCCAGGTGTTCAGTGACTTGCGGACTGATTCTTTTGGTTCCTTCGAGTTGATACATGTAAATGTATGGAGCATTTCAAGTTCTGATATTTTTTGCAATGTCGTGTTTTAGTCCAAGCATGTTTGACAGCTAGTACCTCAAAACTTCTCACAGTGCAACTGCTCACAGTCATCATGTATAAATTTACATTAATAAAGATAAAATAATAATTCTAATGCAGTGATAGTGTGTATGTATGTAGGCTAAATAAGGTCATTTGGATGTTAAACAAATGTCACTGACTAACGCTCTGTTGTTCTTTGAGAGCAAGTAGACATCCCTGTTTCCTCTGCAGCCATGTGCTGCATTCATGTGGTGCCAGAATAATCTAAAAAATGAGTTCCCAATCACATTTTCACACCTCATTTGGTGTGTTTCCTTTGTGCTTTGTTATCAATGTATTGTTTAAACGTTGCGAGCAATAACATGTAACACATCGGAGCGTTTTGGAGCGTGCATGTTGTTTCCCCATTACACCTTAAAACTCATGAAGACACCAAAGTCGAAAGAATGACCATCCGAGGAGCATGGCAGTGGCCTTGGCTGGCGGAGGTCTCAGCTTGAGTCTGATTCAGTCAGTCCTGTCTAGTTCATTCACTACCTTACGCTATGGATTCATGAACACCCGGATGTACTACAGGCTGACACACATTTTTTCCCAAACAGATATTACATTTATGATTCATTCAATGTGCACTTTCTTTAACTTTGGGTTGCAGAGTGGAGCATTTAAAAAAATGGGGCACTTCAGAAGAAACTGCCTGACATCTGGCCCCTAAACCTCCATTTACCCTCTTTCAACTATTGTTATTTATCGTTACTGTTTATCTTCTTGCACTCTTACTGGAATGAAATTATACTTAATGAAAACTAGCTGTAGCCTCCTCATGAGGTGACCACACATGCTGCAATTACAACCTACACACTGTTCCATCCATTTTTGCCAGCTGTGAAACCATCAGTTGGGTTTAGTCATTTGTTGATCTCTGCAGCTTGGCTGCCTGCCACAGTGACCTCACCATTGGTGGCACCTCTAACCAGCTGGAAAGTCACTGAGTTAGTCAGCTGGCTAAGCACTGAGGTGTGACGTCCAGCTGTGGGGAGTGAATGAGGAGGAAGGTAAAGATATGACAAGAGAAAAACAGGAATAGAAGCATGAGGGAGGGAAACAAAAGGAAGGAATGATCTCAATCAATCAATCAATCAATCAATTTTATTTATAAAGCCCAATATCACAAATCACAATTTGCCTCACAGGGCTTTACAGCATACGACATCCTTCTGTCCTTTGGACCATCACAGTGGATAATGAAAACCTCCCCACACAGATTATTGCGTGGATAAATATTAACTACTGAGTGAGACATGTTGAAACATCTTCTCATTTAACACTGAAGAATATCACGCATCATGTTGTGTTGCATTGAGGTGTTAATGTTCTGTCACAAAGTAGACAGTTTTCATGTGAGTGAGTGCGACATATCGGTGACATTCATCAGGGATAATATAGCTCAGCTCCTGTGTGTTTCTCACCCAAACATCAGAAGCATTCCTGAGCTTTGCTGCCGTTTGCTTGAGATTGGAACGTTTTACTGATGAGGCGCAGTGAGTATGCAGTGGTGGGTGTGCTGCTCTAAAAGTCTCTGACTCATGTGGGGAATGCCTCTGCTCTACCTGAGATGTTTCTAATATTCTGCCCAACGGGGGTTTGACAAATATTAAAAACACCTTTAAATATAATGCCATCCAGTACAGCACCACAGAGGTCACAGAGATGTGAAATAAACTTGCCTTTTATCTCAATCATCTTTCTGAGTCATCCATGATTGGCTGTGATGTTGCACTGAGCTTTAGTTGCATCTAAAATGACCTCATAGTTCGTCAGATTGTCTATGTGTTGACAAATATATTGTCTATACGAGAGGAGGGTCTGTTAACCATATGTGAAGATGATGTCCACACATCGGTTTGAGATGAAGATATGCCAGAGCAGCAGGAGTCCTCTGAACTGCAAATAGACCTTATGCTATAGAATCAGCTCATGGGAAGAAGTGATTTTATTAAGGATACGTGGAAGCTGCCTGTGCTCAGCTGGTAAGTGTTTTCTGTGGGTTTCTTGGAAATATCTGCATGGATGCTGATGTGGGCTCTACATGGATTCTCCAGTTTGATTATTCATGTGATGTCTGTGAGGCACAGTGTTCCCTCTGGTATGAAGAAGTATGAGGAAGATTTTTTTTTCTATGCATGAAGGAGCAGTGGGCGCCACGGTGGTGCAATGGTTGCCACTGTTGCTTCACAATGAGAGGGTTCTGGGCTTAAACCCACTGGCCATCTGGAGCCCTTCTGTGTGGAGTTTGCATGTTCTCCCTGTGTCAGTGTGGGTTTTTCTCCGGGGTCTCCAGCTTCCTTACACAGTCCAAAGTCATGCAGGTTAATTGGTGACTCTAAGTTCCCCGTAGGTGTGAATGTGAGCAACAATGGTTGTCTGGCGTGTACCCCGCCTCTCACCCAGTCACAGCTGGGATAGGCTCCACCCCCCCATGACCCCTAAAAGGAGAAGTGGTTACGGAAAATGAATACATGAATGCGGGAACAGTTCGTGTATTTAAGTTGGGTTCGTATTTTGAAGTTAAAATTCAGCAACCCACATTAAGACTGTGTTTGAGTGTTTGACTCAGGGAATGTTTCACGAGTGTTAGCTGAATAGGATACACACAGCATTAGACTGTATACGCAGCACCGTTTTTGGGGTCCGACTGTCACCCCAGTCAATAGCAAAAGTAATTGAAAAAAGTCTTAATCAGTTTATATTATCCCCCCAAACCATATCTCAAATACAGTTAGTGGCTCTATCCCTTAGAGAAACAGTTCACCCCAAATCAAAAATACATTTTTTCCCTCTAATTACTAACCAATCCCAGAATTGAGCCTTTCTGGCATCAGTGTTTTAAGATTATCTAGAAATGCTGAGATTGTGCTGTAAAGATGTACAGTAGATATCAGCTGAAGACACGCAATTATAGACAGATAATATATGACGGACTCACTGAAGTAAAAGAGCACCTCACAAGGAAGTGAGTACAGATATTGCACACAGTGAGAAGTTTACTTTTTTCCCCACCAACAGTCAGTTCATTTTTTTTCCATTTCTCTCTGTGGTTCCTCCTTGTGGACTGAAGGAAGAACTGAAGAAGTGCAAGTTGGCACCAAAATAGTGAAATCAGAGTTATTCACAGCCACCTTGTGGTGAACTAACAAGCCACAATTAACAACAGTTAAAAAAAGCAAAAAAAAAAACCCTCACAACTAATATTGAGAGTGCAGTATTTTTGCAGTTGTTAAAGCAATAACTGCATTTGTTACTAACAGGAAATCACTAGCAGCACACCTCACCGGACCAGTCAGCCCTGTCAGTACGATCACTTTGGCCTCGGATAGAACATAAACACGGGACAGCATCACAGGATCCAGTCTAAAGCTTACAATAACTTTTAGAATGAGAGGTGTGTTTTGTGTTGACTCTTCCAGCCTCAGACTCTAGTGCTATATCAACAGGTTTAAGGATTGACCATGCGTCTCTCCAGCTCAGGAAAGACTTTTAGAAAATCCTCAAAAGAAAATGTTTGTTTCCATTCACTACTGTTATGTGAATATTAGGAGATGTTTCATTGAGATAAGCAGTAGGTGGCACTAATTCTCCCGTCAGGTGCCATCCAGAGGTTCTCGAAGTTTTGATGAATGAGTGCCAATTTAGAGAGTTCCATACTATAACATTGAAGTGCTGAGCCAGCCTCCAAAATTGCTGACAAAGCTACAGTAGCAATGCTGGCATTAATGACAGAACGTAATTCCCATGACACTTGTGGGATGACAGCAGTTGCCATGCAATAAGTCTTTGGGGGTACCAGCAAATATATAGTGGGTTCCATTGTAGCAAGCTGATTTACCCAGGCCAAGACTTCCTCTTTCGTGTGCCACTCATTTCGGCTAATCTCTATCAGCACATGAATGCGGATTTAAAAAAAGATTGCATTGCTGATGACTGCATTGTGTTCTGACTCTTTTGCTCTCCCTACCACTCAAACTCAAATGTGATTGGTCAATACTGCTCAGACTATAAATGGAAAGCAGAATGCTTCGGATATTGAAATCTTATATTGATATAGAGATTATTAGTTGCCACGCAACCATTAGCTTTTTACAAACATGGGCAGATCATGAGACAATGATAGCTTACATTAAAAAAACTCTCTGGTCTTCGTCAGGGTGCAAAGGGGCTACTTCTACTTGGCTAAGGTTTTGAATGCAGGACTATTTGTTGTGGAGTTCTGGTACCAGTACTTTCACTTAAAAATCCACTCTGTAGGATTTAGTGGGATATATTGACAGAAATGGAATATTCATTCATTCATTTTCCATAACTGCTTTTCCTGGTAGGGGTCTGTGGGAGGCTGGAACCCATCCCAGCTGACAGTGGGCGAGAGGCGGGGTACACCCTGGACAGGTCACCAGACTATCACAGGGCTAACATAGAGACAGACAACCATTCACACTCGCATTCAATTTAGGGTCACCAATTAACCTAATGGATGATGGGAGGGAAACCAGAGAACCTGGAGAAAACCAACATTGACACATTTTGTAAAAGCTGATCGTGAACATTGGAAAATGGAAAATTTATTATGGGCATGTTTTGCTTTCCCCAACATTTCAAGACATTTCAAGAATTGCTTTTTTTTTTTAAGAAATTAGTTTAGGGTTTGCTGTAAGTTCTTGGTAGCTCAACATTACCTTTGGTCTCTCTCTCTTTTTTGTTCATTTTTCTTCATTGCTTGTCCACCTGCCTGCATTCTGGACTCCTAGAGGTCTATTCCTTCTTACACCTGGAAAAAAAAGACAATGCATCCCTCTTCATTTGGAAATGGATTATAAAGTGGATTCTCTCTTAGTTAATCTATATAATTTATGCTGCTTTAGCTGAGATTTCTTTCTCTTAAATGACCTTTTGACTCACAGTGAGCCATGCCATTTGCTGAGTGGCCAGGTTAAATCTATAGCCATCCTAAATCCATAGCCATCCTGTTGAGTCAAATCAGGAACAATAGTCACAGCAGGCAGCAACTTAGCCAAGTAGCACCTGCCACACCATCCAGGCTGAAGGGCCTGATAAACATGACTGCCGCACACCCAGACGTGATGTCTGAGCGATCCATACCCATCACTACTGACTGCTGTCTCCGTCACCAAAAGCACCTGGAACCGTTCCACCTGCGAGCTTTCCAGTTCTTTCGTCTCCAGTCTCTCACTACAACGTAGTAGCCTGCATCAGATCATGCAGCTTCCCCTCTGCTGGTTTGGGCAGGGCAGCTTTCCCCTGTTGGTGGATTTCAGACCAAAAAGAGGGGAAGGTTGCACAATATCATAACATTTCATCCTTGCAGTGACCAGTGTCTGGTAACTGCCTTTTAACAGGCCCAATCCCAGTATTGAGAGGTCTGCCAAATAAGATCTCAAATGGACTGAATCCATTTCTGCTTCTCCTTCTAGCCCTCATGTGCATCAACACAATAGGAAGAGCCTTTGTCCATAACATCACATGTTCATTTTAAAGTTGCATTTTCTCTTTCACAAGCCCCTCCAGACACTGGGTGATATGCACAATGGTGTCTCAATTCAATACTCACCAACTCACCAACAGTTTTCAAGGCTGAGCTCACAAAAGCTGATTTTAGTTGGAATTCCCCACCTAGGAATCAGAGTCATCAAAGCCTTTCGCCACTGCTGCTGCACCCTGTTTAGCTGTGGGAAAAGCTTCAACCCATTTGGAAAACATGCACACAATCACCAAAACAAACTTTTTCCCTTCGCTTGGTGTTAGTTCAATGAAATCCATTTGCAAGTGAAGTATTACTATAAAAGGTATACTAGAAAGTATAGTAGCACAGATCACACATCTTTTGCAAAACTCTATGGCAGGGGTGGCCAACCAATCAGAAAAAAAAAAAAGAAAAAGTCAGCCACAAACATTACCGTGGTAGTACAAAAAGCCACATCATGCATGTGTGCTTACAAACGCAGTCCCTCTCTCACACAAACACGAAATGACATAAAATAAAAATTCAAGCATTTCCAATTTTCAAAGCCAGATTTACTTATCTCACAAACAAATGAATAACCATGAATAGAGATACACACAAACACAGTCTCTCCCTCTCAAACTGTCTTTCTCCATCCCCCCTCCACACCCACAGTCTCTCCCTCTCATACTCTCTCCAAATTAGTGTTGTCACGGTACCAAAATTGGGACCCACGGTACGATACCAGTGAAAGTATCACGGTTCTGAGTAGTATCAGGATACCACAGTGAAAATGAGGCAGATGTGCCTTTTGTCATTTATAAAAAGATAAATCACTTTTCTATAATACATCAATGATATTTCAATGGAATAAATTACTTACTGACTTATTCATCCTTCAAAAACAGCATCAATAACTGATTATCATAGGTGGATTCAAAATAAAATAAATAAATAAAATAAAAATCAACCAGCCACCCTCCTCCCCTGACAAATAAAGAACAGTCCCTCCATAAGTGAAGAACAGTCCCTAAAGTGCGGTGAGGTTTGTGGACCGTTACCTGCCACAAGAGAGAAATGTGAACGTTGTGAATATTTGTTTCTCCTCTGACACGTCACATACCTGTGTGCCGCCACGGCTCAGCTGTTCAGGTATTTCTGGGCAGTCATGACGCTAATTTATTCACCTGAAGCCGGTCTTCTCGGTCACCGGTAAGCCGTTATCTTGCGCTGCGGAGCACTATGGCTGTTATTGGCCAGCGCGTGGACACTCACCCTCTTTTGATTGGACTTTGAACTTATCCCACAGTAGTGGCACCATGTCATGTACCGTGGTGTTTAAGTAGCAGCCCACTGCGGTCTACCGTTGGTACCAGTATACCGTGCAACACTACTACACACACATCCACACAGTCTCTCCCTCTCTCATACTCTCTCCACACATGCACACACACACACACACACACACACACACAAAGACACGCATTTTATTCCTTGACATTTTTTTGTTGTGTGATATCACCATCGCGCTGCAGTCCTGCATTCCTCCCGAACTCCACACCCTCTCACCTGCCCATGCGCACTCCTCTCTCTCTCACTCGCTCCACTTATGCCTGTTACATTTCTTAAAGGGCCATATGCACTCATAACAATACATTGATTTTTTTATGACGGAAGAGCCACATGCCGATGGTTTTAATGCTCTATGGCATAACTGGAAAACCCTCTTGTAAACCAGTATCTCCGTATCTCATCAACCATTCCCCCCTTTGACACGTGGTCCAAATCATGTGTCAATTTAGCAAAGAAATGAAAAAGGTAGAGGGAGACAGGCCAGGCCATCGGGGCCTGTCCACACTTTATCAGCCACAATATATCCTGTTTTTTTCTAAATGACCTTTTCCGCCATAGAGGCCCTTATCTGCAGGTCTGTTATCTCAATCTCAATCTCAAATCCCTATCCTTCCAAACTTGTCCAAAATCATGAACCACACCCCAAGCATGTCTGCTGTCTGTGTAAATGCCAGTGTGAGAGCCACCAATTCAGCCGCTTTAGCTGAATGTGAGGATGACAAAGGACGTGCGATCACTGTCTCCTGCAGTGTTGTGACGACAAAACCTGAAACAATTTTACCAGTGCTGGGGTCTCTTGAAGCTGATCCATCAACAAAAATTCAAATCAGCGTTGCCAATCGGTGTGTCTCTCAAATCTTGCCTGGGAGAGCAGGCAGACGTTATCACAGCTACACAGTCATGTGTGTCAATTGCAGCAACACTATCAAGTTTGAAAAATAAGCTACAGGTCACTGTTTACCCCCGTGTACAGAGTACAGAATCAGATGGTTTCAGGCCTTTCCCATAAACAATTGCTGCCAATGGTGCCTCAATTTCAGCATAATTTTTGCCTGCAGTAGCCTGTCATCCCTTAAAATGACATGACTCGTTTTTTTAGCCCCAATTTTTTCTCAGGTTTTTGGGATCTTTTGAATGGTTTCAATGTGTTTGGATGTGAGGGTCTTTCCCTCAGGAGAGATCACGTGACCCAGGAATGTGACCTCTTGTACAACAAATAGTAGCTTTGACAGGCTGGCTTTATGGCCGTGTTCAACCAAATGAGTCAGCAAGGCGAGGGTGTCTTTAACACAGCCCTCTCTGGTTTTACTCGCAACCAAAATGCCATCAACATACTGCAACAAAGCACTTCCTTTAGGCAGTAGAATTGAAACCAGAATTTACTGTCTGGGTGTACTGGAACACTGAAAAAAGCATTTGACAGATCAACAACTGAAAACCATTTGCTATTAGCTGGAACTTGTGTTATAATTGTATGTGGATTTGGGACCATAGACGCCCTGGCCTGCACTGAGTCAGCAAGTCAGCAGCATTTACAGCTTGCAGGTCTTGCACAATTCTCCACTCTACAGTTTCGCCATCAGGTCGTATTTTTCGCATAGGAAATATGGGCGTTCTCACAGGAGAGTCTGCACATGGAACAATCACGCCCGCTTGCAACAGATCATCAAACACAGGTTTGATGCCTCAACTGCTTCACATGTTACAGGATATTGATTTTGACAAGGTCTGTTCTCTGATTTGGTTGTTATTATCACAGGCTCGCAGTTTTTTAACAGACCAACATCAATCAATCAATCAATTTTATTTGTAAAGCCCAATATCACAAATCACAATTTGCCTCACAGGGCACATCATGTTTACTTTTGGCCCAAACACAACTGAACGGGATGTCTCAATGGCACAATTTAATTTTATTCCATACACCCTCATTTCCTCATTTAAATCAATATGAGGATCAGTTGTAGACTTCGAGCATGGAGTGGCGTTCAGCTCCCGCACCCACAGACCCAGGTCTGTGCGGTTGAGATTTACCAGTGAGATGTGGGGATCAGAGTTTTGTGACAAAATCGACTCGTGCACTCAATCGGGAAGTTTCACCGAGACAGCACAATTAACGGCATTCCAAATCGGTCAGTC
Organism: Epinephelus cyanopodus; assembly: GCA_026686955.1. Lineage (NCBI taxonomy): Eukaryota > Metazoa > Chordata > Actinopteri > Perciformes > Serranidae > Epinephelus > Epinephelus cyanopodus. Next base: position 37,843,309 of record CM048917.1, on the reverse strand, counting down.
CACCACACTGCATCGCTGCTTGTCTCAGGCGGTATAGATGAGCAGAGACAGTCTCATTTGCATCCTGCTTAACCGCCACCACTTTTCCCCAGTCCAAACTAACAGGGAACTCCGTTTTCAATCTTGTCATCAGCCGAAGAACAATGTCTCTGTAAGCAGCGCTGATTCAGGGAGGCCAGCTGCTCCCTCTGGTTCGTGGTGTTCAACATACGGTGGAGGCCGTACAGGTGGAGCCGAGTCGGGGTCCGAATCCAGCTTCGAACACTGTACCAGGAAACCTTTGGGGCCCTGCCTATGGTTGCTTCCCTCATCCAACTACTAATAGCTGACCAATCTGCCTGGTACTTGCTTCCCTTCCGATCCCCTTCTTTCTAAGTCTGTCAACCTCACCTCTAAAGCCTCAAGCTGTTTAACACTCAGGCTGCCTGTTCTCTGGAAACAGCAGATCTAACTGAGCCACACTCTCCTTTCTGTAATTAATCTCCATAATCATGCTCAATTTTCCCTTTTGAGGTTATGCTCTGTCCAGATTCCGTTGTAATCAAACTCTCAGTTTTCTTAGTAGTGTTAGAATTAAATCAAATTTGTGGAAGCAAAAATCAATCTCAAAAAATGCACAAATTTAGCACTTTAAAGGATTTTTTTTTCCCTTTACCGTAACCGCATGAACAGTCAGTCAGTAAGAGTGCCTAGCAAGTCCTCTCACCCTGCTGTCTTTGTAGTTCCCCAAAACACATGCCCATCCATAGTCAAAATACATGGCGCCAGAGAATTTGTCATCCCAAGACCCAACATATTTTGAGACTAGCAAGGACATCTCTTCCAAGGCCTCTTTGGAGGTCTCACTTTTGACCTCTTTTGTATTAGGACTCTGCTGTATGTCTTACTGCTGTCACCACAGGGTTGATAGAGCATAAAATCATTTGCAATTAGCCTTGTAAAAGAAAACCCATGCAGGATACCTTATAGGTGAAAGAAGGGTCAGATACCCATAATTGGTCAGATATCCATAATTTTCCATCACACCATCCCCTCCACTTCCACATGACAAAGTCAGCTCATATACTGTACAACTTTATAAACGTTGTTTTGATATACAAATGTGACGTTTTTATTGTTTGCGGAAACGAACAATGCTAACACTGGGCTTTCCTGCTAGCATAGCTAAAAACAATAGATACATAGATAATAACAGTTAGTGGCAGCCCTAATCCTCCTACTTAGCTGACCATCTGGTGTAAAATACAAATATCATGTCTTTATCAGATTGCAAATTGTAATTCTATAAACTGTCCAGTGTGCCTTTTACATTTCACATAAAATTTGTCCTTTTTTAAAAGCTCATTTAGGAGATGAATACATCTACTCAACACCTGTATTTTGATATTTTAACCAGCTGTGACGGGCTACAGCATTTTGTTGGTCCCTTGAAAAACTTTAAGTACCTCTGGGCTGAATTGTATCATGTATCCCTGTTTTCTCAAAATGGTGATCTCATTGGTGAGATGCACGATATGCCCATATTTCATCAGAATGAGTGACCGAACAACCAAACAGCCTAACTGTAAAAGTCCTTTGAACTGAGGAGAAGAGACAAACATTCAAATTCACTTTCTTCCCATCAGGTCTGATAAGATGAGATAAAATATGATAGCTAACAGATTCCTGAAACCGTATTGCTAGTTTATAGGAAATGAAAGGATAGATCATGGGTACTGCAGTTGTTGGCTTGGGCTGACGTTTATCTTTTTTCTATATCAAATATGAACATTAAACACAGTCAAACTCTGCTCATGTTACTCAATGCTTTTCATTGCTCTTCATCATTACTTTGACCATTGTTCCATATTTCATGCTGTTACATGTATTTTGTTTTACACAATCTACCTTCTAGGCAGCCAAAGTTTCCATTGCTTTCAGTGTCAAAATTGAACTTGCAGAAACATTGAACTTGCATGAGATAACTATTCCTCCACAATGAATATTGTGCTATCTTTATGAATCTAGTTTGAGTTTTAGTCATGCTAACAGCGTAGCTCTAGCCTAGGTATAGCAATATTGATTGGTTAGTTGGTTCCATTTGTGTCAAAATGGTCTCAAAAATGTGAATAATCAAGGACTAAAAGACCATCCATTAATCTCCACGTAGAACCCAAACTTTTAAGCATTTTTTGTGAAGTCTATCACAGGTCTGAGTTTATGAGCATATCAAAAAATGTGTAGACATGTTTATTTGAAGACTTTATGGGCTTTAACTTAATAGAGGAGTTGACAGCCAAGTTTTTTTTTGTTATCCCCCATCTGTTTCAGACTGTCAACAGCAGGGAGCAACAGAAGGACAAGGGCCATAAAAACCAGGATCTGTGTCTGCTGGCTTGTTCTGGAGATGCTCAATGATGAAATGAAGACCTGAGGCTCCACATCCCATGTGTGTCCAACTGAACAGACACACTGAAGAGTTGCAAACGACAGAGTTGTGTAGGTTGTCGATCCTGCGCGTGTGCATTAACATTAAAGCACTGTGGAGTGGAGGACTTAAGCGTAAGACCATGGTCCAACTGTCCAACTCAGTCTACCTGCTGGGAGGCCTTTTTGGTAAGTGAAATCTGCAGGTGTGTGTGTGTGTGCACTGCAATGGGCCTTGCTGCTGTAATTAGTGCTGAGCTAGTTTTTGTGTCTCAGTGTTAAGAAATGGAATTGTGTGTGTATGTGTGTGTGTGTGTGTGTGTGTGTGTGTGTGTGTGTGTGTGTGTGTGTGTGTGTGTGTGTGTGTGTGTGTGTACATAATTTTCAGGTAGCTAAGTGTGATATGTATCTGGAAACTATGAAACTATGAAAGCAAATAAGAGACATATCTAAATTTAATAGCTACTGAATACTTAATATTGAAATGTAAAGACCACTGAATTCAAAACAGTGAGACATTTTACTTTGAAAACCATGTATCTGAATTTATTTATTTTGAATTCACCACTTTGAAATGAAATTTCTTGATTTGCAATGTAAAATCTGACTTTGAATGTGTAGATTTTTATAATGTTCACAACTTCATATCCAAAAAATTCAAGTTTCAGAATTTCAAAAAAAGAAAAATATAGATTAAGGTTGCTAAAATTTGATTGGTCAAAATCAGATCTGAAAACTTAAGTTTCAAATGATCAAATAGAACAGCAGATACAGTTCAATAAGACAGTACATACACAGCACAAATTCAACAACTTACCGGAGCCCCATCATTCTTCCTGGTAGTCATTACTGTTTTTCAGTTTTCAACTATTATCTTGGCCCACATGACTGACAGACTGTGCTCTGATAGGCCAGAAGTTGGTTTGAGTGTATTCAGGCTTGATTGTCTGTCCTGTCTTGGGTAGCCTGGATGTTGCCTTTTAAAGCTTTTTGAATTGTAATTTTTGAATCTAAATTTGAGCACTCGAATTTTACTGACGGTTTTATTTGAAATTTTTCACCGTGAAATTTTAGATCTGAATTTGACCAATCAAATAATTTCCCTGAACCTTTTTTTAAATAATGAAACTTAAATTTTTGGTGTGTTGGCATCGGACAGTTGATCACTGCCTCTTGCTGTATGTGCTTATGCCCCCCCACACACACACTCACACAAACACACACACACACACACACATTATCACTGACTGATTAATTGGCACTGGTTATTTATATTACTGTGGCGTATTGTCACTGTTTCATCACTACAAATGCAACTGCAGCCAGTATCTCACCATCACTATCCTCATTCATATTTAAAGGAGCTACAAAGTATATTCAGCCAAGAATGAGCCTGTGAAACTGGAAATCAGAACTGGAGTACAGAGAGTTGTTGCATAGAATTGATATACTGTCTTGTTTTGTTGCATTGGTGCAGGTTTTCAGAACGTTGCATTGCAAGTAGTTTCAACTTGTCTCATTACAAATTTTAGGTCTGAACTTGGCTGAAGAGGTAATTTCAGAACAAATAAATTCAAATACATGGTTTTCAAAGTGAAATATTTCAAAGCTATTGATTAAGTGGTGTTTATTTCAATGTTAAGTATTGAGTAGCTGTTAAAATTTAAGTACTTTTGTCTCTTATCTGTTTGCATACACAACATAATCCTCAGGTTCAGTTGAGGCTAACATGATGCTCGTTCTTTGATTGACTGTGTTTGTTGCTGAGCCTGAGAGAGAGAGTAACACAACAAGGGAATACTAAACACTGTAACTTTGGAGGACACCCACTTGATCTGCCCCATATTAACTTTTGCTTTACTTTAGAATTACAGCAACAATTAACCCTTTCAGTGTACATATGAGCAGACTTGAAAAAATGTGAACCTATCCTTTAATTCTGATAATGCCAGTACGGCAAGTACATCTGTGGTATTCACAACTTCTATGGAGTATGAGGTCTTTTTCAGCAGGAGAATGAATGCCTGCAGCCACTTGCAGTAAAAACACCAATATATTCCTTAAGCCCGGCCCCTTAACTGTCCTCCTTGCCTCGATCCAAAAAATTTATCTAAAGAGAAAAATGAGTCTCAAAGAGTTCAAATGAAAGTGAACCTCTCTGTGGAGACATTAATCACAGCATTTCATTTGGATTCAATATGAACAGCAAATGATCAAGTCCTTACACAGGCTATATACTGTAAAAGAGTCTGCCCATTTGTCAGCTTTTCCAATTAGGGTTGCAACGGTAGGAGATTTTCACAGTACAATAACCGTCTCAGAAAAAAACCCAGTTTCATGGTATCACAGTATAACAGAATTTATATTATTATCAGTCAGAATAAATCTTAAAGGAATCAAAATTGAAGGGTTATTTTTGGTTGAATAAATAAATAAATAAATTACTACAAGTGAAACTTGAAACTATTATGTTAATATAAGTATGTGTAAAAAGTCTCCCCTTTAAAAATAACTAAAGGGAGATTCTCCATCTAGTTGCATTTTTTTGAATATCGTAGATAGGCAAATGTACACAATATGATAAACTTAATTTTTTATATCACAGTATACTTTAAAACCAGTATATCATTGTAACTGTAATTCCAATGCTGGTTTTAGACTGTTCTGATCCTTGTGTCTTTTTGCAGCATTGATCAGAAGCCTTTGTTTGCACATAGAGAGTCTGCATGGATACAGTATTCTTCCATATCAAAAGCCCTTTTTACTCCAAAATCGTACTTTAGGGCCACTGCAAGGTCCCTTCCTTTGCATTTTTACATAGAACTAATCAACAGCATCATCATGCAGCCCAATGTGTGATTTTAGACAGCATGCCAGAAACAAAAGAGCGTAGGAGCAGCTAATTTCGCCCTGTGCTCCCAATTTGCAGACATTTTTGGCTGCTCTTCTTCTTTGAGTTAGCTGCTAACTGCTTCTAGCTGTTTTTAAATCCCCCTGCCGTGGGTCGCACACATAACAGGTCTTCAAAACCTCACACCTGCCCCCTCCATGGTACCGTCCTGCCAGCTTTCCCTTTTACAAATGACGGCCCATACTGGCTTAAAGGCGAGACAAATCTGCCTCCCCATTCTGTGACCAGTGAGGCAAAATAATGGCATGAAATTCCTGCCTTGTACAGGCAGTGTAAAAAGGGCTAAAATCAAAAGTGAGATGGAGAAACTTTAATTACCCTATAGTTTGTTGCAGGCCAGCACGTGAATAAGAGCCCTATTTAGTCTGACATTTAACTTGTAATTCAAGAATAAATAGTGCTGGGAGGCCCGAGGAGAGGAAGGCTACAGATGTCCCCAGGTTAATCTCACTTAACACAGGCTCTTAGGGCGGACCATCTAAATGACAACCTTTGCCCTGGGATGGAGTATATGTGGATCTGTTCTTGTCTTGAAGAAACTTCACTTGTGTCCATGGGCGGATCTACCAGGGTGGCCATAAAAGAAAGCCATGCCACCCCGGTATGAGGTGTCCGACTGCTGTGAATGCAGCACGAGATAACGTCAGGGCGGCAAGAGACTGCTTTGTTTGTAAAACTGAGTGGAGCCAGAGGGGCAGCCTATTCTAGAAAGAACTCTGAGTATGTTAACCCTGAAATGACGGAAACTCTGGGTTTCAGTTCCAGAAAGAGGTAAATCTAACTCTGAGTTAATCCCCATGGCAACTGAGTCTGTGAACAGGTTAGGTTTTTCTCTGTCTCCTCCCTCTTACACGCTGTTTCATTTCCTCATTCATTCAGTGCGTGTCAAAGCTTGTATCGAAGCGCATTCATTAGCGGAGATTTACCGTCTGTCACAGTCTAAATCCTGCTGGATATTAGTTTGTTACTCAGGACTGTCTTAAATTACTGAATTTATGCACATCAATCACTTCTTTGGACATCAATTTTTGTCTTTACATTCAAATATTACACAGCGAGAATTCACCCTCAGCTCAGAATCAACCTCTGTCCTTTTATATTCATTATTTTTTATAACACTGCACAAGGATCAGACTGTCAGTCTGTTAGAGCAGCTCCCACAAGTTTATTGCACATAATGTGTAGGTCTAATTAATTACATTTTAAAAATCGGTATGAAGCTTTAGACACGTAGAAGACACATGAATAAATGGACAACACTTTCCTCGCTCTGACTCAGGCTCTTCTTTTAAAGATAAACGTGCACCATCTGCTACACATGCATTAATATCTCTACATCTACTGGATTAAAATGAAGGCACTGTCTTTTATTTGTGAGTGAAAATACTCAGAATTGACTGAACTAAATCAAATCAGCTGTTCTGGAACCAGTAACTCATAGTTTCCCATCTCAGGGTAAATCAACTCAGAGTTCAGGGTTAGACTCAGGTTTGTTGAACCTCCTTCAACACTTATTCATAATATGAACTGTTTCACATGAAACCTCAAATGCAAGACATTGATTGGATGAGATTAAGTTTGTCTGTATGAGTTTGTAAATGGCAGCCCGTGTCCTTATGTAGTGTGAACATACTATTTCTCATCAAACTGTGATAACTGTTATTAAATATGTCTGCCATATGTTGCCACCCCTCAAAAATTCCTGCCCCCCTCTTGCCACCCCATAAATATTTTTCTAGATCCGCCCCTGCTTGTGTCCCATGAGTGCTTTGGTCTGAATGATGAGGAAAATCAAACAAGCCTGTAGAAACAAATCCACAGACAAGACCCCCAACTCATCATCTCAGAGCCACCTTGGGTGCCATAACTTTAGTAGCTGGAGAGCGTGGGCAAGAACAGTTGAGGCCATATATTTAAACACACAAAGACATTCAAACTCGTTTTTTCTCAACTCCACATAGTTCATGTTACCATGCATTGCTGTTGTTAAGTCAGTAGGGCATCTACATTATTTACACGAGACATCATTTTCAAAAATAAAAAAATGAAAATAATAGCCTAGATGAGTCAGATTAAGGATGTCATGTCATGAAAACCAAGACTGCATCAAGAACAGTGTCATTGGGAGGCTCAGGAAAAGAAATGGTTGATAGAAGAATGACTATTTCTGTTTGAACTTATATTCATAAAAACATGTGGCCTAAACACCTGCAGCCAAGGGCAACATCTAAAGTGTTTTTCTGCCACATCAAAAAAAGAAATCACTATCATTTACAACATATAAAGTAGCCTACCCCTTGGTCACATCATCCTGGTGCCTCGCATGACTCCTTGGGACTTGTATCCACCTTCCATGCTCCTCCAGCTTATCAATCAGAAATGGTGCTACATCCAGGGGGCAGAGCATTGATGTAAAAGAAAAGTGGATACAGAGTCAGAGGCACATGAAGCCAAAAATATTAACTTCCATGTGTAAAGTACTGAATCTTCCATTTCTGCTTCCGCATCGAAGAGCCCATAGGGCAGCCACACTATAAAGGCTTTTGCCAGCCAAGCGGCTAACTTACATCTAACGCTCCTCTAACTTTGATGGAGATCAAATCATTTAATAGTGCAGCTCTTTTAGTCTCAAAATGTTATTGGACTGAATGGATCAAATCTTGAAGTCTACGGGGAAAAAAGTCTCAATCACATCACATGATGGAGCTGGAAGATGTAATTCCAGGGTTAGGCCACTATGTCAGATTGATTTCAAAGCCCAGTGCTGTTCCTTCTCCTCCTTCTTCCTTCTGTAAGGAATCAGAATCAAATACAGAATCAGGTTATTTAGTCACTTCTATAATGCAAGACATATTTAGACTTAAGACATGTTTAAAAACAAGATCCCTGTAAAAAAAAAAAAGTGCTCAAGTGTCGCAGTGTACTGTGGAAAAACAGGCAGTGCAGAATTTAAGTGCTGGTGCTCTTTAAATGTATCATCCGTGTGTCACAATGTATCATCCCGTGGGGTTGGAGGGAGGGATGGGGTCAGCACTCGGACAGTGTTCAGAATTCTGATAGCTTTGGGAAAAAAACTGCACAGTCTGTCTTGCATAGATGCTCTGGAACCTTCTTCCATATGGCAGGAGTGTGAAGAGGTGGTGGGAGGGAAGGGGTCAGTCTTCTGCTGGTAGCCTTTCTGACACACTGGTGTGTGTAGATGTCAGCCATGGAAAGGTAGTCTTCTCAGCTGCTCTCACTATTTGCCCTATGCGTTTTAAAATTCTTCCGTATGTAAAACATCATCCACCATCCACCAATAACAGCTGAATGTCACCATGTCTCAAGGATGAAGCACAATTTACTCAAATCATGAGTCATGTTCCTCAATTTATCTGCTCTCCACACGCCATTTTCTCATTCAAATAGGAGTTTCATGTTATAACAGTACATGTTTTATGACTTAATTGCATTATAATTGAAATGTGTCATGTTATAACAAGATATAGCCTATTGTTATAACAAGAAACGATTCATGTGATATCATGAAAATATGTTAAAGCTTGAAACATTTCATATCATAATGCCAATAATGAAATACTGATCAGTTTTTCTTTTTCTTTTTCAATGTGGCTCTGGCGTGGCAGCAGTACACTTATGCATGTTTAATATGACCTATAGGGTTAGTGGAAAATGCTTAGTTAAATGTTTTAGTTAGTTGACAACTTATTTTAAGAAGTCATGAATACATTTTAAGTTGGCTCAACTTAAATAAGCTTTTCCAGATCAATGCAATTCATATTGGTTGAACAAAATTGATTTATTTTTTCAGATTATAAAAGAATAGGATTGACTCTATAATGCCAGATTTGGAACTACCTAAAGCGATGCATGCAAATTGTTACCTGTTTTTCACTATCTCTCTCTCTCACCCCATTTCACTCTGTCCTGTCCATTAAAGGCAAAAAGCCCAAAAAAATAATCTTAATAATAATCAAGAGGTTGGTCAAAATCACGACTATTTTGACATTCTTGAGTAGGATGGAATTAAAGGAAATACATTAGAATATCAAATAATCAAATCAAATAATTTGACCATTAAATATCACCACAACCTTTTAATACATGTTAAGTTGATTCAACTCAAAATAAGTTTTTTGGAGGTCAAAGCAAGTCATGCTGGTTGTACTTAGCGAATGGAGTTTGTCAGACTAAGAGACTCATAAGATTGCCTCAATAATGCCAGAGGTGAAACTACTTCAGAAGATGCATGCAAATTGTTACCCTAACTTTTAAAGTTGAACCAGTGGATTATTTTTTAGTGCTACCTGTCTGGCTTTAAAACCATGTTGACAAACTAAAATGCAGAGAAGCAGTGAGCAGGGATTAACTGGGACTGAACTCAGGATTCTCAAATCGTCCAGGTGACAGTCCTTCCTTCCCTCCTTTTCCCTAAAGCATACTCCTAGTAAACCAACTACCATAAAGCACATTTTAGTGCTGTACATAAAACATTTATTATAAGATGTTTTTTTCAAATACACATCATTTTCAATCGCGAAATACATATATTTACATGTATTCCAGGCCAAATAGATGTAAAATTTTAAAAACACTGGCACTGAATATACACTTTGGGCTGTACCATAATACATCCCCTGTTCAGTTCTTCAAACGTGCACATTTAAAGGCCAAAATCTATTTCCAAATTCCAAAGAATCCTGTGATCAAAGTATGACAGCCAGTGGAAAAATTGCAGGCAGACAAATTACACTTTGATACCTTTACTGGTGATGGATTTCTAACGTCAATACAACGGTCAGTTTACAAGAAACACAGTCGAACATCTGTTATATATTTGTGTCAGATGTCCCTGTAGCCAGAGCAGAGAACACAGTCCTTTTCAAAGAGAATATTACCATACGCCCAGATCCTTTTGTGAAACTGTTGAATTGAGCAGGAATAAAATGTGACATGCTGTTAAATGTGGCAGATTTGTTTAGTTTGTTTTATTTGATATATCAGACATCACAGTAGCATTAGAATTGTAACATACATCTATATACAGGGACAAGATGGGTTTAGCCTTTGTAGCAAAAAAAAAAACTACAACACCTGTCCACAGGATAATCTCTAGTTAATATCCTTGCAAATGGATTTTATACCTTACCACAATGAGTTGGCTGTGTGGATGGTCAGAGAACTTTTTAAACATGTCTGTGCATGACCATGTTCAGTCAGGCTTCCTTAAAGATGTGTGGGAATATATCAACAATACCAGAGGAAGTTGTTCATACAGTATATTAAACTCTCAGTGAGGCATGGTCTTCATTACAGACAACGAAGACAGATGGGTTGCAGCAGATAACTGACAGCTCTTCCTCATACAAGCACACATGTCATCAGCTGTGTGTGAAGGAATGCTTTGTGGTGCTAATATACAGTCAAACTGTCAGGAGAGCCAAGAAGTTGTGGCTTTTTCCCCCTGGGCAATTCAAATGTATACTCTTGGATATAATATGTTTTTAATTTAGGTTGTGGTCCATCTGTATTTAATGTACATGAAACACAAAATGAGCAACCATAACATTGAATTATTGGTTTTATTTTGCCACTTTGATAGATGCCTGTTATATTTATCAATAGCGTTTTAGTTCCTGGGTCTTCAACAAGGGGTCCACGACCCCTAAGGGGTCCTCAGAGTTAAAATACGTATGAAAATAACAAGATTAGTAACATGAATCGAACATATTATTAGCAAGGATAAGTCAGCCCATTCTTTAAAAAAAAAACATTTAATATACAGTACACAACTTTGATGACAGGTGTGCAATTCTGTGAGCTAGCTAGCACTAAATCATTGTGTTAGCTAACATTTACGCACCATTTAAACGTATTGACCAGTTAGCCTGACCCACGATGGATTAATTTAACTTTTTGAGCAAGAGACTCGATATATTATCAACTCAGTAACCACTGATGAAAGTGCAGTGGGTGGCTAATGCTTCTAGCCATGATAAACCTGCTGCTGACTTACAAGCTACAGGCAATTGCAAAGAAGACAAGACTCTTCAGAAAATAATCATTAATAATAAGTGTAGTTTAATTTTAAACCCCTGTTTAGCATTTTCAGTTTATATTCATCAAAGATGGCAGTAATAGTGAAGTAGTGAAAACCACATCTTACTTAGTCTGTGTACTTTGTCTTTCTGGCAGTACATTTTAGATTTTTTTTCTCTTAAATTTAGCACCTTAATGTCAAATAATATCTGAGATTGGCTAGCACTAGCCCTAACGATGATCTCTTTGCCCTAATTCTAACCGCTTCCAACCTCAACCAGTAAACATGACGAGTAGGGATGGGTGTAAATGGCCAAATAGCTGCAGTGTGATGAATCTCACCTTGGTGTGAATAACCTTCCAAAATCTGTGTGTCACTTGTTGAGCAGAGTGCAGAGCCGCTTCTCTGCACCTGGTTGGATCCAGGGGTTACTCAATCTTAGAAGGAATGGGTTAAGGCCCCGACACATCAAGCTGACAATTGGCTGTCGACCAAAGTTGGGCCATCGGTGAGCATCTGTCGCCCTAGTTTTGTGTCCCACACCGTCGGCCCTTCGGCATTGGCGAAGTTTTGGCCGATTGAGCCAGATTTTAAAACCAGGAAACATTGATGGGCCAGGCATTTTCAGCAGCCTATATTTAAACCCCCCTTTTTTTTAAAAAAAAGTTATGGTAATGACAAATTGTAAACAAATCAGAATGACTGAACCAAATAAATAACTATGCCAACACAACAAAAAAAGTGACAAAGTGCAGAAACAGAATAAAAAAAACCTCTTGATGCTATTTATGTACTGCCAAAAAGTCAAGCGACACACAAAACATAACAGTGAGTGATAAAAGTAATCAATAACATGCTCTGTCTCTCTCCACCAGCATCTCCCTCCCTTTCTCTTCCCTCTCTTTCTCCCACACACACATATCTCACCTTATGATGCTTTCCATCTAAGTCAATGAAAAGTGTTTAGAAAAAGACATAAGACGTATCTTGAGTATTTGACAGCAGCCCAGATATTTCAAAAAGCTGCTAAGCGTGGTTGGAATTACCCTGGCTTCTGGGCCAGATGTGACCCACTGGCTATGAAATTAATAGGCCTGGTGCATGGGTTATCTCAATGGTTGGAAACCTTTATCATCAATAAAGCCAACCCCCATGACGTCAAATGTGACACACTAAAAAAATCCACACAAAGAAAGACTTATTCATCTGCTGCAGAGCCGTGTACACAGCTCTGACCTACCGGCAATGGGAGAGGAGTCTAAAGCCTATTTTTAGCAGGTTTACCGGTGTTTAAAAAAACACATAAACACTCTAATTTTGGTGGAAAAGGGGTATAAGAAGTACACCACCACTGTAATTGATAGTAGAAAATGGACAGATTTATTAATGTCACTGTTGTCAGAATGTGTTAAAAACAGGGTTGATGAGGCTGTTACAGAATGTTGTTTTGTCACCCACAGATTTAGATCCTTTTAAGTTGAAGTCTTTGGCTTCATCTCAGTATTTGCCAGCAGCAAGAGGAGACTTGTGGAAGCATGACAATTTATGTAACTGCAGCCAGTGGCAGGTTGTTGGGGCACAGATAGATATCCGAGCATCAAAAATTAAACATGAGCTGCTGTTATAATTTTAGTTCTTATTTTTGAAACCACTCAGTAATAACTGGTGTACCTCACTGAACATTTGAAGTAAACACAACACAAGCCAAAACCTGAAGCACACTGTTAATAAATGTGCTCATATACTGCATATTAAACAATACACATGTTTTTGCATTTCAGTTTTTTGAACTGACACATAACTCTTCACTGTGTCAATTTGGTGCCATTGAATGTATTTACATGAACTTTACTCTGCATACCTTCATGTCATAGCAAAAAGAAAATGCCACACATTCATAATGGGGGCTGCTGTTGCTGTATGTTGTTGGAGAAAGGGCAACAGGCTGATTTACAGGGTAATAACTCACAGTGGCTATCTGATTATGGAGTCTCCTTAACAAGGCAGAACCCCTCACCTACAACACTGTCATTAGTGTAAACATGCTGCAGAGGTACCAAAGGGGTCATTACTCTTTCCTTGTCAGCATTCTTTCACTGATCCCACAGAAAAAACTGGTGTAAAGAAGCGTTCAAAGATGTATAACCGCAACAGTGCGTAACAATATGTTTAGTATGTTCTGCGTGAATAACATATTTACACTGAAGAACCGCATTTGTGGGAAAATATGTTTTTGCGAAGGAAAGTTGAGCAATTGCGGCAGCCCATACATTTGTGCCCCATTACATCTGGTTTCTGTGGGTTTTTCTCCATTTTTATATTAAAGTACTGTCCTCAACAACAGCCACATGCAGCTTGGGAAACATTAAGTGTACTCACTGTCTGACCAGACATATTATAGATGCAAGTGCCTTGCTGTGTGTATTTCAGTCAGGAGAGACTTAATTTTAAAAGTGATCAAATACATTTTATTTTTGAAGTGTAGAGACTCAGACTGATGATTAGTCCCCATCATAAAATCATTGTAATGGGAGCAGTGGTAGGCGAGACACCGGTGGTGGTGGTGGTGGTGGTAAAGAGAGCTGGCTGAAGTTTTGGATGGATATAGACAGGCAGTGAATGAGAACAGTCTTCCTGAGTTTCAAGTGTATGATGGGGTTGTTCAGTAGGAGGTGGGTTCGTTTGATGTAAATGGTTTTTTGGGGGATGTGGGAATGCAGAAACCAGAATCAGCCAATTGGTCCTGTTACCCACTTGTTGTGGATTGTGTAAAGTTGTAGATTAAAGACCAAACTCTGTTCAAGGAAATAGTCTTCTTTGGGCACATCAGGGTAACTTAGTTTAAACTCCTGTAAGGACACAACTCAGGGAACTCAGCTCCACTAACAATGCTGCTGGATCACCCATGTGGGGATCCACCCCAGTTGAGAAAGAGAAAATGTTGGCATTGTATGTTTCTGCAAATCACAGATATGTTACATTTGTAAGTTATTATGTTGGCGATATGTTGAAACTTTATGTTTTCAACAGCACTGCGGTTAAGCTTAGGCACAAAACCCACTTAGGAAAAGATCATGTTTTGGATTAAAATATCTGCTTGTTGTGGCACTATCCCAGCTGGAAATGCAATGAAATTTTTGGTGGTCTTGAGCAGTACTTTGCAGCTTGGCAGACATTTCACCTAGGTGTCATGCCATCCAGCATCACCACCATCCTCAGCTGACACAACAGCTCATATAATATAATCTTTTTAGAAATGTAAAAATGTAACATATTTGTGCTTTGCAGAAATGTACAATTTCCGTCAGACTTGGCCTTAAGAACGATTTTGTCTTCAGAGGAAACTCCAAAAATGCTTGTTTGGGTACTTTCTTGGTAGTTAGGATGTGACCCCGAAAAGGTCAAACAAGGCAAGGAAGCACACTTTGCCTAATAACTGGCTTAGGGTTCAAAGACATGCAGGTATCATTGTACTCTTGTAATTATGGAGGATATTTACTGCAGGCTACCGCTCACTGATTACATAATAACCAGTATGATCACCAATGTTAGGTTTCCATCTGCTACACTAAGACAAACCTGTTTGGCCACTGACATCGAGTCCTAGTGTAGTCTGATCCAACTGACTGTAACACTATGAAAAGCTCATTGAATTTGCAACAACACTCACAAAAAAAATGTAAATAATCTTTGGTGGTACGGTACAAATGAATCCATTCAGACCCACACAGACATGCACCACCACACACATACACACAGCCTCAGGCATTTGCATGTGTACAAGCATGTGCTGACATGCAGGCTGAGATACAGAAACACAGTTTATGATACACTCAAAGTCTCTCTGAATCTTCGACAGCAAGCACTTTGGACTGTCCAAGCTTACATACTGTATGAAAAGACTTTAATGCTAACTAAATTAAATACTGAGATAATGGCTCAGTCATTGTATCCAGCACTAAATCAAAGGGCAGTTGTCCCAGTAGTTTTTTTCTATGTTCCTTACACGCAATGACTTCCAGATGGTACAGAAGCCCTTTCACTCTCCTACCTTTGAGAAATCTTCTCTTCAGACTGGCAGCAGCATGTGTGAGGGATCAGTCAACTCTCTTGCACACACACACACACACACACACACACACACACACACACACCACACACACACACACACACACACACACACCACACACACTCATATAGTACATTAAAAACATTTTTGGAGTACTCTAGTCAAGGGCATTTCGTATCCATTTCAGACAGTAAATGTAAAGTAGTTTTCCTGTGTGTCATCAACCATCAACTGTCTGTGTGAAAATCTGTCACATCTGTAGCTGAAATTAGTTTAACTGAGCTGCTTTTGCTGCTGCTGTTACATGTGACTTTGGTTGAATGGAAAAGTAGTAGTAGAAAAATCTTACATATAAGTTTTTCAACCTGGACCCTATTTTATCATATTTTTGTGTCTAAGTGACTCGTGGGAACAACAATTTTTGAATTGGTCTAGTATTTAGAGTGCTGCAGCAGAGAAACAGGCTACAATGTAACTACTCAGGGCAGGTGCGCCTCATCAATTCATGCCCATGCCTGTGTTCGCCCCTGACAGGCTCAGATTGTTATAATGAGTATCTTACAACATTACCAAAAGGACCCTATAGAACTGAAATACCTTTTGCTTAGTCTGTTTTATGTCCAAGTTTCATTCTGAAATCATGTGGACTTTCCTACATCGTCAACATCAGCTAAATATTCAGCCATGACACTGAAAACATTTAGATAACACAAAGCTACCCTTTCTCTCTTCCAACACAAAAATCTATGACTGCAACACTATCTCACTCCAGCCTCGTCACATATCTGCGCTTTGTCATGGACTTTCCACGTCAACTTGATGTGCAAGGTAGCCTGGGTGCTTTGGTTGTTGACATTGTGGGACTGTCAAGTTCAGCCTGTTGCATTGTCTGTTTTCAAAATGCAATCCCGTTTTCACAGGAAATGTACAGTTTGCATTCGGTCTCTTTCAAAATAAATTCACTGTGTCAATACAACACACTGAATTGATGTTTTTTTCCTTCAGCAGACACACGTGGTGATAGCCTAGTCTCAATATACAGACTCTACATTCAGTGAATTTAGAGTCTGTAGGCAAACCCTGGAGATCTTGCCTCCGGAAGAAGAGCGGAAGAGCCCTGGTTTCCGGTTGTAAACTGTTTGTAGTCCGCGTGATATTGACCAATCATGTTTGAGCCGACTGCAGTTGTTGCCAGGTTAAACGGTCCATGCCGTAAACTAACGAGGCGGAACATAATTGGCGTCACTGCAAACTCGGGAGTCTGCCTCCAGAGGCTGTATCACCATCTGCAGGAAGTCAGACGCTGAATATAGTTGATGGGTTCCGAAAATGTGTTTAGCCAACACACACATGTGGTCAGGCTTAGAAAGAAATAATCATTCATATGGGAAGTGAATACCAGCCTCACAGATGAAAGCTGGTGTTTGTTTGGACCCATCCACCACCACTCACACCTACCCTACTCAAACTTTATGTCCTTGTCTGGTCGTGTTTCCCCCTGATGCTGTGGCGACCAGTAACATATCATGCCGATGCGAAAGGACGGCTTTGATGGTGTCTGACACCGGAAGTCACTGCCCAAGTGCTGGTACATTGATTACTGGCACTCCTCTCTCAAACTCTCACGAATGTTTCCATTTGGTCTTCCTGCAACAAGTAACCTCTCGTGAGATTTCAGAATGAGAGTTCTCTTTCAGTAAGATTTGGACACAAAACAGACCGGAACAAAAGAAAGGCGCAGGAAAATGTTTAATTTCTCTGTAGGGTCCTTTCTGTAATGGCGTCAGATACTCATAAACACAATCTGAGCTTGCTAGTGGCAGAATCAAAGGATTTTATTGGACGTAAATTGATGGGGCGCACCTGCTCCAAGTGCCAGCTACAGCCCTCTCGCTCAGTACTGTCAGCTTTAAAAATTGTTGTTCCCATCAGTCACCTAGACATGAAAACATGGGAAAATAAAGTCCAGGCTTCAAAGAGTTGCCGTTTTAGGTTTCTAAGTAATTCATCTTGTAGTGGAGCAACAGTGTGAAACAAGGCAAGTTTGATTATTTTGAAGGTAAAAACGCTGGATTCTTTACTGACCAACATCACACGGGTGCTAAAAGGCTGGTTAGACCAGATTAAATGATGGAGACATAATTACACACTCTCCCCTGTAAGACGTACATTATCTTTTGCCTCTCTCCTGAGGAGTGGCCTGAAATCTATTTTTTCCCTTATCTGAAGCAGGATCTAGGGAGAGATAGTTATCATTTCATTTTTTTGTACAGAACAGGGACGTTATGAGACACGCAACAGGTAGTGTGCTTCCTTTCCTCATTTCTGCTAGACTGATTAGGTGTGTAAGTGTTTTAATTGGACAGGACATCCCAAGTGGCCAGTGTGAAAAGTAAATATAAAATGACAGTTGATCTAATGCTCTGTGTTTTCTGTTTTTTTTAAGGCCTGTTTCTGCTATCACCTGTTCTGATGGCCCCAACACCAGCCAGCATGTGCACGCCCTTAAAGACGCTCAATGACAGCCTTAGCCACAGGCGACGGTACATGGTGAGAGAATGATGGCATGCTTACAAGCATGTCTCAGTGAATGTGGAAGCAAGCGAACAAATTTTACCCACAAGTTAACACATCCTAAATTATGTCAGTGATTTACCGCCATTCCCAGAGTGACTTTTAACTGACAACTAGATAATAATAGGATAGTATCATAATAGCATTTACATCAAGAGTTTTTCTGTGCTACTGAAATTTAAAGTAGTTGCTCCATCACTTTAGTAAAATTCTATGAAGTTCGGTCTAATTTTTAAAAAAATTGCAGAGATATCCTAAATTTAATTCCTAATCTGAGACAGGCTCCATAAACACACCTCTTATCTCTGTTCCTGCTTAACGGCCTCATGTTTGCCCCCAGGTATCTGTAGCCCCTAAGCCCGAGTTGACATATTTATAGCCCCTTTTACACTGCCTCTTCAAGGTGGGAATTTCACAGTTATTCTGCCTCGCCGTTCTGTTTAAAAGGTACATTCGCAGAATGTGGGGGACAGAGTTTCCTCACCTTTAAGGCGGCATCAGTGGTAGTAACAGCGCCTAAATGAGGTCTGTATAAAAAGGACAACAGCAGGACAGGATCATGGGTGTCACAGGTGTGACGTTTGTTATTGTTTATAAAGAGGTCAGCGCTGTTGTGTTAATTGTCAGGTGTCTTTTGCTATGGTTCTGTGTAAAAATGGTGGCATAAAAGGTGGCATAAAGAGGGGCCTTCGTAGTGACCCTGTGGTGCGATCCCTGTGTAAAAAGGGCTTATAATATCACTCTGGTCATTTCCCCAGACTTGACAAAGCTCCTCCAGAGAGGCAGAAGATATTTTTAAACCATTTCAATAGGTTGAGTTATACTCCCAGTTACAAATAAACTGACCCTATTGTGTATAATTTGTGGTGACCCTTTAAATTGTCATCCCGTGTTGATAATTGTCCTAAACAATAAAACAGGGGTATAAAAGGAATCAGTGTTATCCCTTTATCCATAATGCACATTCAGTGGTGCTGTTAATTAGTTGATTTATCTGTAGAATGTGTGAGAGAAGACAAACTTCTACTATACAAGAAGTGATATTGTTCACTGACTAATGTTTTAGTGCAACAGTATTTTTGTCGACATATGAATCCATTTGGAACTTGAATGCGCATGACAGAACTACCACTAATCCAATCTTATGGAAATAATTTATTTCACTGTCTTATTAGTGTCTGTCCCAGATGGGGACTCGATCATAAATAGGACATGACATATTTATTGTTTTTACTTGTTGTTATTAGACAGTTTGGATTTGTGTGGGTTTTTTCAGATGTACTAGATTTGATAATAAATGTCACAACCAGTTTCTCAAAGACACAACACATGTTACAGCTCTCTCTTTATGAGATGCACATGCTACATTTTTTTCTTTCTGTTTTTCTTTGCATTACAGAAGCACAACTTCCCCATCAACTACACCATCAGGGTTCATCGTGAGGAAGTCTTTAAAGTTTCAAGCATCAACAGAATGGTAAATGTTTTTTTCTGACAGAGGACAAAGTGGAGGAGATTCCTTTAGAGATGCTTACCCTGTGCTTTATGTTGTTACACCAAATGACTTTTCACACAATTTCACTGATGTAGAGAAGCTTCCAATTTCAAATTAAAATCCTGAGAGTTATGTTAGAGTTCTCTTGATCTCGATCGTTTGGTGTAAGGTGGTTATAAAACTCAGTTCAAGCTGTCTTAAAGTCAGCCCTTTTCTTGTTGGTGCTCCGATAAAATCAAACATGTTTTTAGTCTAAGCTCATGCTTATATTGAAGTATAATGACATGAACATGGTCAACAACCAAAAGCTGTGCTCTCTCCAGGACCAAACAGGAAGCAGCAAACCAGGTAGACAGTTAACATGGGAGGGAACTCTTGGGAGGCACAAGGATGATAACACTCAGTTCTCTTGTACTCTCGTATTACTTGAGAAATTGGTGGAGGAGTGTAGCTGATGTTTCATTCGGTGCGTGTGTTTCCACCTACTGGCGAGAAATCTTAATTTTTGAAATGAGTCACCTGTCATTCCCACGGTCTCCTCCCAGTTACATATTTTTTTAAAGGGAGTTTGGTGTAATGTTTTCCACCAGGAGCAGGATGGGAAATAATCTTTAAAGGAAGTTAGCCGTAGTCTTTTTTTTCAGAGCCTTCTAGTGTTTGGTGGGCGTTACAAATCTCACAAAGCCAGACTTCAGGTCTGTGACTTTATGCCACAAAGGTCTGGCTATGGAGACTAATACAACTCTAACTATGGTTTACCTGTTGTGTCTTTTTATGTATACATTGTTTCGTGCTATATGCTGATGTACTGTAGTGTAAACATTGAAAAATATCAAAATCGAAGTGACTTTTCTTCTTTAACCTTGTTTTTTATGTTGCAGATTCACATAATCTGATACACCTCTGATTAATTTCTCTCCTCTCTTTACCAATCAGAGGTTACAGGAGGAGGGGCTGGATGAGCTGATTCTCCAGAGGTTGTGGTTCCAGGTCAACCAAGGCGTGTTAAAAAAGGTAGGAATATTAAGGAATGAATGTAAAGATGCAATATGTTCAATTTTGTCAATGATTTTATTTCCCTTGTGTAAACAGTTTATGTAATTTGTTAAAACCTTCTCTCCCAACTGCCTCAACGGGCCCAAAGTGTCGATATGATTTCACCACATGGTCATTAATGTGTGTAACACTCAGCATGTGCTGTCACTGGCAGACCTTTCTTTTATTTTGAGTGCTATGAAAAGGTTATAAGATAAGATGGTTTAGGGTCAGAAATGCTAACAGCTGAGGACCGATCATTGTGCAGCCTCTCACTGTGCAGCACAAAACGAACACTGTCCAGAAAGGACAAGTTTGTAGCGGCTTCAGCGAAGTTGGAGATTTCAAACACATCGGAGTCCACAGTTCAGTCAGCAACTCACTTTTGACATGTGACTTTGTATTTTAGCCACACAGAGATAAATGTCAGCTTGAGGCAAATCATAAGACTAAACCTTGTCAATCAGTCAATAAAGATCAGAATTTTAAAATCACATGTCAGTCGTTGACTCCTTAAAGGAACAGGCATGTACTGTATGCTGACATGGACTGGTCAATGCAGGGGCTTTAAGTGGTGAAACACCACCCATATATTTTGACTTCAAGTAAAAGCTAAAGTACAGAGGCATGTGCCGCTCACGTGAGCTCCTGACAAAGTAGAACCGGTTAAATTAGTGGGGTGGAGATCTGCAGCTCTGTCTCCTCTCTGTTAATGTCTCCAACCCTCCAGGGCCTTGGGCTTGGGCCCATGTAGTCCTTTGAATTAAGTAGGGACTGTTTGCAAACAACAACTAACCATTTTAACCTCAAACTGACGCATATTCAAAGCTAAGTGAGTCACTCAAGCCATCCCAGTCTTCTGCGTCACACCAGTACAGCTGTGGACATCAATGAAGCTGGTTTGTCAACCTCCACTAAAAAAGAAGAAAAGAGCTGATTTCACCAGCGTCATTGCATGCTTGATTCAGGTTGTTTGTCTATGTACACAGAGTCAAAGATCTGAATGAAGAAGATGGCTAAGTGTGTTGTTTGCTGTATTTAACTTTGAGAGCATCTTGTTTTCTTAAACTAAAGTTAAATTGTAATTTCAGATCATCAGGGTTATGCCAGAGAGACATCCTTCACGTCCATACACCGCTGAGTTGGAAAGCCGCTTCAGGGATGCGGAGGGCGTCTTTGTACAGTCACATCCAGCTGAGGTAAGCCAGAGTTCAGGTATCTGTACAGCTGTATTCAGTTCCTCTTAAAACTAATCAACTAAGTTAGTAAGTGATTTTCTTTCAGACTGCAGAGGTTAGAGGATATTTGACAGGGGATGGATGTCACATTGATCCTATTTATCAGTACTGGGAATGAATGCTTCCATCATTAAAAAATTAAATGTGGCGTCTACTTATAATCCAGTGTTCCGTGAAGTTGAATTCAGGACACACATTGATCATTCAGTGAAGTTAGTGTGAGGATATATTGCAGTGTAGTGCGTTGGGCAGTCTACTGAATTTAGTTTTTCCTGTATTTGTGCTGGTGTCTAATATTCCAGCCCAGTTTATTCACTTTGAATATGTGTTTTCCTTGTCCTCTGTGTTAAAGCATGTCGGCCAGGCAGAGGCAGTGAAAAAAAAAACACTTTTGAAATGACAGACATGGATGTCTGGACAATCTACATACCATTGTCTTATCGGCCATCCTCCACAAAATGCCCTGTGACCTTTTGCTGAAGTAGAATAAGTCTAAAGTCAGCAGACACTGACACTGTCTGGCCTGATCACAGCCAGATCAGATGCCTTTAGGTGGCCATAAAACCCAGACTGAGCTGTCTTAAGTCAGTCAATTTCTTATCGCAACTTTCTGACAAAATCTAGCATATACATGGACAGGTCAGCAATGTGAAAAGTCACAGCTCTATTGGACTGTGTAATAAAGGAGAGACTTGTGAAGTTGTAGGGTAAATAAAAAAAGTGTTTAATTCTGCATGTATGTGATCCAACCCAAACTTATTTTAGTGAGACGTTGTAATTTTTGAAACGGTTCTCCTCTTATTCCCACAGTCTCCTCCCATTAAAGTAGTGCAGCTATCCAACAAAGGTTGGTAACAAGTTGAGGCGGCAAAATCTAAAATGTGAAGTCTGTATGCAAATCCAGTTAATATTTGTGGATTATAATAATGCTGAATTGGCAAGAATACTGTCGACATATGATGTGTTTTATCTTGTGTTTCTAGAGTTATGTGTTCTTGCAGACACAATGAATTGTTAATATGTTACATTTTTAAAGGGAATTTGGCGTAATATTTTCCTTCAGGAGCAGAATGGGAAATAATTTCAAAGGCATCTAGCTGTAGTCTTGCAAAAAGTGAACCTGCTGGATCCCCAGTCTTTGCAAAATCTGACAGTGTGTGACTAATAACTTACATTGTCTTGAGATGTCAGAGGGTGTCAGACTTCAGTCTTTTAGACTCAAAACACAGATTCCAGAGTTTGTAACGTAACAAACCTGAGGAACCAATCCCATAATGCTATGGCTTAATGTGGGGTATCAGAGGAGAAGCTGTATTTTGCAAGCTGTCAATGATCACGATTGGGAACAAGGTTTATCTATCATTAGCAAAACATTATTAGCTGTTTGAAGACAAGCCAGACTTCACTGAAGAAGGAAGGAATCACAGCCTGCAGGGACAGAGGCTAAGGGAATCACAAGTTCTGCATGGATGCTTTGAAATGTTATGGATCAAAAAGCATCTGTTGACCCTCTCTAATTGTAAATGGCTAAAAGATGTAGGAGGAAGTGTTTTGCAGCTCAGGGAAGCATTTTTGTGTTTTCTTCCATTGCCCATGATGTTCTGGTGTATATTGACCGTACATAATCACATTTTGAAATGCTCACACTGAATGGGTTTTTTGATGCTGATTCACACTGTTGTCGATTAATTCCTTATGAGATATTGACATTTTTAGATGCAAAGCGCCTCATGGATTACAGTTAGCCTACCTGGCCATGTCTCACAACAAGCATGTGTTTCTGTGTGTGTTTTTGTGTGTGTCCAGGTATTCCAGCAGGAGCTTCCAGAGTCTGTCCAGGATACTTGGGATAATTTAACAGAAGAGCCTGACAGAGTGCCAGAGTCCAGCTGGCGATATGTTTCCCCGAAATCCCTCCTGGACAACTTCTGCCAAACCATGCACTGCCTCTTCAGCGAGTGCTTTGCCGGCACAGAAGCACCGCAGGACTGTGAGTGTAACAAAAAACACCTGCTGGTGACACTGAAGACTGCAACTAAAACCTAAGAGTAAAAGACATGCTCAGTTTTTCTAATGTTACAGTAATATACAACAGAGGCTAACACACAAGTAGCACAGGCTACACAATAAGAAGAATTTAAAGCAAAGAAAAAATATAGCTCGTCTAAGGCAGGACATTCTAGTGTCCATCTACATTTTGGGTCAGCCAGTGGCCAAGACACTGAGGCCATGATCTGCCCCAAGTGGGGTTAAAAATTGTGTGACGCAAACATGTTGTCTTGATGCACATTTTTTCATGTCATATGTAATCAGGAACCAATTCAAGTGGCAGCTTAGATTTGACATAAACAGAATTTAGTTGACAGTCAGGACAGTACATACCCAACATGTTTTTGTTTGACCTTGCTGCGGAGAACGTTGTTTAAATGTCCTCCTTTGCTCTCAGTGAAAGCATAGCCAAGCCTTTGATGCTGCAGCTCATGTTCGAGACATTGCTTTTTTGGACAAATTTTTGTGGCTGCAGATTTCCACATAGTGATATTGCTCTACACACAGCACACAAACACTTGAAGCTAACATTCCTTCCTGTCAGAAACATTGCCAAACACACACCCAGAAACACTTTGTTTCATAATAGCAGGAGTAATGGAAACAACAGAAATGTCATTTTTATTACTAGTTTCACACAGCATCGTAAAACTGATCCAATAAATCACAAAATTGTGGAATGAGGAAAATCATACAAATAACAAAATGACACAAAACCAAAATTTAACAGGCGTTACATTTGTAATCTGTTCCTAAAGTGTTTGCATTGATATATCTTTCAGCTTTAAAAAGTATCCAAGGTAATCAGTACTTATACAGTAACAGCTAAGCTTTGCTGTTGTTGCTGGTGTTGCTGAGGCAGATAGAAGGTCTAACTCCAGTTGTTTTTGAAGAGCCACACCTTCTGTTACCCCCCAGATTTTGCAAAACTTAAATTGATAGGACATGACTTAACCTTACTTAAAGTTGATGGATGCAGAATCTGTTTGTTAGAAGGAAACCAGATTGTTTAGTTAAGATCTGGAGGTGTGTGATTTAGTGTCCCCGTAAGAGAGGCCCCAACACATGACTGCATTCATCAGAAAAACAGTGCAACAGAGTTATGTGTACGTGGGCTTTAATCCAGCCTACTAGACCCATGCAAGATGGATTTAATGAGGCAGTAAACATTTAAAGCCACCTTTAATTTGTATCTGTTTCATGGTCCATCTCCAAATATCAAATGGCAACGTGCATCAGAATCACAGAATCTGTTTGCAGCATACTGCAGTGGCACAAACATCACTATAGCAGCCAGCACTTGACACATTTCAGAAGCAGATGATAAAGTGATGAGCAGTAAGACAGCACTGTCCTTCTCAGCTGATGAGTTATTTGTTGCTTGGATGAATTAAAATATGCATAGCCCTACACTAAACACAAACTGCAGTGCAAACCAAAATGTACACTTTTTCTCAGGAGTTCTCTACAGCCCTTTTCACAGAGTGATTGCACTATAGAGCTGCTACAAAGTCCCTTCTTTGTGCCACCTTAGCATTTTTACACAGAACAAAACAACAGCAGCATTATGCTGCTTCAGTGTGCGGTTATAGACAACATGCTAAGAGGTGTGACATGTAACACAACAGCGTCGGCCTCTAGTGTAACATATAAAATAAACATCAGCAGCGCTTTATAAACAATAACAATGGCATTGATGTGGCAATAAAAATCATTTCCTGTCCCTGTTGTGTGGCAGTCTGCTCGAAGGATAAGAAGATCTCAGACCTCATTGTTTTCCCGAAAAAGAGGACATTTTCAGCCACTGCTCTTCTTTGAGTTAGCTGCTAACTGCTCTCAGCTGCTTCTTAAATCTCCCAGCAGTCTATAGTTTTTCCGACTGTACCTTTTACAAATATGTAAAAGCTGTTACTACCTTCTCTAAGGTTCTTCTTCTTCTTCTCAAAAGGTAAAATGTGGCAGTGTTAGAAAATGTTTAAATCTGCTTTTAATCAAATTTCGTCATTAGAGTTAAGTTACCAAAATTTCATAGGAAGTCCTCATATGACTTACTCTTCTTCCAGTAACATGCCACTGTGCTTTTGACCCATTTATGCCACTTTTAGACATACGAGTGGTGTCAGTCTTCTCATCTCCCTCTCATGATCATATTTCCCAATATGCTGAACTATTCATTTAAGGCTAGTGATATATTTTTACACTTTTTAAAATTATAAGTAATACATTTCACAGAAAGAGATACAGTATTAGGGTGGATTGTTTTTCACTGAATGATTTGTAACCATTCTTTATGTGGTATTAACTGTTTTGACATGAGAGAAGCTTGAATGCGCTTGATTAGATAACCATAAATCCTGCTAAGAATACACCTAGAATATGTATAAAACTGACCCAAGGTCCTAAACGGCACAGACAGCATATCAGTAAAGATTACAGTGTCACAGATGGGGAATGGTATACATTGACTACTGTAGGTATGTACACTGCCCTGGCCATTCGTTCGTATGCGAGGTAATTTGTCATAGTCATAATGTAGCAGTATACAGTGTGTGCCATTTGAGGCCCCCATTCTTGGAGCAAACAGTTCCACATGTGTCTCATGTGGGTATCAAATTCTCAACCCCGGTGAAAAATGATCTTGAAAACTTTCTACTTTTATCTTTTGTGATCAGCTTGGATTTTTCCTTTAAATAGTGACAGTAAGAATAAAAATAAAAGTACAAAATGTCCAAAGTTCTTTCTCCCTGTCTGTCTTAATGACACATGTTGTAAACACTCAAAATCTTACCAAAATAGAGATAAATACATTGGTTCTATTTCAATTTTCATGCAGAACCTTGTCAAGGCACATTTGTTGCTTTGGTTGCAGCTCCTTCACTTGGTAAGGGGAACTAGATGTTGTGAGACTTGTTTAAAGAGGAAGTAACTGAGTGTTGTGCAAAGAAGACAGTCAGTAAACTGCAATGGCAGTTGATAACAGCAAAATATCCAGAGGAAAGATGAAAGGCTGAGTGGCTGAGCTAGGATACAGCAGGAGATGAAAGACAGAGATTTTAGTTTTTGGATGAAACGAGTATCCAGTATGGATAGTGTACATAATACTAACACAAGTATCATCGGAGTAAACTCTGTGTCAATATCCAAAATCATGATGAAGGAAAATCCTCATTTGGGTAGCTAAATAATTCTTACTCATGTGATTAACAAATGATCTGAAGCCCAATTCTGAGGCTGCTCTGTGAATAGTTTTGTAATAATATGCATGAAATATATAGCCACTTCCACTTCCTATAAACCCATATCAATTTCAATTTAAAATAGGCCCCAAGGAATGCTGCTTAGCCTTGTAGCCAGTTTTGAGAAAAGTAATTTAAAAAGTCTGTGACATCCTGTAAAGTCTATGAGCTGAGAGGGAACTTGGATGGGCCACATACTAAACTGGAAAGGAGAAACTTTTTTTGGAATGCGCCAGGCAACCAACTACATTGAAATAAATAGGCGCCATCTTGGCATCTGGTAGTTGTTATTATAAAGACTATGACATACCACCCGATGCTAACACTAGCATGGCTCTCTCGCTGTTGTCACACACCACAAACTACAGCAGGGTCACATATTGTAACAGTGTACACATTGTTGCTGGTGATTTAATCAGACAAACTTAAAGTCTGTCCTGCGTAGGTTTTATCAGCATGTTAAAATTCCAACCAGGGGGAATAACACGTTAGATCCATGCATACAGAGCCATACAGCTCCCACACTTAGGCAAGTCAGACCACCTATCTATGCTCCTTACTCCTGCATACACGCCTCTCAGAAGAAGGGCAAAGCCACTGATTAAGACCATAACAATGTGGCCTGTGGATGCACTTCTTCAGCTTCAAGACTGTTTCACTCATACCAAGTGGAGTGTTGTACACATGGAGACTGCACTATCCTACATCAAGTTCTGTATGGGGAATGTCACAATGGACAAATGCATACGGGTGTTCCCCAACCAGAAGCCTTGGATGACCAACCAGGTCAAGACACTCTTCAAGGGCTGCAACACCGCCTTCAGGTCAGATAACAAAGATCTGCACTGCGCTGCTAGAGCTGACCTGAAGAGAGAAATGAGGAACGCCAAGTTCGACTACAGGAGGAAAACAGAAAACCACCCTACCGACAACAATCCACGGCAGGTTTGGCAGGGTATCCAGCAGATCACCAATTTCAGGGGGCAGATCAATGCAGCAGAGGACTCAAGCATTGCACTGGCAGAAGAGCTGAACACCTTCTTCGCAAGCTTTGAGGTCCCAACCCAACAGTCTGCAGCCACACCATCCCAGCCACAACCAGCCCCCAGTTCCCAATCACCGACTGTGCAGGTACAGGATGTGAAACGGATGCTAAGCAAGGTGAACCCTAGGAAAGCAGCCAGACCCGACGCTGCTCGTCTCTCTCTCTCTCTCTCTCTTTGCCCAGACAATCCGGAGCAGACTGTATGCAGCCAATCTCATAGGGTTGCCAGGAGGCCTGCCATGACTACCCTTCACCGCCAGGCCCGCTTGTACTGGTGTCAGCTACACGTGCACTGGAACCTGACAATGTGGAGGAACGTTATGTTCAGCGATGAGTCCGGATTCTGCCTACAGCAGTTGGATCATAGGGTCAAAGTGTGAAGAACACTACCTCCAGAATTTGGGAGTGGAGAGGATGAAATGGCTTGCCAGCAGTCGTGACTTCAACCCCATTGAAGACTTGTGGGATCAGCTTGGACGTGTTATTTGTGCAAACACAACCACGTTGGCTGACTTCGACAAATGCTGGTTGAAGAATAGGATGCCATCCCACAGCAGTGTGTGACCAGGCTGGTGACCAGCATGAGGAGGAGCTGCCAGCCTGTGTATGGTTCATCCACACACTACTGAGGCTCCTGTTTGTTAAATGAATACATTGTTAAATTGCCAATTGCTCTTGTTTCATCGGACTTCATCCAATCCACCAAACAACACCAAAGAAGAGTCAAAAGCAAAAAAAAAACAAAACAGTTTGGCATTGGCAGAGAAGATTTGGCAAAATTTTCATGGGCGCAACCCACATACTCAGCTCTGCTGCTCATCCCACAAATGCATGTTCCTTACAAATGTGGCACCATTTAGAAGGGCCTATTTAAGAGGTGAAACCTTAGGGTAAATTTAAGCTTATTTGGGCAGAGTCAGGCAAGCAGTTTCCCCGTTTCTAGTCTTTGTACTAAGCTAAGCTAATTGCCCACTGACTCCAGCTACATACTTACTGTGCAGACATGACAGTGGCATTCATTCTCATCTTACTCTCATAAGCATATTTCCATGAATGTTAAAGTATTCTTAAGGTTTGTGAAGTATTTTTACACTTATTTACCATAAAAAGAAGCAGCAGCAGACATGGAATAATATTTCCAAGAATTAATCAAGTGTCTCTCCTCTCTTTTTTTTTCCAGACTGCGATGTTTCCTATTGGAGGAAAGGCAGGAAGAAAGACTTACATCCTGAAAGCTGAGAAGAGGCCAGCGGGGGGAAGTCGTCCCTATTGGCACTGATAGGGGATTGGTATCATTGTCTCCCTTGAAAGATAGGGAGAGGGATAAAAGGACAATCCACACGGAAACAAGAAAGTTCATTCTTGATTTGTGAACATCAATAAGTCTTTCCCAAATCTACCAAACAGAGCTAAGATTGTCTTGGAGACACAAACACTGGCAACATCAGCCAAAGCAAAATGATATTGCAAGTATTCATTGTGATTTTCATGAGCATAGCACTTTTTGCTAAAATGAAATAACGCTCATTTGGGAGCAAAAACTCCAACTCAGATTTTCCAATTGTCTGTCACTCAGGAAGTGTAGAGGACTTGTCTTGTGATGGCAGCTCAGGTTGATGCTTTGATACTTGGGTTTCAAGGTTTGGAAGAGATTTGTTCATGTTCACATCTATGGGCTTAACTGATCATCAAATTGATGTCACCGTGACTTTGCCTAACCTCTGCCCAAAAAGCCTGTGTTGCGCTCCAGTGGACCTGCATGGTTCACCTCAGAGATCAACAAGAAGCAGCAAGAGACTACACATCGGAGTGTTATTATATTGAGAAACTCCAGCAGACTTTGTATCATAGCCAGACTTGTCCTCTATGAACGCCTCTTTCGAACTTCAACGAGATACAGCAAGAGCAATGTACATGAACTGAACTTCAAACCTACAGGCAAACTGCTAACTACTGTTTATTTTCCCTCCTCAGCTGTTGACTATGCATTTCCAACACATTCAACTTGTCAAAAAAGAAAACAAAAACAGCTTGGTCTGTGGCGCTATGCTTAAAAATATGATGCTCTAGGTACCCCTGTAGCATCAGCTTCGGACATTCAGGGACAAGGTGTCAATGTCTGCCAGTGTCCTTTCAAATGAAACTTACGCGTTTCCAGGACCTGTCACTAAAACTACCTTAAGTTTAGGCAACAAAACTGCTTGACAAGGTTTAGAAAAAAGTTTCACTTGACATGACGTTAACTATGTAACATAGTTAAAAATTCAAAGTTGATTTTTGGTTTCACATGGGACACGAACAGTGGTCTCCTGGGTGAAAGTCCTGTTTGTTGGACCCATCCAGCACCCCTCCTTTCCTCTCTTGCTTTTTATACTATGCCTTTGGGGATGGGCTTACATTTGATGTAGTTGAAAGCCTGTGGTATCTCATACAGACGCTCAAGGGTGCCTTTTGTGTCAGAATCAGACAGCAACTGCCGCTGACCAAGCTGCCATACTTAATACCCTGGTAGGGCTGGGCGATATGGAGAAAATCAAATATCATGATATTTTTGACCAAGTACTTCAATATTAATATTGCAAAGATATTGTAGGATGGTTGCTTTCACAAAATATACAAATATATATAAATATACACAATGATATTTTTGATAAATTATCATCAAAGGCCAAAAATAGAACAGCTAGAGCGGTCTGTTAATTCCAGAATATTATATCATTTTACTTTAATGCAGCCTTTAAACCACCAATACCTAAGACGATATCTAGTCTCATATCACAGTATTAATATAATATCGATATATTGCCCAGTCCTATGCCGTGGGAATGAGAACAGGCTGGCACTTCTTACCTGCAGCTTACATTTAAAGTGTTATTTTTAGATCTGCACTATCAGCCACATTACATATTCAAAAGCTGTTGAAGCAAGTTTGTTCATTTTTGCTCAATTTCATGTATTTCTTTTTATATATTTATCATGCATAAAGAGAGACAGTGAAATCTCAACAAACAACAACATACAATCATCTCTCTCCATCCAAGGTATGCATTTTTATAATTACTGTCGATCTGTTATGTATTTGTTTTTTTATGTTTTTTTTTTTGTAAAGGCAACTATTGAATATTTTTGATAACTCAATTAAATGTATAAAGCTTAAAGAGTGACCATCAGCATTTCAAATATGAAGTAACGTCATTGTTTGATTTGTTTATATTTTATAATCAGGTCCCAAAGCTATATTAACTAAATATATTATCTAAAAAATAGTTACGTGGAATACAAGTTAATGAGAATGTGCAGGTTGAAAGGATACATTTCATTAGAGCAAACAAAATTGGCATCCCAGGCTAGTTGGGTTTATTTAGTTTCAGAATTTTAGCTCTGTACATGCTGTAATAAAGCTGTAAAAGTCTAACCAAAACTTGCAGACATTACAAGTATGTAATAGCTATTGTCACTATTGGAATCTTTAACACTTTTCAAATTTTAGTTTTACTCAATGACAAATTCTGACCAAGATTTTGCTTAAAAGCAAACTTTAGTTTAATAGGTACTCAACATAATAAAGGACAATGCACATCTATAAAAAAAAACTTAAAAATGAAGACATGAGTAGGCCTAATGCTTTGGGCATATTCAGCACACTGAGGGCCTTATGGTTGCTTTTTCATGACTGAGGCATAGACAAGGGCTCGCGATCATTTGCTCACCACTTCATGCAGTCAGCATTTTTCTATAGAGCTTGATCAGACCTGGTATTACCATGCATCTTGAGTGGTCCAAAAATTGGACAACTGTAAGTCTTTAATGACAGAGCCAAGCTTTGTCACTGTCTGTGGGCGTTTGCTGGGAGCATTTAACAGCTGCTGCTGTTGTGTTTAGCTCATGCTAACTGGGCAGACATTGAACTGACCATTCGCTGGGAGTAGGATGGCTCCAGAGATAGTCCCTCTGCTCTGTGTTTGTGTAAAAGAACCATCAATTCTTTTCTTATCCAGTGGAGCATCAGATAAACATGTACATCAGTTGAATAGCTGGTCCTATAGTGTGGCCCAGGACACATTGGCGTACAAGCTGAAAAAATGTAGAACACCTCCAAATTCAGAGCACCTCCGAATGTGGTCTGATTGATCAGATCTCAAGACGCACTGAGAGCGCTTTTGATGCATTCACACCAGTACTGAGAGCTGTCCATTTATGACCCAATCACCCAAGAGGTGTGTAAACCGGGTGTAAACAGACTGTCTGTTTGTTCACACCTGGCACTATAATTTGTCTCCACATGGGTCTTGGGTGACCACTCATGATCAAATCTCACTTCTCCATTCATTGCAATAAATGCATACATAATTTCCAGTTCCAAAGAACAAAAGCATAGTTGTTTTGAACCGGTGGGAGGTGTATGCACCGTCCTGCACCTGCTGCTATGAGACTACAGCTGCAGGACTGTGAGTTCCACACCAGACAGGGACAACAGTTGGTGAGAGTATACCTACACACACAGTGACAGGGCTAAATGTTTGCATCACACAGCTAACGGTACCTAACTGTTACTGACTGGTTAACGACCGAGTCGAACCGTTTCAGCGTCGGCTTGAGTTTATTGGGACCATTTAACAGCTGCTGCTGTGTTAGCTCTTACTAACAGTGGAGACGTTGAACTGGCAGTTAGGGAGGAGAATGGCTCCAGAAATGATCCCTCAGCCCTTAGTCTGCAGTTACAGAAAGTAAGGAGTTGGATAAGCAAGTATGTCAGCTGAGTAAGCAGTCCATTAATGTGTCTCATGACACAAGAGCACTCACACACTGCTTAAAGAATGTGACCATATGAAGTTCGGACCACTTCTGAATATGGTCTTAGCTGTTAGATCTCTAGAAGTATTGAGTACGCACTGGGTGCATTCACACCTGCACCTAGAGCATTCCACTTGTGATCCAATCACCCAAGATGAATGTTAATACCAGGTGTTGACAAGGCCTAAGACTCATGTTTTTTGCATGCGTGAATTGCAGTGATGGTGACTTTTATCTTGATGCATCTGGTTCACTGCCAACAAATCCTGACTTGCTGGTTTAGTCAGTTTATGATGTAACATTTTCTTATCCCTTCATTACTTTTTGGGCTAACTGTGTTTATTATAATAGTGCATTTCTTATGTAGCGCATTTCTCATGCAGCTTATAACAGAGTGAACAGAATGCTCAAAATCCTGTACAAATAGAAGAAATAGTTATCTCTCAAATTAGCAATTAGGAATAGTCATTATTTTGGTTTGAATTTAAATTAAACCTCATTTTAACTACTGTGTGTTATGATTTACATGTTAACCAAAAATGAAAGGAGGTATCAGAAATGTAATTTGCATTACATGAAATGGTACTCATGCTACACACTTCCATTCATAACTTCAGGTATTTGTCTTATAGAAAGTTTAGTTACTCCAAAGACTGCACAAAGTATTTGTGAAAGCTGACAATGTGTAAGGAAGTTATAGTGTCAGTTCATGTGTTCTCTCCTTTCTTCTCGTATAACATCTTCAAGTCTTGCAAGCCTATTTGTATCAGTCTTCAGGAGGAGAAGGATGTTTAAAGTTTATGTTATATGCACAGCAATGGGTTGAGCCTGAGTCTGAAAGGAACTTTTACTAGAACAGCTTTAATGATGTAATAAATGAATGATAATTGCTATAAATACAGCAAGTGTATTATTTGATTATACTTAATCCATCATATATAACGGTATGGTTGTCTTTTTGTTACCATAAGAGCATTTTAAGATGTATTCAAGATTCCCTCATTGTCATCATAAAGTGATACTTCCCAAAGCCTACTGGCAACAACAGAGAGATAACTGCAAACAAATGGCTGGTTGTTGTCTGTGGTCTTTAGAAACAGATTTTTTTATACACAAGATATTGAATTTATTTATTTTTTTGGAAATGTATAATGCTATGTGACAATACTTTAGTGAAAGAAATAAAAATGAAATAGCTATTTTTATCAACTAACCCAGTGTCTAGTGTCCAGTCGTTATTAAAGTGAGCCTTGCCCTAATTATTCCAATGTGTCTGATTGTTTTGCATATAAACTGCAGGTCTTTCAAGCTTGTATTGGTAAACAGAGTGGATTCTTCAGATATCACCTACATACAGTATCTATCATTGTAAAGACAGAAATATGAACTTGTAAGTTACAATAAACATAATGTGGTTAGGGTTAGGATTCTCTGTAACCCAGAGAAATATATATATATATATATATTACCACTGTTTTTTGTATGTCACTATATTTATTTATTTATTTACTTTATTTTGTTATGTGCCACCTTGTATATGCAAGGTAGCAAATAACAATAGCTGTTAACTAAATAAATAATGTGCTTAATTTCACTAAGAGAGGGCAGAACAAATGAACAAATAAATAAATCTCTCTCTCTATGCACACACACACACACACACACACACACACACACACACACACACACACACATATATATATATATGTGTGTGTGTGTGTGTATATATATAACAGCAAATAACAGCAAATAACAATAGCTGTCAAATAAATAAATATAGTGACATATAAAAAAACCCAGTAGTAATTCCTTATAAAATATGGAGGAGTATAAGTAGTATTACACTGTAATGTTTTTTATATCAACAAAAAAAATTAAGTATTTCAGTAAGTGTACTAGGTCACTTGGCATCACAGGAATCAGGTCAACATTACCATGCAATACCTTATAGTTTGTCCCTCTTTACTTACCGTAGCCAATCCCTAGAATACAGGAAGTTGAGGAAGAAGTCGAGTAGCAGTGGGGGAAAAAAATCCTAAATTTGCGATTTCACGGCAAATAATGGTTAAAAAATGAGTTTGAAAACAAAAGCAACCGCGTTTTAATTTCAGAATTATTATCTTTAAACACGTGCTTTGTTTATTTTGCACTTGCAGCTAAATATTTCGGTCGTCAATGAGAATTTTATTTTGAAAGTACTAATCGGAAGTCCTATGTTTCCCCTTGTTGCCCTGGACGTTTTGACAGCGAGAGAGAAGTGCGTATTTGTTTGCAAGAGTTGTGTGATAGACAGTGACCTGTCTTCTGAAAATATCGGACAATGGCCTCCGGCGTCGGAATTCAGATACCGAGCCGTCTCCCGCTGCTGCTGTCCCATGAAGGGGTGCTCCTCCCGGGCTCCACCGTCAGGTTCAGCGTGGACTCTCCACGGAACATGCAGCTGGTCAGCCAGCGGCTGTTGAGGGGGACTTCTCTGAAAAGCACAATTATAGGAGTGATTCCCAACACCAGAGACCCAGAGCACGACACCGACGACCTGCCAACATTGCACAAGTAATACATATTAAGTTGTATGCCTACAATGGAGTCATTTCCTGAGTTTGACACCGTGTTAATGTTGTTTTGGTGGTGGTGAGACATACTGTACCAGCTGACTGAACAAGATGTTCAACCTGAGGGTCAGGACCCCTTCAGGTAGTCACTGGACAAACATCAGGGATCCGCACATCATTACAGGATATGGAAGAAGATGAAATAGTTTTGCTCGCAAAAATATTAAATCTCTAGACTTCTTGTGAGGACAAAATATTGTTACTTTTTCGGCCCTCTAAAAACTGCTCCAAAGGCAAAAAGATAGCATTTGAATATTCTTAGTAGATTCTAGACATACATGACCAAATGCTAACAGCATGCCTGCTGAATTCATTATGAATAGATTTTTGTTCTTCTGTTCTGTAGGTGTGGTCATGAGCATAACACTGACATCCTTTCCCATGTTATCACATAACCTTAACACTCTCACCTACTTGCTTACTTTTGCTTATTTTGGGCCTCCTGCAATCCCAGACACCAAGGGTGGGGGGAAAAATTGACACAGCAAAATATTTCGACTTATGCGTGGCAATATAGTATTGATTCTTGGACTCCAAGTATCAATTTTTTGTTATTTCACTTTTTTTATTTTGGTAGCCTACACTACAATAATCAATTTCTTCCATCCACTTGATACAGTTTGCTGCAACAAAAATTATTTAAGTGAATGCCTAAAACTTTATCTTATTAGATAAAACAGATGTTGACAAAGTTCTCTTTTTGGGAGATAATTTGCAGTTAACAAAAGGTCATAAATCACAAAAATCACAACAGATTTAAAATCGCAATAATATTGTTTCGTGACCCAAGTATGATGACAATTCCGCAGCTACGGGCCTCTGGTGTTTCCCATCTTCACCAAACACAACTGTCACTGTGGACACGGACCAGCACCTAATTCAAATTACATGTTGTTATATCAGGTTAGGTCTTGCTGGAGTTTCACAGGACTGGTAGAGTATGTAATGCTGTAATCACATGACTCCCTACAAGGACCACCTTGTATGTCACATTATTTAGTCTAATTGGCTCTTTTTTGTTATGCATAGTTCATATGTGTTGACAGAAGTAGCAATGTGTGATTTGTTCTGGAAACGTCCACAGTTTAGCAGTGGCCCTGCAGCCAGGTACAGTGAGGTGGACTTTAACCTTTCACCAGCAGTCTACCAGGTCGGGCTGGTTACTAAATGGCAGTTGTTTGTCTCTGGATGGTTTATCTCTCTTTCAGCCACAGTTACTGCAAGAAAACTGTGCTAGCTTTGCGTCAACTTGGCGTCTTAGCTCTGTTCTGTGGTCTCCCACTGCTCTTATAGCTCACATGGATTAAAGAGTCCAGGATGCAGAGGATGAATTTTTAAATAATAAGAAAGAAGACAATCTGAAGTCTCTTGTGTTGGTGTGGTAGACCACAGTAATGGTGCATGGATGCTGGGGGAAAAGAGGGATTAAATGCTGGTTATCCAATACACTTCTCCCTTAGGACAGAACATGTGCCTTTGATTCAGATTCACAGCACCTTCAGAAAGCTTCTCAAATCAACCACCATCCTCACACAACTGTCGTCATCTTCTCTGTGGTGGCTGCCACTTAACTTCACATTAAATCCAGGAATTTGTGTCCTCCCCACGTCTTGTCCATAATCAGATACATATTTTGTGTGTGTGTGTGTGTGTGTGTGTCAGTTAGTCAGGCAACATCGCCAGAAGCTTTTGATCTGTGTATTGATACATAACTACATAACTGTAAGTTGTACAATGTCCCGCCGTACTGCACACTGTCACGCACACTGACAGTTTGAATTTAAGTCACTCAGCTGTTAAACAATTGGAGCTGTCACACTGAAGGATTTCCTGATTTTCTGTCAGTAAACTGTGTGTGAAAAGTGGTTTGACCAATCTTGTCTTTCTTAAGTCCTTGAAGCCCCCACACTGCATGTTTTGACAAAGTGTCTCCTAAATGACCAAAAGACTGTCAGTCTAGCTTGTTTTCCTGGAAGTCTTTTTAGTAACTGCCTCATTTGGCACTCAGGAGAAATAAAGACACAGAAGAAAAGTTTAGATGACACTGTAAAAAAAGAGGAAGAAGTTTTGTGGTTACATTTTGTCTATGAAAAATCGCATGGATCATTCGGTGTCACTGCGAAAAACAGCGCAGTTTAATTATTTTTCAAAGTTCACTGGGTTCAGCACACAATATAGCAGCAAAGTTTGGCTTCTAGTGGTTATTGACTGGAGACTTCAACATACTACAGCAGGTCTTCGAGAGGTCCTGACCAGATCTAAGGTGTGAAGATTGAATCTGAACAGGCTTGAAATAATCAGGGTCCATTATCATTTAGTGTAATATAATGCAACTATGAAGCTCCGGAGAGGTGAAATTGGCCTTGATTCTCCTCCAGTGAGTGTGTTGTCTGTCACCACCCTCCTCCTTTGTCGCACTCTCATTTTCTCTCTCTCTCTGTAGGATTGGTACAGCAGGAATAGCAGTGCAGGTGGTGGGCAGCAACTGGCCAAAGCCCCACTACACCCTCCTCATCACTGGATTGTGCCGCTTTCGTGTATCAAATCTTCTTAAGGAGCGACCCTTTGTCCTTGCAGAGGTAAAAAATTATTTAATATCAGTCTACTTAAGATTAACAACACCATCATTGTGAGAATGTCTCACGGTTAAAGATTAACTTAAAGCTGCCCTGTGGACATGAGATAAACAAAACTGGGACCCATTCATAGAATAATAGCTACTGGAGGTCTAAACCCTAACAGGGGACCTTTAATACAAGACATCCAGTGAAAGTCAGTAAAGCTGACCACTGTTTCTAATATCACACTAGGGGTGTGCCATATCACATCATTCATGATAATACCGGTGTAATTTTTGATAAGATACAAATAAGTCATATCGTGATACTCTTCGACTTCCACTCTCTTCAACTTGTTGGCTAAAAGTGAAATCATTACAGTCTCTGCAGTGGTTCCAAAAAGAGGAGTAGCTTCAGTAGTTTGGAATAAACCATGGTGTTGTTAGGCCTGGCCGTTCTGAATGTTTTCTGAACAGCACGGGACTTAACAGACTCTTTTATCGAGTTACCGCTCAGAGGGAACTCATTCAGTGGCTCCTCTGGCAGCAGCACAGCATCTCTCCCTCTCCTCTCTCGCCATGTGCACATGGAAGTTGTTGTCATCAAGTGATTTCATCAACCTTTGGCAATGTAAAACCTACGTGACACTCGCAGCTTGACAAAAACATATATGTGAATGTGCAATAACTACCTTGACACAGCACCCTGTCACAGGTTACAGCCTGA
Source organism: Epinephelus cyanopodus (assembly GCA_026686955.1). NCBI lineage: Eukaryota > Metazoa > Chordata > Actinopteri > Perciformes > Serranidae > Epinephelus > Epinephelus cyanopodus. Next base: position 37,804,521 of record CM048917.1, on the reverse strand, counting down.
TGATTAGAGGAGAGATGGCAGAGCATAAAGGTCAAGGTGGGAAAAAGAAACAACTCAGTGATTTAGGATTTTGCTGAAAGAGAAGGAAATTGCCTATTTATTTTATATATATAGATCCAGGGTACATTTTTTGTATTTGAGAACTGTTTAAATGTGTAATTTGTGGTAGATTTTATTTTGTTGAATCATTAATATTGTGTACAGAAGCTGAATCTCACTCTGACTTACTGTTTACAAACAAAAAAAATGACAGATAGTCTTTGTTAAGTTTTTACTGAATATTTGAAGGTAAACTGTTAGGTTGACATGTAAAACTATATCACTTATTTTGTTGCAATTATATGTTCTTAAATTAATAATAGAATTTTTTTTACTATTTTATCATATCGTTCAGAATATTGTTATTACAAAATACCCTGAAATATCATATCATTTTACGGCCTCGTTGCCCAACCCTGTTAGTCAGTACTTTATGGTGCCCTGTGGATTTTTCCTGTGATTTGAAAAAAGAAAAAAAATGACGTTTACATTTAGTGTTACCTACCAAAACACATAGTGTGTATCCCTGAGGCCCTAACGGAAGTGGTGAATGCATTTTCTTTCTCAATATAGCCACACAAAAACAAGGGGAAAAAAGCAATTACATGACAGGAAATATTACTTAAAGTAAGCAAATTATGTGTCAACAGAACAGGAAAATTTCACTTGCCAAGGTTTTTTAAAATTAGTAGAAATGCCTTGTCTCAAAGAACTTTAGATACATTGGTTTGCTGGAGGCCTTGCTGGAGCATGCAGGGTGGGAACCACAACGGCTTCAGTTGTCAGCTGGGGCAGACAGAATGTCTTGGTCCCAGCACCGAGCGGCTGGCCCGGGAGGAATGCGGGGGAAGAGTCCTCAGATTTTAATCTCCTAATATGGTGATTGAAAGTGAAACATTGTTAAAGACGCATTCCTGTTTGGGGCATCATCACTAATAGCTCTTTTCTTGTAAGCAATATAGGGCCAAAAACACCTGTCCCTAAGTATTTCACAAATACTAATGTGGGTGACTGTAATATGTGCCTCTCTAATTGCGAAACATTGCAGGTGGAGCAGTTGGATAAACTTGAGCAGTACACGACCCCTTCTGGCACAGCAGAAGATGGAGAGCTGGGGGAGCTGTCCCAGAAGTTCTACCAGGCTGCGGTACAGGTGTGTGTGTATATACCTTCAATCAATTGAATTAGTTTTATTTATAAAGCCCAATATCACAAATCATAATTTGCCTCAGAATGCTTTTCAGCATACGACATCCCTCTGTCCTTTTACCCTCACCTCATCTTGTGTATGAAAGAGAGAGAGAACAAGAACAGAGGAAATTTCCCCAAAATTCTTGATTAAAAAGAAAACTTCACCCGCGAAATGATCATTTGTGTACCAGTTGCTCACTCTGTGTTATGTCCTGTATGGCTCCACAGTGAGCGAAGAATCTGAAATCAGAGAAAATTTGTGATGAATTGGAATTCAGGGGGGGAATTAAGGGGTTTACAAACACTCACACAACTCCTGCAGTATAATATAAGTCTCATTGATCCAGTTGTATACTCAGTGCTTCCAAAACACATGCATGTTTTACAAAAACCTTAGTGTAGTCAATAGCAAGAGACAGTTTAAGAAGAAGAAAAAGATCCATAAAAGAAAGAAGGGGGGGGGGGGGACTCTGCTTCTTTATATAAACATTGCCGTTAAAGCTTCAATTTTGAGATAAAACAAAAAACCAAATAAATTCACGAAGCATGAAAAATCCTGCTGTAAAGGTAGAAATGGATTCATTTTGTGCTAAGAGTTTGGTTTATTTATTTATTTGCTCCTGTGTTTGTCGTAGCTGTTTGGCCTTAGATGCTGTTTGTGGATATCCTTTTTGGGTTGCCATTCTTTGTTTTGTGTGTGTGCATGTTTTGTATTTCAGTCAGCACAAAATCTGTCTTTTAATCCGGTTACCTGCCTCACCTATATTCTATATTTTACCCAGTCTTAATTTTACCGTAATGTACCCGTTTATATGGTTTGTACTGTATTTCCAGCTCTCATTATACAGCCATACTTAATATTTATCCATCCAAGTCAAGACAGTTATATATATATATATATATATATGTAGTCCAGTATCACAAATCACTCATTTGCATCAAGCGGCTTCACTTTGACTTCTCTCTTTGAACATTGATTCAGTTTAAGTAAAACCTCCTCTCAAAAAAAACCTTAACCTGGAAGAAATTTAATGTAAAAATACAATTTGTACCAAATCAGTGCATCCCCATTTATAGTTCTGTGTATGCATATATAGTATGTATGTACTGAATGTTTATTGAGGATCTTGGGTACAGAATTTCTTTCCGAAAGAATAAAGCTCTTTCTTATCTCATCTTTTTGTGAGAAGCCCTTCAGACTGCAGGTGTGTTGTGGAAGCCGGTAAGCCTATAACTCAAAGTACTTACAAGCTCATTCATCAGTTAATGAAAAGGCTTCATTATATGTCTTTGTTTTCATACCAGAGTTATACCAGTATTCCTAGAAAAGTCTATACATGAACTCTGAACTACAAGAAACAGGTGACATTAGTCTTGTCTTCCATAAGCAAGGCGGGACAAATTTATTGCACCTTTTAACAACAAGGCTTTTCAAAGTGTATTACATATGAGAGAAAGTCTTTAAGAAAATGTTTAAAAGAAAAACAAGGTAATATAAAAAGACAAACACAAAAAGTATGTCAAAAAGAAGTAAAACAAAATGGAAGATAAAATTAAGCAATAAAAGGTGATATACCATGACAGCAGCATACCCTTGGAAACTTGTTCTTGTCAGTAAATCTAATCCCACTGTGTGTGTGTGTGTGTGTGTGTGTGTGTGTGTGTGTGTGTGTGCGCGCGCGCGCACACGTGTGTGTGTGCATGTGCGCGTGTGTGTAGTTGTTAGGTATGTTGGACATATCAGTTCCAGTGGTGGCTAAGTTCAGGCGTCTGTTGGACAGTCTGCCGAGGGAAACGCTGCCTGATGTGGTAGCCTCCATGATCCGCACCTCAAACAAGGAGAAACTACAGGTGAAGGGAACTGTTGGGTCAACCAAATTTCAAGCTTTTTATTAAAAAAAAATGGATATAACAGGTGTCTCAAGCATCTTTCAAATTATTCAGATGGCATGATATATTTTTATTTATTTTGTGGAGAAATGAGTCAGTTGTTAAAATCTGTGCAGTGTGTGTGTTACTTGGAGCACATTTTATACCTGGCACAAAGCGACACGCAGCACAACTATCAGTGCCAGTTTCAGACTGACACAGTTGTTCATTTTCACCACCAGCATCAACGCTGTCCTGCATTTTAGCAAATGAACTAGCACCTTTCTCTGCACCCATGTGTATGTAGTTATTAAAATGATGTTTGGTCAGGTCCATTGTTGGCTAGAGCTGTTAACAGTTAATTGATAAGTTGATTAAGTGTCAACAATTAAATTGTAATTGATTTATCGGTTTGAGTATTGTTTGAAGACGAAAAAAGTCAAAGTTGTGATTCCAGCTTAAACTGAATATCTTTGGGTTGTCGACACAACAAGACATTTGAGGACCTCAGATTGGGCTTTGGGAAGCACTGATTGACAGTTTTTACCATTTTTTGCAGTTTTATGGACCAAAAACAAAAAAATCACTAAATTAAGAAAATATTCGACAAATTAATCAACAATGAAAATAATGGTTAGAAGAAACCCTATCCTTCTTCTCATTGCTGCATCATTGCTCTTTGCTTTTGCAGCAGAAAGCGATTGCGCCATTGACCAACTAAAACCTGGTCTAAAGTCAGAATGGTGCAGTATTATCCTGCTATTTAAAGGGTGCATTATTCAGATAGTAAGATGCACCTACTGTACATAGGCGGTTTCACAAAGCCTTTACACATACAGGAACGTGCATGTGGGTTGCGGTTGGGAGAAGTAAGACATAATTAATGAGGAAAATATTAATTATATTTACTGAAATATGAACATTGCAGAAAGCAGAGCAGGGCTGCAGAGCTTCTGTCCGACTCCATATTAAAGGGGACTCTCAACGTGGAATAGAGGAGCAGAGTAACTTCACTGATTATGTCAGAAGTTGAAATTTTCCTCTGTTAGCTTTATAACTACTGATGTCTTTTTTTTGCTGCTTAAATGTCTCATGATATTTACTGCAGTGACATTACTCTCGGCAGAAAACCACTTGCTCCTCCAATTTGCCGAATCTACCATGTAAATAGCAGTGAACCTGAGGCTGTGTTCACAAAGCTTCTTAATTCAAAGAGTTGTCCTTAGTGACAAAATTCTAAGAAAATTCTTAGAATCGTGGCGTTTTCTTAGAAATTTGATCATGCAGGAATCATATTTATGGTTGGTGTCATTAGGGATACACACTCATTTCTCACCTAACACTATACTCCCAGAATTAAAATGATCACAATACTAAGATGGCTAGGACTCCTTACTAAAAAAAATTAGGCTAGGTTAGGAGCTCTCTGAGAGTTTTCTCAGAATGTTTGTGAATACAGCCCTTGCTGCAGGCACACCTAGTTTTGAAAGGGAACTGGATATGACACTGTGACTGGTTGAATTCATGTTATGCCAGAAACACACCTATGATTAATTAAGGGACTGAATACAGTCCCTTTCTCCTTGCACCTTAACCTGTACCCAGATTACATACTGTTAAACTTGTTGGACATGCCCTAAATGCATTTGCCATGCTCTTTAGACCATGACCTTTAGATTGCTTAAATAGGGCCCTGAGCGTCACTCATTCTGAGAAAACTCTCAGAGAGCTCCTAACTCAGCCTGAAAATTCTTGGTAAGGAGTCTTAAATAATGAGTGATTTAGGAAAGTTCTCAGAGCAACTCTGAGCAAGAAAGGGACAGAAACTTTTATCTTAGTGAGGAGGTGTGGTTGACCCTGTTGCTAGATATGATGCAGTCTTTGACAGATGTGATTTGTTGTCACATACATGCCCTTTTGTGAGCCTGCAAGGTGTGGACATCCTGTTGATGGAAAGTTGAGACAGACCAAAGTCATCACTGCTGCACTGTTGCATTTTTCCAGTTTTCCAAATGTATTGTAATCATTTTATTTCTGGTGTCATTGCATGAGGTGGAAAATATGTGTGTGTATCCCTTATGACATCAACAGCAGATATTATCACTTGTTGATCTAATGTGTAGCATTTTATTTACTCACTGTCATCCAGAGTTTGGAGAATATTTCTCCAATCTCTTTGTGTTTCCACCATTTTCTCCTCTTCTTAAGAAACTCTTAAGCCTATTAAAAGTCTCCGTCCTTACTCCCGACAGTTTTTCACCTTGGGAGCTCTTTTAAGGCCTAAGATGCTCTGTGAGTAGCTTTTATGTTTACAGAGACCTAGTCTTAATTTTAAGGAGAAATTCTAAGAAAACATCACAATTCTAAAATATTATTTAGAATTTCATCACCAGGAGCAACTCTTTTTACCAGAAAGCTTTGTGACTATGGCCTCAGGTCTGTAGTGGGAGGGGTGTGTTGGCATATCTGCCACAGTCTTTCCTTAGCTACCACCGGATGGTGCCAATGAGAAAAAAGTCAAATACTATGTACAGTAGGGTAGGCTTAATGTAAAGATTTCCTCTAAAGTGATTGTATTCTGAAATCAGATTTTTGTATGTCCATGTGTGCTGTGAAGGTCCTGGATGCAATTACATTGGAGGAGCGATTTAAGAAGGCTCTGCCCATGTTGACCAGACAGATAGAGGGACTGAAACTGCTGCAGAAAACCAGGAAGATAAGTCCTGACAACGAGAAGAGGGTATACATTTGCATTTCTCCTTTTCCTTTCAACACTGTCTGCATTTATATGCCTGTTCACCTCTCTGTGTCTCATCTGTTTAGGTGCTATCGGTGCGCAAAGGTGGAATTTACCCGGGCCGGCAGTTCAACCTGGATGAGGAAGATGAAGATGAGGATGGCGATGACACTGCAGCCTTGGAGAGGAAGGTCCATGGGGCCAAGATGCCTGAAGCTGCGCTCAGAGTTTGCCTCAAAGAACTTAAGAGGTGAACTTTTGCCCTGATAAGCCCTGTCATTTGTTGTTCACTTTGTCCCAATTATGTCGGAAGTGATTTAAAGGCCGCAGTTAAAAATGATTGCCGACATGTGTTTGAAAGCCGCAGTTTAAAACATGCCTAATTTGCAGTAGCTTTGTTGGTTAACCTTTACCTTTGACTGCACAGTTCTAAAAAGCACACATTTTTGGTGAAATAATGACACTTGCTGACACTCTTTTAGACCTTCTTTTAGAAGTAATTTATTTAATTTTAGGCTAAATAAATAGGCTTTTAAGAAGGGAGCATGGTGTTTTTTAATGGCTTGATGTGGTTTTGTCCTGAATATAAAGCACTCTTTCTTTGTTTAATACAGTATTTTGCTTTTGAGTCCTGGTCCACAGTCTAATCCATCTTACATTTAAACTCATTCATCTATATTCAGACTGAAGAAGATGCCTCAGTCCATGCCTGAATATGCCCTGACCAGAAACTACTTGGATCTGATGGTAGAGTTGCCGTGGAGCAAAAGCACCAAAGGTAAACAAAGCTGAAAGCGGGCTTTAGCAGAGTCCTGGTCCACAAGCCAAAAATGTCTGATGCCATAGATACTGTATGAGTTCTCTAACATACAGCTATGTCTTTGCAATGTGGCCAAAAAGTTCCAAGTGTAAAAAGATGTGTAACAGCATGGTGGTATGATGTCATTGTCAGTGCCTCGTGTTTTTAATGCTAATCAATATTTGACATGTGGTGACTGTAAAAATGTGGGGATAACTGTGTTGAATATTTCAAAGTTATTAGTCTCAGGGCTCGTTTTTAATGCTCTGATTAACCTCCCTGCTCAGCACCAAACAGCAGACAGACACTGTTAGCAACTAGCTGGTGAACACAGTGCAGCATTTAGCAGCTAAAGACACAGATGTTTTACACAGCAGTTGGTGGAGAGCAAACTCGAGCTGACAGGAGAGTGATTATTAGATTTGTGTGTGTCAAAAACTCAAATCCAAGTGAAACTCATGTTGCTCTGTATCTGCTGGGTGTGTAATTGGCCACTGTTTGCTATCACATCAGTCTTTATACTCTAAAAGGTGAGTGTTGTGTTTACAGCTTGTTATGCTCCCCCCCACTGTCAAATTAAATCTGTCACTGCTGCTTCAAATAAAGAAGTCTCACATCCTGTAACACACATCCAAACATGAACCCAGAGTCAATTCTATCAAAATTCCAAGGCTATTATGTTACTCCAGCAGAGAAGACAGTGTAACATTTAAAGAGATATTTGCCATGGTCAGCCACATAGTCAGAATATCAGGCTCACTGCGGTCTCTGCTGCTGACCTCAGACTGCACTTATAACAACTAACCTCAGATCAATGAAGACTTCGCAATTTCAGGACAGGGTACATTTGTCTGCAGAGATCATAACCTGCAAATAAATCTTAATTAATATTTCATGGAACAATATAACAAAACTGAATCCTACTGAACTCCTCTTCCTCCTCATGTTCTCAGATTACGGTCCGTCTCTTTCTGCAGCTCCCATCTCACCGTTTTTACCTTCACTAATTTTAATATTTTATATTTATTTCTTGGACCCATCAAATCCACGTCCTCCCCACCCAACACACACACACACTCTCTTCAGATTGCCTGGACATCCGAGCTGCCCGCACTTTATTGGACAACGATCACTATGCCATGGACAAGCTGAAGAGACGCGTGTTGGAGTACTTGGCTGTTAGACAGCTGAAGACTTCCCTAAAGGTGCTTCTTACAGATTGCTCAGTCCATTAAATATATGAAGACACAGGCCACATCCACACTAATATGTTATCAATAAAATGGCTTTTTAAAACAAAAATGATCGACACGTAAACAGGAAGCCAATTGTCTACTTTGCGGTGGTCGCTTAATTACAGAAAATACTACGGAGATGATGAAAAGTAAGACCAGACACTTCCTTGCTTAGACAGACGACTAGGTGGAACTATTTCTGAAAGTATCATGAGTATAAGGCAGTCAAGGTGGTGAAAAACAGATTGGGAATCGTTGCAAAGCAAATACGGCAACATACTAGAGCAGTATTGGCCCGTAGCACTATCCATCACCAGAGGAAGCCATGGCAATGGGAGAGAAGAAAGATAAAATCACACTCTAATGGTTTAACTTGAAAAGCTGTGACTGATCAGACCCAGTCAGGAACGAAAGTGGCTGTCTGTGCTACCACTGGCAAAAGTCTCTGTTCTCTCCGTCCAGATGATTTCATGCTGAAATGGGTCAGCAGCATTTTCAAAGGTCTCCGTTTTAGGGGTTCCAAAACCCCTGAGCATTGTTGACTCTAAAAGTCAACATACTAGTGTGGATGTTGCCAAAAAGTTTGGGCTTTCTTAAATGTGTTGCACATTTATTTGTTAATTTCATGCTGCTGCTTTGTCTTTAGGGCCCCATCCTGTGCTTTGTGGGGCCCCCAGGAGTCGGTAAGACCAGTGTGGGACGCTCCATTGCCAGGACTCTTGGCAGAGAGTTTCACCGCATCGCTTTGGGAGGCGTCTGTGACCAGTCTGACATCCGAGGACACAGGTATGCTTATAAGATCTCAGCTCCACTGGAGAGTCTAGAACAACGGATGTCTTATGACCACAGTGTAGATGGTGAGTTACGGAGCAGAGGAGGGCGTTCCCAATGTGGAACAACACAGGTAGAGTTGAGGCAAGCATATATAAGCACGTGACTGTACATGTGTCCTGAGATTGCTCAAAGATTGATGGACTTGAATTAGAAGTGATCCATCTTTTTAAAAACTTCATTTACAGCAGGTGGCCTGTTTCTTAAGCAGTGAGTCATTGAGTACAATAAAACAAATCTGTGACCCTTTCCTCAGTGGGCCCCTCTCCTGCAGCACAGAGAACGCGACTTTGAACAGCTTTCATAGTGAGGACACTTTTCATGTCAAACAGACAATAAAATTTACTGTGGTAACTGTAAAATCTTTTTACCACTACAGTCTGTAAAGTGTAACAACTGCTGTCAAGTTGTCAAGGCAACCCTGCTCTCACTCACCTGACACTGAAGCTGCTGGGTGCACGGTCTCACTGTTGCCCTCTAAATCTTCCCAACTGGCGCTGCAGTTTATTGACTAGCAAGGATTTATTGAAATATTTGTGTTATTTTTATGGCAATAATGACTCTGAAAATGAAGACAATATCATGATGGAACGAAGCTTTATGGTTCCTGAGAACAATAATTTCAATTGTTACAGGCTTCTGTATTTACAGCTCAACTCTCTTCCTCCATGTCTGCCCAAATCATGTCACCCCTCGAGGCAGCTGCATTTGTGAGATCACTTAAGTATCTTGAGATCACACAAGTTTCCAGCCCTGATTTGCTACATAGATTGTCAAGAATATATCCAGCTGTAGAAAGGTTATTGCCAAATCTCTACCAGTGTACACATTCACTGTTGTGGTGGGGTGTGGAGTATTTCTTTAACAGTACCTCTGTGATGGGACCTCCATAATGACACACGTCCTTTTTAGTGATCAATGAAAGTGAATGAACTTTAATCTGCCAATCATGAATGTGGACTTTATACATTAGAACATCAGTTGTGGAAATTTTAGGATTACTGTGTTGTTTGTCTCACATTGTACATCAAGTTAAGTTTACAGCAAGACACACGACAAAATCATAATGAACTTTGTATATTGATTGATTCACACTTAGAGTGTAGGTTTTGTAAGCTGAGTCAGTTAAAAAAAAATTCTTCGGTAGTTATTTTCTTAAGTTTGCCTTTGATCAGTCTGTTAACAGCCTCAGCCCACACACAACACAGCCACTCTGGTGTGCACTAGTAGTCATAGTTTGGATTAGCAAGCGACATTATGGAACCACTGCTTGTGCGTGTGTGTGTGCAGTGAGGTGAGTGGGGCCGCACAGTTCATCTCAGGTTGCAGGGTTGATCCTGGTATTTTTAAGGACAGGACACAGTTAATACACCTTCTCTCAGCCAGATGAGAAACATGTGTCTGGCATATCAACAGCAGGATTGCAAAGGATTAAGATCTGAAGTTCTTTCATGGTTGATTATTCAATCTGTTCAACAACAAAAAAACAGTTTCTTTTATATCCTTTTATTGAACCCCAGAAACTGCACTTTTCATCCTTTTAGCCTGAAACACTTAAAACTTGCACAACTTTTTGTCTGCATTCATTTATTTTTGCTTCTTGTGGAATGCAAGGTATACCTCTAGAACATGTCGATAAAAGCATGGCTGTGCAATACTAACATGAAACGACATAAACGAATGTAGATATCGGGTTCACCTCGACATCACGTAGTTCTGCACTTTTCTGTTGTCTTTATTTACATAATTGGTCAGCATTCCAAATCCTGCTCATTTCTCCAGGCGCACATATGTTGGAAGCATGCCGGGCCGCATCATCAATGGTTTGAAGACGGTGGCGTCAATAATCCAGTGTTCCTCCTGGACGAGGTAGATAAGCTGGGGAAGAGCCTGCAAGGAGACCCTGCTGCTGCACTGCTGGAGGTCAGCTTTGTTTCTCTCTCTCAGATGACCTGTGTAGTCGTGTCAGATGTCTTCATTGCTTTTTAGTTCCTTAACCTGTTAGTACCTCTTAACTTTTACTAGCTCTCAACTTAAAGATATAGTATGTCATTTTTATGCATCAAAATGCCTAAAAACACCTTTAGCAGGGTTGTATATTTTGTTGAGATGTGTACTGACACCATTTCAAATGTTTCCCACAATGTTCAAATCCAAGGGAATTTGTCATTTTAATCAAGGACACGGTCCATGTTATTTGGTCGCCGTCATCTGTCAGTGATGTCCTATCCCCTTTGTGCATGTGTCAGGGTTGTGGGTGTCTGCCAGAAGCTGTTATAAAATGACATTTTCATCCAGTTTAAGACACTTTTTTCCACACACATTTTTTAAGATTGTGCTTGTTTTTAACCATGTTTTTTAACCGGATGAAGGACTTTAGTCACCCGATGTCTGGATCTTCAGAGAAACAAGCAAAGCAAGCATTAGCAGTAGCTCGGCTCTAGCCTCTGCAACACTTATTTTCACCTTTTAAGGTGAAACTGCTTTATTCAGTGTTTTTCAAATCACTGAACCTGTTTGTTTTAGACAGCAAGGAACCTGTGCAGATAATTTGGCTCCAAGTAAAAATCCCCTGAACAGTAGTGGTGCAACGGATCACAAAACTCACGGATCGGATCGTTCCTCGGATCAAGAGTCACGGATCGGATCATTTTCCGGATCAGCAAAAAGCAAAAAAAAAAAAAACAAGACAAATAAACATAAGTTTTGTCTGTTTATTAAACACTTAAATGATTAAATTAAAATATATAAAAGTAGTGCACAAGGCATGATATCTTCTTTTTAACATAATTATTAATGAAAAACAACTTAAAGTGCAATATATAGGCATATCTCCTTCCTTTAAAATGTAACAATGAACCAAAAATCAACTTAAAGTGCAACAGCAACATAAAAAGGCATATCTCCTTTTAATATTGGTTCAAAAGACCATTAATAAAATAGAACTCAAAGGTAAACATAAGAAGACATCTTCCTTGAAACAAGAAGAGTGAAAGAACCTGAGCTTATAATTTCAGATTTTTTTTCAAAAAGACAAGGATGTCAACATTGTCTGGAGAGAGTGTGGACCTCTTAGCAGTCACTATGTCCCCTGCTGTTGAGAACACTCTCTCTGATGGTACTGAAGATCCTGGCACAGCGAGGCAGCATCTTGCCATCTTTGCAAGATAAGGGTATTATGCCACAGTGCCTACACACCGTCGCGGTTTTGTCCACTGACCTCTTTCCTTCGTCATCATACTTGACAGGGAAGCCAAAATGCTCCCATACAGGGGATTTAAGTGTCGCGGGGCGTTCAAGCTCCTCCTTTCCTCCGCTCGCCATGTCTGCTCTCCTCCTTTCTCCGCTCGCCACAAGCTGTGTGCGGAGGGAGCACAACTTTTTTTTTTTTTTTTCAGAAATCAATCCGCGGGTCACGTGTGTGCCGAACCGATGACGTTGATCCGAACGGATCACGGATCAATGACGATCCGTTGCACCACTACTGAACAGTGAACACTGAAGGAATCCTAACTGAGAAAATGACTGCGATGGTGGCATTGCTCCATGTTGTTATTGTTTTGATTGAGAGATCCCTAGCAGCAGAAAATTACCTATGGCACATTTAACCAGCCACTTAACCTCTGTTAAAATTGCTAATAAGCATTTGCTTTTCTTCCTCAACAAGTCTTTTTGTCTGTTGTCCTCTGTTTGTCCTGTAAACCAATTCATTGCTAACTCGATGAGCTTTCCAGCTAATTGAATGCAGTGAATTTAAGTTTGATAAAACACTAAAAACACACACACTGAAATGGTCTCTACATGTTCCCTCAGGTTCTGGACCCAGAGCAGAACCACAGCTTCACAGACCATTACCTCAACGTGGCCTTTGACCTCTCCCAAGTGCTCTTTATTGCCACTGCAAACACCACAGCGACCATTCCCCCTGCCCTGTTAGACAGGATGGAGGTGCTGCAGGTACCAGGTGGGTTTGAGTACAGAGACTCACTCACAGTGATCATCTCCACAGTTTCAATGTGATCGTCATCTTCCTCTCATAACATAGCTAATCCCAAGTAGATTGCATCTTTATGATTAAATTAGCTGCAGTGTTATACAGGAAACAGATGAAACAACTCCATGTCCTGCTGCGTATCCAATCACAATTGGATACATACAGACGTGCCCACACACAAGACCACCACAGCCACTGCCGCCAGCACTGATTTTAATACTGCTGAAGTCATTCATAGGTTACCAATGATTAGATGTATTATTTCTATTGGAATTGGTATCAAGGTTCTTTATTGTCAAATGAACAACAATTACAAGAGCAGTAATAGCAGTAAGAGCAGAAACTCACAGGTTCCCTCCAACAATGCAATTAAAGTATGAAAAAAGATATATATAAATATATTAACAATAATAATAATAATAATTATAATAATAATAGTAATAAAAATCACATAAGTAGAAACAAAAAAGAAAATTAAATGAAAACAAACAAACAAAAAAGGAGTAGAGAACAGCAAAGTTAAGTAGGAGCTCAAGACATGGCAGGCGTCCACGATTCCATCTTGTTTCTTGTTTTTTTTAAGGATGATATGTATGAATATTTAATGTCTTTAAATGACTGAGTGGTCATTTCTTACTTATTCACACAATATTGTCCATGTTCTTTGCACTTAGTGTGCATGAATCTGCAACCTTGAACTGCTCCAAACCTTGAAGCTCACTTTTCATAAACTAAACGGTACCTGTACCATCCCCACAGTTTGATGGCAAAACAATCTGTTACCCTCTGTTTGTTTGTCTCTGCCCCCTCCACATTCTGACTGGATGCAGAATTGGTGTTATCTTGGACTGAGATACATGGATATAATTTATGTTATGACTGTTTAAAGAATAATTCACCCAAAAATGCATGTGTTTAGAAGTTCTCAGCATACGACTAAATAAATGAAACTGTGAGTATACTGCACGAGTTGCATGTAAAGAGTTGTTTTCATATAATTTTGCTCTTGTTAAATGTGAGAGGGAGGAAAAACAAAAACATCAGTTCACAGAGTAGTTTGCATCGTCTAAGAAATACCCATTTTCATGAGGTAAGAAGCATAGTTAAACTTTCCACATAAAAAATGAAAAGCCACACTACAGTGGGGGAAATAGGCAGTTAAGACATCAGTAGTTTTTTCATTAAACATAATTCCAGTGCGGCTGTTCTCATTTAATTCAGACCAGACATTGGAATGAATTTTTTTATTTTCTTTATCAGGACATAACCTGATAAAGGTCTAACAACTGAAATGTTGTTTTTCTAATAAAGTTTATTGCAAGTACCAGGACAATGGAATTCCATTTTCATCACCAATGAAACTACACAGTCAAGGAAATCAGAACATTCTAGTCCATAAAAAAGTGCAATAATAGAATAATAGAATGACACAGGGAAAGCACTGTGAACACGCAGGCTGACATGTATTTAACACTTGGTGGAGAAGCTTTGCTTGCTTGTAGATTACTGGGAGAACGTAGTATGTTCCAAAAATGTACCTTTTTGGCAATAATACGACGCGCCATATTGGAGACATCGCTCAACATGTGACCCTAGAAATACGACATGATGTTCGGAGGTAGTCTGTTTCTCTTTTCATGGTACCAGCAGAATCCAAATGATCAAAGACAGGATGAAGTAAGCCATCCAGCAGGAAAGTCTTGAAAGAATCTGTTGCCATCCACCAGGACAATTAGAATGGGAAGCAGGTGGATCTTCCAGCAGGACAATGATCCAGAACATTCTTTAGCAGAGACTGTCTGGTGGTTCCAGAGAAAGAAGACTAAGTTGTTGGAATGTCCCAGACAATCAGCAGAGCATCTGTGAAAGGAATAAAAAGTCAGTCACAAAAAGGCCCCCAATATCCTCAAGATTTAAAGACTGCCGGTGTGGGAGAATTGGCTTAAATCCCATCTGAACACTGTCCAACATTATTTCTTCGTGCAAAAACTTTCTTCAAGCTGGCATTACAACAAAAAACTTCTCCACCAAGTGATAACTACATTTCAGTCAGCATGGTCAATATTTTTTTCTGCGTCATTCCACTTTATTACACAACTTTTTTATGGAATAAATTATTACGTTTATCTGTGTAGTTTTATTGAGTTTAAAACAATGCCTGGTATAAATTTCATGTCAGAACTTGCCAGAAGGGCTGAGAAGGCCATGCTGTGTGAACTGTGCTTTTATCAGAGCAAGATCTTCTGATAGTCTGCAAAGTCCAAGAAAGAGGCAGAGTTCAAGTGTTTGACCTGCGATCTCTGAATAAATGTCAACCACAGAAGACCAGAATTATGTCAGGTTAGGACATGACCTTAATGTGTGATAAAGACTGCTTGCTTGCATCTGTCACAGGTCAGACTAATCCCAGGAAAAAATCTTGAAGGCTCGACCTAGGATTTATGAAGCCAGCATAGTCTTCAATCGACAAGGGCCACTTCTCCTACAAAAAGAGTGAATACTTTTTTAGTATTTTCGACCTCTGATCATCTGATACATCAGTCGCAAAATCATTTTCCCAGTTTTTCTTTATCATTTAGAGTGGCAAGTCTTCCATAACAAATATAGGTGTATAAAACCTGGATTTTGTTCCCTTCACCTCTGGTTTGGTTTCTAGGAATAAGTCAAGAGATGTTTATGGTGGCAGGGAAGGAAATTGAGTAATGTTTTTTTGTGTTAAGTAACTAAAGAAATGATGTGCTGGTAAAGTCATTTTGAATTCAATAAAATTACTATTACACAGTTTGAAGGAATTCAGTAGTTTTAGGGCAGAAGTTTGTAAATTGAGGAAACAAAGTAATAATTTAAAACAACTCAAACAATTTTAGTACTCTTAATTTAAATAGAGGTGTGTGTGTGTGTGTGTGTGTGTGTGTGTGTGTGTGTGTGTGTGTGTGTGTGTGTGTGTGTTTCAGGCTACACTCAGGAGGAGAAGGTGGAGATAGCTCACCGTCATCTGATCCCAAACCAGCTGGAGCAGCATGGATTAACTCCTCAACAGCTGCATATACCACAGGACACCACACAGAATATAATCAGCAGGTACACACACACATACAGACACAAACATTAAAAAAAAAAAGATACAATGAGAAAAGGAAATTGACTTCACTTAAGCTCAACTCGACTATGAGGTGCACAGTCACAATTTATGTGCAGCTCTTCTTTTTACCAATATTATTTTCTGGGTGAATAAATGAAGAAAAGTGGCTAACTTGATATGTTTTGACGTACGTTAATACTATAAAGTTTTTTCTTTCTTACCATTGTTTCTTTTGACTGAAATGTGTCCCATTGCAGACAGTGTCACGTCCTCTTCAGCTGTTGAGTTGAAATAGTGTTCACAAAAAATAATGAAAAAACACCTTCACACTGGTGACTTGTTCTCAGTTGTGTTATTCTCACCACAGATTATTTTTCTCAGGTAAAGGTGAGGGTGTGAACCAGAAATATTATAGTTTTGTATTTTTCAATAAATATGTTTTCTGTTATTATTTTGTTTCATTTTTTTTGCAAATTCATTTGACTTTCAGTTGTGCCCAGAGTGGGTTTACACATTTCAGTTTAGCTTTTAATGTTGAGAAATGTTTCATTTTAGTTTAGTTTGTATTAGTTTTAAGTTCAGTTCTTATTTTATTATATGTTGTGTATTTCTCAATACAGTATTTGTCAGTGCAATAAAATGTAAGAAAGTCAGAGTAGGCATTACACCACCAACACAACATTTGTGAATGCAGTTGCAGTCTTGTAGACATAACAGTCTTATTTAACATGTGCATCAGTGCCTCCTCATGCTGGTTGTATTGACAAATTTGATCAAATTAACAATAACCAAAATTAAAGACATTTGCTGTATGTGTTTATTTCATTTATGCCTCCACACCATTACTAGGCTTGACAGGAGGCATTATGTTTTCTGGTTATGTGCCTGTCCATCCATCTGCCCCATTCTTGTGAATGTGATATCTCAAGAATGCCTTGAGGAAATTTCTTTAAATTCAGCACAAATGCCCACCTGGACTCAACAATGAACCGATTAGATTTTGATGGTCAAACTTTGACTTTACAAAAACTGTTGATGATGATGATGTCAACTTCACTGTGACATCATAACATTCTGCAAAACACTTTTCTGGAACAGAAGGGAGACATTTGGTCAGATACTGAATTGGTGAAACTAATCTTGGGTGTCCGCCTTGAATCTGTGCTGATTGTATAGATCTTCCGTGCTCATGCGGGGAAAGGTGTGTGAGGCTCCATGTTTTCACTGACATGAATGCAAACTGTATCTGCAACTTGACTGGTGTGCAGAGACATATAACTGTGAGGCAGCAATTCTAGTTTTAATTAATTTACTTTTTTTTTTACTCAAGTCTAGTTCAAATTTTGTTTAAGTTATCTTAAGTGTTTTTTCTACACCAAGTCTTAGCTTTTAAACTAGGTTTAGGTAGCTAAAGGAACCTTGGTGTGAAGACGCTTGTAATTATAAATGAGCTGTGATGACATCGAACGACACTTTGCCCAAGAAAATACAGTATAAATAAATTTAGTCAAGTATTGTAATTATGAAAATGTGAAAACACTTGGAATGGAGTGTCCCAGTATTGAGCAGTTTTTCACAGCCATTGCAAATTATGATTTTGCCTGCAAGTATTATTCAATATCATTATTATCAACATTACCACAGTCCATTAATGTAAGGACCTTCAACAGGAAACCCTTCAAAACTGAAACACTGTCGACATGCTGCAGTGAAAAATAAACCATTCTCTCTTATGATTTAATATGACTGTGTATTATGAAAATATATTTTGCTGCCAGGACCTCTGAATACATTTTAGATTTTATACCTTTAAACTGTGGTATTGCTGCATTTGATTTGGCAGTCCTAGTTGATCCAAATAGGTCTGCTACTGTCAAAGGCACAACGTACTGTCAGTCAACATTTAAACCATCTTGTGAAAGAGGAGTGTTTGCTTTGGTCCTGTCTATTATGTTGATGGTACTAGATGCGCTAAATCCATGCAAACACTGTTGCAGACCAAGTACGCTCCCAATAGCAATGACACTCTTCAATGGCAATCTGCTTTTTTTTTAAAATAGAAATTTGTAGTAAAATATATATTCATTATGCCATGTACAGGTATAACCGATTTTTAGACAGTTTGTCCTGCTGCAGTAAGAAGTGCATGCTGTGGAGCTCATATATTGCACTGATACAACAAAAGGGAAGAATTAAATTCTCCAGATTAATATGGACATTCTTGCATGTTCACCGAAGAGCTTCTACATTTAGCCTGCCAAGGACAGATCCAGTGAGTGATGTGTGGAGCAGAGGGCTCAGCCAGCTGCCAGCTGACATCTGAGGCTTACTCAGTATTCTACTTCTTGTCATCACATGATGTCATTAAGTTGTCGAGCAGTTTACTGGCTATTTGTTTTGAATGTTGACCATTACTGACTCAGGGCAGCCTCCTGTGTGTCTGTGAGCATCTGCCTGAGTGTTGGTGTGTTGATCTGCACAATCCTTTAGTCAGAAAATAGTAAAAAAAAAAAAAAAAAAAATAGTGATGACAATTTTTTATAGCCCAATGTGACACCTTTAAACTGCTTGTTTTGTTCCATCGAAATCCAAATGCATTCAAGTTATAGTGAAGAAAAGCAGCAAATCCAGACACTCGAGAATCGTCCAATTATCTGTCAATCAACTTGTCTGTTAATCAGCTAATTGTTTCAGCACTAGTGCTAATATTTGTTAGTTTAACCTACATGACAGCCTGATCAAACCGTCTGGCATGTTTAAAAAGAAATCAGCCAACATGTAGCTGCTGTTACACAGGCTTCTGGACTCCTCAGATGGTGAGCAGTATGCTGCCTGCCGACCTGCAGAGCGTCTGTGCAACACTCACCACACTCCAGTCTGGTTACTATAGTAACAGCCAACAGGACACAGCTTGGTGCTCATCCTTAGAGAGATACTCCTGATTTTACTGGCTAAATGTCTTTTTTTTAAAGGGATGAGATCAGGGTGGTTTGGGGTGAAGTCAGAGTGAAGAGGATCTAATCGACACCAGGCAGGTTAACAAAGATGTCCTCACGTACAGTATGAGTTATCATTTTTGTCAGGACTTCAGACATTTAGGCATAAAAATCCAGCTCATTTCATGTGGTTGGTTTTTCCTCAAGTCTTTGTTAATTTATTCTTTCATATATGGCACTAATACAAATCATCAGTATCCTGACTGCCAATAACTGCTCAAATGAACTGGTTTGCCTAGTTTTATGTTCCTTGCATAACTGTCTTCATCTGCTGTTTTTGTATGTGTGTTTGTTGTTTCAGATACACCCGTGAGGCAGGTGTGCGCTCCCTAGAGAGGAAGTTCGGGGCGATCTGCCGAGCTGTAGCAGTAAAGGTTGCTGAAGGTCACAGTGCCATCAAGACAGAGGCTTCAACCCCTGAGGGCCCGACACAGCAGGGGGGTAAGATCCTGAGCTCTCTGTCTGCGTCTCTTGGGGCCGATTAGATTAGCGGGAGGTAGAGGGTCACATCCTCTCACTCACAATAACACATCTACTAACATGTTCATATTTACATAAATTACAATGATGTGGTGTAAATAAATGCTCTTAATACAGTACTTTGAAATGTCAGTTTTTATTAGATAAATGCTAGAAATGTGCTGCCATGTGCTCAGATGATAGCAGGATGAGTTGCACTGATATAAAGCTTTCAAACCATAGAGAATAAAATAAACACATTAATATAAGACCCAACACGTAGTTCATCACATCAGAATATGGAAAAGTTGAATGGCCAGAGCCACTTTTGTCATTTTTCCACCAGTGGCAGACACAGCCTCTCTCTTTCATTCCCTCAACCAACTTCTTGAAAAGGTCTGTGTTGCGATATTTGTGCATATCCAAAAACCTGTTAATATCCAAGTCTTTTATAATGTCAAAAAGGTTTGTTTCTCCTTCTAACCAGAAATTTGGGCTATTCTTTTGGGCCTCGACTGCACTTCACAGCCTTGCAACGTGTTGGCAACTTAGTTTATGTGCAGTACACAAAAACTGTGGTAAAAACCCCAATTTAGATGATGTTCTGAATGCGCTGTATACATGTCCAAATACTGCTCCTAAAACCAACATAGTATTGACAATTTCACATGTCTTAATTGGAAAATGCTGCATTTGGAATAAGGCCTAATTTGGAATATCCAAATGAAATATGCTGTTAACATGACCCGTATCTAATTCAGAATATTGTCATATTCTGAAAAATCATGGAATATTAGTGAGATTGTGAACATTCAGTGTGATGTCAGTCTATACACACTACTAAAGTTACAGTTGAATACTCCTTGTTTGCTCAGGAAGGTTCCTAAAACACTAATAACTACCATAGGATACACCAGACCATCCTTTACAAAAGGAAAAGAGATAATTCCATCCCACAGTTTCTCGTGGCAGCAACATTTTGAGTTTGGCCGTTCCTTGGGGAAACAATTATGTTGTCACACGAGACATCCGCAGCCTGTATGAGCTGCGACTTCAAAGCACACTTAAAGAACGGTGGTAACTCAGCTGTTTGCTGGCTCTTAAGCTATTATATACGTAGGCTTGTCAGATCTTTGCCTTGAATGTATATTTATGTCTATTAATATTTATTTTATTTCTGTTTTTCCGTTAATGGAGCCTTGCTGCAAAAATATTCGACGCGATTTTACTTGTATTGTTGGACAGACCATAAACATCTTGAATCTGCAAGATCATAATCAGCATATTAAGTGTTACACAGAAGTCTGTCTTTAAAGAAAAAGTAATGTTTTTAGCCAAATTATGGTTTTAATTTAACATGTTTTTAAACTTAAGAATGATGATGATACAGTGAAGCCAGTGAAGATGCTTTTGTGGTCCATCTTCTGAATATTGTAGTTTCACCATGGCAGACCCAAGTTAATATCATTCACCATCGCATAATTGCGTAGCCAAGTGCAAGTGCAGTCGTATTCTCTTGGCGCTGCAGCTGTCTTTTCCTTAGTTATTATAAATTCTACAGATCTTTCCAACCAACAAAAGTAACCTTAGATTGGGTAGCTGAGGGTTAACAGAGGATGTCAGCAAGTCGCTTTGTGCTGCTTTGTAGAAAGCCCTCTGTGTTGCCAGGTAACAGATGTCACGGACACGCAGCACAAACAGGATGGTTTGTGTTTGATGTTTCTGTTCACTGTTTGTAGTTTTTACTGTTTGATGTGTCTTTATGTCTTTGTTTTTTTGTGCACCTTTGCATGATGTCAGCATGTGTGCACATGTGTGTGACTTTCCAGTCTCAAATGCAGCTATTGTCACCTCTCCTTCATTCTGTCTCTCCCTCTTACTGAGGCCTCCCCTCCACAGTTGCGTTAGTAGACAGTTCCAACATGCAGTGCACACGTGCATTTTAGTAATGTGATAATTCGTCATGCTCTGCAGTTACCTGATTCCAGACACATAGAATTAAATGAGAAACGTTTTTCCTTTTATCTGTTTGTGAGCCGTGTTATTGAGCTGTGTGACCAACGTCAGTACTTCTCAGTCAGATTCAGTTCATTTCATGTGTGCTCAGACAAAGCAGCAGCGCCTCCTGAGATGCCTATAGTGATCGACCACATCGCCCTGAAAGACATCCTGGGACCTCCTCTGTTTGAAATGGAGGTAAGCAGGAACATCAGAGATCCACAACCCACAGTTACAGCAACCTGTGCAGAGTTGACCTCCAATTGTTTCTTGTTCCTGTGACTGTCTGAGCTTCCAAACTGCTCTCATCAATATAGTGGCAGTCTGTGAAGATGTCTCATAGCTCCATAACAGCTGCTGTACATAAACTCTGAATAATGACAGCAGCTGCTTGAGGTGAAATCATACAGTATAATGTGAAACACAATACAGTTTCTCTTCTAGTGGGTGTTTTCTCATCATATTTTGTCTTTTCGTCCTTATTTTCTTTGTTCCTCTCTCTCTACAGTTCTCTCACCCTCCTTACTTTTACATCTCTCCCCTCTCCCTCCCTCCTTCGCTATGAGGTCATGTTGGCCTTGTGTTTCACATTCATCCCTGAATTTATGAAGACTACAAACCCTCCTTGAAGTCTTTATGTTTTATCTGATCATTCCACCAACTACAACTTCACAGATGTTTTGTGTGTGTGTGTTGGAAGGTGTCTGAGAGGCTCACTCTGCCTGGTGTGGCTGTGGGCCTGGCCTGGACCCCCCTTGGAGGAGAGATCCTGTTCGTGGAGGCCAGTCGAATGGAAGGAGAGGGTCAGCTCACTCTGACTGGTCAGCTGGGAGATGTTATGAAAGAATCCGCCCATCTGGCTATCAGCTGGCTCAGAGCGAACGCCAAAACCTACCAGCTCACCAACAGTGAGTTCACACAGATGTATATATACATGTATATACTGTACATGCCTGTAGTGAAATACGAATAATCTGCAGCACAACGTAGAACTGACAAGATTATTGACAGGATCCCTGCAGATATAGACCTTTTGTTAGAGTAACATCCTTTTTGTTCAACCAGAAACGGCCCCAACATGGTTATCTCCAAACCCACCAGACTCCATTTAGATAAACAGTCATCTTGTCATCTTAAAACTCCACTGTCTAACCCAACCCTTAATTCACCCAGTTAGATGTGAATATATGCTCCCTCTGTACATGCTGAAATTACTGTTTGTTTCAATAGGGTCTGGTGGATTTCGCAGTCACAATTTTAGGGCTGTTTTTTTTTTTTTTTTTTAAAGGATCTAAAACTACCAAAACAGTGTACAATTGTTAAGGCACTCGTAAAAG
Organism: Epinephelus cyanopodus; assembly: GCA_026686955.1. Lineage (NCBI taxonomy): Eukaryota > Metazoa > Chordata > Actinopteri > Perciformes > Serranidae > Epinephelus > Epinephelus cyanopodus. The sequence goes on along the minus strand of CM048917.1, from coordinate 37,781,954 downwards.
AAAAAAAAAAGCCTTGAGATACCAAAGACCTGTAGCTCTTGAGATTGCAAATCCCTGCTTAATAACTTTAGCACATCATCATGCAATTCACTCACACACTCACATACTAGTCTATTACTTTATAGCTTCAATGGCTGTGGGGGAATGATCTCATGTTAAGTTTAATTCATCATGCCCCCCCCCCCCCCCCCCCCCCCCCCCCCCCCCCCCCCCCCCCCCCCCCCCCCCCCCCCCCCCACTGACTCCGCCCTCATCACGCCCCCCACTGACTATGACTACACACACACTGTTATCTACACCATCAAATATTACCTCAAGTAAAAGTAACTTTCTTGTAAAGTTCTTTTAATCTTTAAAATGTATCTGTCTGAAATTTCTGACAACCGTGTATTTAAAAGTCTGAAGGCTTTAGTTTTACAATTAATACATATTTTGATATTCTTATAGCTTTGAGGTGTAGGGCAGATATCACAACAATATTTTCACTTCACTCAATCACTTTTTGTTGTATGGCTGTATAAAATATTTTCTGATGACTATCCATCTCATGAAGGGGATTAAAAACATGGTTGTGTTTTGTGCTACCTCAGGTAGGGCTATCTGAAAATCTAAAGCTCTTTTAAGAATTTATGCCCCCTACCTATGACATCAAAATTCTGCCTTCAGGCAGCAAGTAAGTTGTGAATTATTCTAATTAACATGCATTTAAAGCTGATACCTGTGTGTCTGAACAGTGGCGGGGGGTCCAGACCCGCTAGAAGGGACAGACATCCACCTTCACTTCCCTGCTGGAGCTGTCACCAAGGATGGTCCCTCTGCAGGTGTTACCATAGTAACCTGCCTAGCATCGCTGTTTAGCGGCAGATTAGTCAGATCAGACGTTGCCATGACAGGAGAGATCACGCTAAGAGGGCTGGTGCTGCCGGTGAGTTATCACACTTCAACACATGATAAAATGTAAATTGGTTTGCCGTTTCAGAGCACTTTATTGGTGTGTTTTCCTCAGGTGGGCGGGATCAAAGACAAGGTCCTGGCGGCCCACAGGGCAGGAGTGAAGCGCGTCATCATCCCTAAACGCAACGAGAAGGACCTGGAGGAGCTTCCAGCCAATGTACGAGCCGACCTCGACTTTGTCACGGCCACAAACCTGGATGAGGTGCTGAATGCTGCCTTTGATGGAGGGTTTCCAGGGACAGCCAGCACACACACACGCCCTCAGCTGACCAGCAAACTGTAACACACTAAATACACACACACAGTGACAATATGAAATCCTAACAGAGGAGAGAGTGTGTCAGCAGCTTGGAGCCTAATGAGTCTACTGATAATGCAGTTGCAGAAAATCCCAGTTAATGCGCACAGCTGTAATCCTGACAGTCATGTCATTGTTTTAATATTCTTTGCTGTTGTGATCTTTATGATCAGATTATTATTTTCCTATTGAGGACGTAATTTGAGGTAAATCATGCTTCAGTCAGTCACACCCTGTGGGAGAATTCAGTTTACATGGACAAGTGCACAACAATTCTGTCGGGAAGTTTACTGGAAAAGCATCTTTGTAAATCACATATTGGCATTACAGACACAAAGGCTAGATTCAGGTCACGTAACATCTGAGTGTTGTCATGTTGGAACCCTTCAGGGTTCAGCCTCAGTTTTGAAAGACTGACTGGCTGCAGTTTTCTTCGATATTTGCATTATAGTAACATCACTGCTGCAGTCAAGTGGAGTGGATGTGAGCTTAGTAAAGCCACAGCAAACAATGTGCTAATGGTTTGTGTATGTGATGATGGAATCTGGTGAGATGTGTTCAGATGGGCCGTTTGAATGACTTTGATCATCATCGTATTAGATCATACAGTATCCCATACTGAGGCACTGCCTGCCTGCCCGAGGTGTGGAAACAGTTTCTCTGGACAAATATTCTTATGATGACAAAATGTTAAAGCCCAGTTCAGACCAAAGATTTGCTATAAGATGAGTTGAAACAGGCAGCTACTTGCAGTGCAACGTTCCGCAACATTCTATAAACCTGCCAGTTCACACCAATGCAACTAGATGAGACATTGTATCATCTCTATGCAACATAGGCACATACAGCAGGCAGCAGCAATGACCCACCGTCCTGTTCAACATCGGCACACCATGAAGAAGGGAACAGAAGGCTCGGCAGGGACGGAGCACTTGCACCAGCAAGTGAACATTCTGTCTGCGGTCATTTTGACTTGACCAGTGGACTTCACTACAAGCTAAACAGGAGATGAGTTTTACTCTCTGAAACGAGCTGCCAGCGATTTTACCAGCTGAGTTGCAGGTGACACCATCAGCCGGCTTGAGTCGAGCTCAGACCAGCCAGTTCACACCACCGCAACTTTTCTCTGCAATGTTCTGAAACGGTTTCGTCTTGTCGCGAATCATTGGTCTGAGCTGGGCTTTATATCTTCCCCATCAAAAGCTATGGAGAAAGTGACCAAATGCAGTCAAAGGTTGTCAGAGTAGTCATAAAAACTGCATGCATAAATAAGTTTTACACTGTTCCTTTAACCTCCAGTCAGTGTGTTGGAAAAATATTTTGTTATATTTCATCAGCTTATTTTTTTGCTGTAGCTACTGTAACAGTAATGCTACAGCAGTATACAGTGTACTATAAACAGTATTTGATTAACATGACATGTGCTGGCTAGTTTAATTGTGTGACGAACATTAGCTTCAACCAGGTAGCTAGCTGCATCAACAGGCTGGTGTCGCCATGTTGCACTGCCATTTCTCTACAGTAGCCCTGAATGGTCAAAACAACCACTGGCTCAAGATAGAGCCTTTTGCGTTTTTGCCTTGGCCATGGTAGTTAGCAGCCCCTCTGTGGCGAGCAGCATGAGAAAAACACAGATTTGTTTTGATGTGAAACTGGTTTATTCAGGTGAAGAGGAAGAGACCTCTACAGATAAATCAGCTCTTGGTAAAAAAAAACTCCTGAACAATGAACACGCTTGGCACACAGGAGAAGTTTCAGCTGGTTGCCATCTGCAGTTCTCACCACTAGATGCCACTCAGTCCTTCACACTGCTCCTTCAACAGTCTTCTCAAGAATGAAAGATGCAGTTGTACTTTTTTTCACTCGAATGGAGGTAAAGAAAACATTTTGAAGTTGTTTCAGACAGTGTTTGAATCATACTGACTTTTACTCGTTTCAGCACAGGGGTCAGAGGTTAACGACAGGCAGAAGTAGGTCAGATCTGTGTCTTGTTAGTGGTCTGTAGCCACAATGCTGCACTTCCACAAAGGTGTTGACTAAAGAATGGTTTAAAATTCCTTTTATCAGTATGAATGATGGATGGTGTAGAAATGTGTAGCACTAATGACTTTTAGATATGACACATGTATGATTTCATACTAAACAAGATTCACTTGTGTCCGATTAAGTAACTTAAAACTGTGAGTTGAATTAAAGATGCTTGAAACCTTGGGTGTCGGTGGCTTTGTGGATAGAGCAGGCGCCCCATGTACAAGGTTGTTGTCGCAGCGGCCCAGGTTCGACTCCAGCCTGTGGCCCTTTGCTGCATGTCATTACCCCTCTCTCTCTCCCCCTTCACGCTTAACTGCCTAAAAAATATCTTAAAAAAAAAAAAAGATGCTTGAAACCTTGAGAAAGTGTTTTCTTATTCCTTCAGATGTTCTTGTCCTTGAGTCCATCTGTGCCACAGATTTTTTTTTCTCCCCTGTAGCGTTGTAATGTGAAACACTGGTGTGCAGTATGTTTTTCCATATTCAGACAGCCATGAAAAGATTAATGGAGCCATGCAGAGGATTTTGCACGGACACATTAATAAAAGCCAAGAGCATCAAAAGAGTTTTATGAGTACAAAACTGATTTTGCAAACAGCGGTTGGGACCATTTTAGAAATGCTCTCTTGAAACAGAATATGTAAACACTAGCGGTGATAATTCGACCAGTGTGAGGGATTGTTTTTGTAGTGTTGATATTTCAAATGACAAAAAACCCTAGAACGTTATGGTGTGCTGCTCACAGGCTCCTGTATGTGTCTCATTACATTGAGAAGTAGCAAAAAAAAAAACATTCGACCTGCAATAACTGATTTTGGCCACGTGGGGGCAGTGGGCAGAAACTGTCAGCAGCACTGACATCAACAAGTTCTGGCAAACTTGCCAGCAAACAGCTGCTCGTTTACACATGTAGCAAAAAAGTAGAATCCATGTGGAGTCATGGTTCTGTCCACCTGATGAATGTCCAATATTTTTTTTTACTGTCCAGCAGCTCCTGAAAGAAATATGTGTCTCATTATCTGCTAAAGTCTTACCAGCTAATGGATAACTTTGCCTCTCTTTTGCAGAAAGTATGCACCAGGTTTTTAAAGCTTTGTTTTTTTAGTTAAAACAGCTGCTTGATGCTGCTGAAAATAATTCTGAGTGTGAACAAAAACAGAGAAGTTGTGGGCCAGGAAACCAAGACAATGATGTAAACATTTCCTATATTAGTAGAGCAAAGTGAGTCAGGTGGATTCTGTGGGTTTATCATGTAATCATTTGATTCATTGTTCATAAAATATTGATTATATCCACTTTGCTTTTCCATAATGGCAGCTAGGTGATTGTACATGAGAGGGATGGTTGACAGCAGCAGGTGAATCATCTTCAAGGAGGCAGTTTGTCAGACAGACCTGCTCATCAGCCATTTTACTTGACCGCTCTTGTCATCACACTTTGGTGATGGCATGCAGCTATTTGATGAGAAGCAGAAAAAAAAACAGCACAGTGCTGTGTTTAGCTTGGACTGCATGCAGGCAGAGCCTTAACAGGGGAGAGCGGGCTTGGTTGGGACACTTGTGTATCAACACAAACTAACATTACTCACAGACCAGAGTGAAGTCGGGTCATTTGAAACACTTTAGATTACCAAGAACTACACATACAATTCTGCGGACAAGCTTAAGTGTTACTTACAGAGTTTATGTATCTCTGCCACATCTCTATACAGACAATATGTTGCTAAGTTAAATTAAATACTAAATAAAATTTGAACTTTAAAATACATTAAATTACATTACAATATTCCTTCACCCCATGACATGTTCAGATAAAATTTAACCTTTTACCTGAATGCATCAAGTACTCACTCAAAACCCTTTCCAGTAAAAAGTAAAGTGTACTGTGAAAATATTTTGATGATAAGTCAGGCACTTAATAACATACAACATCTTACAACCAGGGAGGCACGGTGGTGTGGTGGTTAGCACTGTCGCCTCACAGCAAGAGGGTTGCCGGCTCGATCCTGGGTGTGGGAGTCCTTCTGTGTGGAGTTTGCATGTTCTCCCCGTGTCAGTGTGGGTTTTCTCCGGGTACTCCGGCTTCCTCCCACTGTCCAAAGACATGCAGGTAAATTGATAACTCTAAATTGCCAGTAGGTGTGAATGTGGCTCCACAAATCAATGTTATAATGATACTACATACGATACAATACTATATTATATTTAGAGTCGGGGGAAAAAAGTTAAATTGTTGTACTGTACATAATCAAAGTAAGCTCAGGGTTTGAAATGTTGGAATATATTAAGTGCTTGCATTTTCTTTAAATAATTAATTCAGCTTAACATTATAAATCTTTTAATGAATGTAATGTTCACTCACTTACTTCACATGGGTCTTATTCAATTACAATAATCAGTCTTTGTCTTGTTTTGTCTACTTGTTGATTTGTAAGAAGGTCAGAACCAAAAACTGTCTCAACCGACCCCGCTCTCCCCTAATGTGAGCCTTTAAGAGACAGATCTGTTGGACCGGCCCAGGATCAGATATTTTTCAGACATGACTGTTTACACAGCACATGGAGTGGAGGTGTAAAAGGTGTAAAAACCTCAGCAACTCTACCACGAGCCATGCTAACATCCATTCACCTTCATTTTAGTGCATTTATCCTATTACGATGTGTGCTACAAAATATGGCCCTGGGAGCTTCATTAAGTCCCAGCCTGCACTTTGCTCACTGAAGGGGTCCTTGGTGAACCATTTGTAGGGGTCGACAGAATAACAAGAGCACTTCACAAAATAATGCAATCCGGCAACACTCAAATATGATCTTTCTGTTTCGCTGTTTTGAGTGTCAGAGTGTGTTTATCAAACTGTGGTAACTGGATAATGGTTGGTCCGACATAATAAGTGAGCATGATTATCTGTACAACTGCTGGCCAGATAGGCATGACATAATACACATCACTGTTGACATCATCATCTTAAAAGTCTTTAATGTTTTGAATGTAATTTGAAAGTATGCAATGTTTTGCTCTCTCATCGTTAAAGGTCCAGTGCATAGGATTTAGGGGGAGATATAGGCATAAATGGAAAATAATATAAGTATGTTTTCTTTAGCCTATAATCGCCTAAGAATAGGAACTGTTTTTGCTGTTGATTTTTATTTTTTTATTTTATTTTTTTTGAGAGTAAAGTCTGGTGTTTTTAATGAATGCCTGAACCTCTTGCACCAACATTTCCATTTGTACTCAAGAAATATCATATTTTCTTTTCATGTTCCACTCAGGATGAAACAATTTTAAACAGTCTTTCTCTTATACCATCATCGGCCCAAGATGCTTTGCACACAAGATATCTCATAGTCTAATAGATACCAACAGGCCTTGCCGTCTGTTGAGCACCTTTTCATTTCAGTTTTGTGTTGTTTTTTTCAGTGTAGTGATGATTTCAGCCTGTAGGGGCCACTTTTCAGTCTTAAAGGAAAGAACTAAAGAGGCCCTGCAGATGGTGAAACAGTCTTGTGAGGTGCTGGGTGCTCTTTCTATACTTCACCACAACATATATCACCTGTGTTTGTGGGCTTTAGTTCCTCACATCCCTCCCTCTTGGTCACAACTTAAAAATCACTTAAAGCTGGAGTATTACAGTGTTTGCATGTGGCTCTTTTATGGTGTCTATGTATGTATGTCCGTACACTGCATGTGTGTCACATTGAGTTCACAGTGGACACACCCAGTCTCAGTTAAACCCCAGTATTAGGGCTCCCTCTCTAAGCCCTCTGGATTCAACATCCCCCCTCACCACAAATACACATTTCCCCTCCAGTGAATGAAGGACCTTAACGTATAGCATAATTACCCAGAGGCCCTTGGGGTGTGCTTCGCTTACTGGCAGCATGCCCACTTCACATGGCAGAGAACCCCCTCAACACAGAGCTTGTACTGTATGCTCTGACATCAGCTAATTTTAGGTGTGGCTCCTGCAGACAGGCTGGACCCCTGTGACCACATGATGGCAGGAGGGGGAGCAGCAGAGAGGGTTGAGCCAACATGTCTGGATTTGTCTTACACCCCAGTTCAGGTTGAGGATGATACTATATTTCATAACCGTGCACCACATTCTTTCACAGTGACGAAATACACAAACTAACGTGTTACTGTAGGATCAAATGTGCTCTAAAGAAGGCTCATTAGGGACCGTAGGAAACTGGCTGAACAGGGCTGAACCTTATGTTTGTTTTCTTTCGATCCACTCCTTACCTGGAAAAAAATGCACGCACTCCCTCTAACATGTCAAAATAAAATAAACATTAAAGTAGGAATTAGGAATCTAAGATGAAGTACTCCAAATTAAACATTTATTTCTTTATCAGAACATAAAAGTTCACGTTAGAAGTCAAATTAGCAATTATCAAACTTATATCAAATAAACAAAGCTTCCCGTTAACTAATGTTCCAGCCACTCTGTGTCTTCAAGCCTCGACCTACTCAATAAAAACATGTTGCTCACTAACACAGATTTAGACAGATTTGTGAACAATATTTGTGAGAAATGGTCTTTTGTGTGCATAGAAAAAGTTTTAGATCTTTGAGTTCAGCTCATGAAAAATGGGAGCAAAAACAGAAGTATTGCGTTTATATTTTTGTTCTGTGTATATGTCCAGGCACAGAACATACATGCTAGTTGGCTATTGGATGTGGTCTTTGCAGTGTGTTCAAGCACAACGTTCTGGCCAAGACATATAATAACAGTCAGCCTTCATTACCACCAGTTGATGTCGGTTTGGTGTGTCTGGGTCTTAAGTGTCTTAGTTATGGTGGGGCAGCAAACAATTATGTGTATGTGTTCATACAGCCAGGGACTGGAGAAAATGCACAGAAAGCAATGATTGTATTGGCAGCGTCCCAAACTGTAAACAGTCAATGTAAGCATGTTTCATTTTGCTGCTTCGATCACTGGAACAAGTTCTTGTTTTTACAATTTTGTTTTTGTACATATTAAACAAAATGTTGTGTATTCATTAGTGAGCTTTAGGTGGGCTAGTAAGTGGATTTTGTTTCCTTTAGATAGAGCTAGGCTAGCTGGACAAGTTGAACTAACCAGCCGCAGGTTGCTGCTACGTTTCGCCTACAGACGTGGAAAAAAAAAGATCAGATTCTCTCATCTAACTCTTGACAGTAAAGCAGTCATATTTCCATGTCTCTTTGATTTTTTTTTTTTTTTTTTTTGATAGTAAGTCTTCCAAAAATCCCTTCAGCAAAAAGAAAAATGTTCAGTGTGGTATAGTCTCTTACCTCCAGACTGTGGGACAGAGATCACTGCGTGACTTCTGACAGACAGAGGGCTCGTCAGATACACTCGCCCTGGCATCTCTGCGTGCACATTTTCCTCAGTGACTTTGAGCAATAAGCTTGTGCTCCTTCACACAAAACTATTCCTGTGTACCATGCTGCTGCCTGTCTGATCTACCTATCTGACCTCACAGGCTGCCCTACATCCAAAGACCTACTTAACAATGATAAACTTGGGAGGCCGACAGATGCATTGAGGACAGTATCACCGGGATGCATTTCACAAATCCAGCTTCAGTTTCAGCCAACATTCACACCTTTGGGTAACTGTAATGGTAATAAGCTCCCTGTGCATGCATCCCTTTATATAACGATTGAGATTACACTGTTTGTTTGCAGCAGACTATATCAAGTATCAATTTAACATATAACAGTGTTGATTTAGTTTGAACTTCAGGTATTGCTGTGTTTCTCTGACCTTCAGTAAGAAGCTGAAATGCTGTGCGTGGCTCATGATGAATGGCCTTGATATATGAATTAGCAGTGTCAACATATTTAACCAAAGACTTGCTGAGACTGTGTCCCCTGATGCAGTAATAAAGATGCACTGATTCACACCTGGGGGCTGCGAGCACAATCACACACAGCCTGTAAGTAGTGAGCAGCGGCACAGTGGGAAATTAACCACCTTAATCCTTAAGTTAACAACAGCAGAGGCAGTACATTCCTGCTATCACATATTCTCCATGAAAACACCACAATATTTATTTGAAGAATGAGACACGAGACATCAAATTCCTGTGACCATGTGCTTCCTGCTTTTTTTCTTAGCAGCACATGTTGTTCTACAGCACCACCCTGGCATTTGACCTTTCTGTGAACAGGCAAGAAACAACAATTAAAAAGCAGAGGTTGTCCCCACACTAAAATGTGCATGCTCCCTAAAGGGTTTATTGATCCAATATTTAGTCTTCATAAGGCAAAGCGTGTGTTTTTTTTTTCTCCGATCCCGTTTCCCGACCTGCCCCGTACCCAACTGGAATGTGCATACAACCTGCCTGTCCTGCAAAATACTGGATAACTGTATGTGCTCCCGGCAACAGATTCAGATTTCTTCAGGTAATTTGATAATAAATTAATTGCTGTTTTGATCATTTCAAGACATTTCACTGCACTTTAAGCTTCCTTCGTGACCATTAAACAGCACTTTGCAAAACATCATGTACTATGATGTACATGCACTATCCACTCTGCGACTTTTGAAAACACTACACAGCCTTCAGCAGCAATTAGAGTTTAGCTGGAGAGGATGAAGAGCGATGCAGAACTGGCCTGTTTTCTGTTGGACAGTAGGTGCTGGGGTTAGCTTAGTTAGCTTGCTTAAGTATCAGCTTTTCTATTACCACAGATGTAGTTTTGCCTAGGCAGACATATCTCCACACCGCTGTTTCAATGCTAGAGAAAGGTCTGGAACCACTAAAAATTATTCTGGTATAGGAGTGGAAATCTCTTTGGGTTGTTTGTATTTCTCTAAACCAATCACAACCGTCTAGGGCAGCGCTAAGCCCAGGACCTTGCAAACTGGTAACACACAGACAGTGAAAGGGAAGAACAGTGCCGGCTGAGATGACCAGCCTTTGGCAGCTTAATAGACGGTTTCAAACTTGACAATATAGAGGCTGATTCCAAATGTTTGAACCAGTCCTCAAGGGGCCTAAAGCGAACTTTGTGCAGACTTCCAGAAAGTCTGCTTGGGGTCACTGATTTAATTGCCCCCAATTCATTGCAATATTAAGTTGTAGTTTTTTTCCCAATTGCCAACTAAAAAAATAAAACTTGTGTACGTAAAAGTTACTGTAACCTATTAAAACTCGATTTGAATTGTAAGCCAGAAATGATATTCAACATCCTGATACAGAAATATGTCGAAATATAGGCTACAGAGGGAAATTAAAAGGCTTTGTATTATCGCAGCCTACCTTATAGGTTGCACAGTATAATGCCAAATATATAGGCTCGAAACGTGGCCGAAAAACAACAAAAGATCTACCCAGTTTATTTAGCCATAGGTCAGTCCTTATTTATTTATACCTGCAGTCTGTAAGTTATACAGAAATTTATTTTGTTCACCCACATAACAACCCTGTAGATGGGATTCATATCTTATCATCTGCAGGGACAGATGAGCCGACCGCATATGACAGCAGCGATCACGGTGTACATGACTGTAATTGTTGCTCTACGTTTCTACGCAATGAGTGAAACAGACTTGAGGCCTGTCTATCAGCAGCTTGCAGACTTTATGTGATGACAGTGAACTTGTCACGGTATGTACGGCTGAAGTCCATGAGGGCTCAGAATAGCAATGAAACAGTCTACACCCCCAGTCTACATCCAGTGAGTCAGACTACAACAAATGTAACGGTCCTACAATAGTGGCTTGCAGTGTATGTACAAGCGGTGTAGGAAGGAGTAGCAAAGTTCCAATGTTGTGTTCACAAACAGTAGCTGACAATCCCTGCATCGTATACCTTTAAGCTAACATGGATGAGAAGTCCTTAATAACTACAACTCCATGATAACCTCGCAAAATTGGTCATTTGGCATGATCGAAACCCAGAAATGCCACGACATGGACCTGGAGGTGAGGTGTTGTCATGCACTGAATGTTGGGATTAAAAAGATGCAGCCATAACCTGAATCAGAGTCCTACAATAAAAGAAAAGAAGAAAAGGCACCAGGTATGAAAAAGATAGATTTATTTAATGACAAATTAAAACAGAAAAAAAGTCAAGGAGTTGAGGGAGAGCAGCAACATTACTGAGACTCCACATGAAGAGGAAGGGAGAGATGATTGGCTTGACCTCCCTCCCTCCTCACAGACAAAAAGAAAAAGAAAAAGACTTACCACACAAACAAGAGGACGGAGAGACAAATAGATGAGGAAAAACAATTCAACTCGAGGGTGGGGGGGTTGGGGGTGGAAACAAACCTTCAGAAGAACGACACAACTTGCTTTTTAACTACAAACACTGAAGTTTAGCCACAAGTTTTACAACTGCCTTTTAATTTTTGTTTTTAAAAGTCATTACAAAAAATGATAATTATGATAATCTCCATTTAATAATAACAATAGCAACATTGTAACGGTAGAAACTGTCCCTCATTCCTGGTTGGGTGATCAGTCAATCAGTGGTTGAGGCTGACACTGGCAGACAGAGCGACATGGAGGCAGAGAAGAATTGAAAGGAGAGCGGAGAGAGAAGGGAGAAAGTGAGCAGAATTTTTGCCACATGTCCATCTCGTACACACACACACACACACACACACACACACACACACACACACACACACACACACACACACACATATCAGGAGTTCATTGCTCCTCTCATACAAAAAAAAAGACAACTAAAATAATTAAAAGAAACAGACTTATAAAATAAACCCCAAAAGAAAACTGTGACTCAACTGAAATGCAGTGTTTTTTTTTCTTCCTCGTTCTGAAAAACAACAAAAAGACCCCTCTAATCCTCGGTCAAAGATGCTCCGACACGCACTCAACTCATTCGCTAGTACACCTGCACACATGGCCTGTAATGCAAGGAACAGGTGTGTGTTTTGTGTGTGTGAGAACTCCACTGTGGTGTCCACTCCATGAAAATAATAATAATAATAATAAAAAAAATCCAGGGCTGATGTAGCTGAGGGTCTTCTTAAATCCATACAGTATGAGAGCAGAGTCTGTTCTAAGAACTATCAACAACGACAGTCAACTATTTAAAGAGCGTCCGATGCACAATCTTTAGCTTCGGGTGGACCAGATGTGGGCCGGAAGGAAACCAGATGAGCCTGATGTTGTGTAGACCGACTGCTGTCTTGGACATAACTGGATGTCAATGGTTATGGGTGCTACAGCCGTCCATGTCTGTGGGCGGCAGTTCCAGTCCCAGCCATCGATAGCAAAGTCAGCCACAGGTGAAGCTAAATACCCAAATCTGTGATACAGAACTTCATGGGCTTCGGGTTCCACTCTGAGCTAGCTAATACATGAAGATGCCCGCTGAGGTGAAAGCCAGCCACGTTTGGAGCCCTACGAGTGTCGGTAGCGTGTGAACCGTTCAATCCAGGAGGTCTGAGTGGTACTGAGGTGGAATACAAACAGCAGGGAATCGGGGGGGTGGGTGAGTGGGGCTAGACAGCTGACTAGCACTGACCGGGAGTCCATGTTGAAATAGCTTGAGCCCTCCTCAGTGTGTGGCTGTCAGGGTGCAGGGCTGCTCAGTGATGACTGGCCTCCAGCGTCTCTGGGTGAAGGTCGCAGAGCTGTAGTGTCTGAAATGTCTGAGGATGACGGAGGGGAAGAGAAGAAAGAGAGACACTAAAATAAGAGCGGTGGGGAAAATCACTTGATGAGACGGGAGTTTGACAAGCGAGTTTGACTGAACAGCTTTTCAGTTTATGTCCTTGTTTTATGACCAAGAGAGGGCGAGACTGCATGTGCGTGCAAGAGTCTCGCATATGTTTGTGTTTGTTAAGAAGTCTATAGCCATCACTACACAGTCATGTCCTTGTTTTATTCATTCCTCCACTCATCCATCCATCCATTCATCCATCCCACCCCCTGGGCCTCCGCGGCTGCCCGATCTGACAGTCCAGTTCCACGTCTCAAGGGGTGAGGCAGAGAGGGGGTTAGCGCTGTGAGGTCACAACCGATTTGACCCCCTTAAAAAATGCCCCCTGACAATCTGTAACTTTTTGACCCTCTTCTCTTCAAAGTTCTTAGCACATGGAGATGGTGACGTTGATGCCCAAGTTGCCGTTCTCTGCGAACAGCTGTGCGATGGACGTGTCGAACACTAGGCAGTCGCTGTTCATGATGGCCGTGGCGATGCCCTCGTGGATGGAGCGCGGCGTGGCCTCCCAGGTGAGGCGGCGCCGGTGGCCGTTGAGCTCCAGCCGGTAGGCGAAGTTCTCGGCCTGCTTGCGGGTCCCGATGAGCTGCACGATGGCGAAGAACTGCTGGTGGCCGTCATACTTCTCCTGCTTCTCCAGCACCAGCATGAAGTGGAAGCCGAAGCAGGACTGCATCATTACCCAGTCCACGGCGCCCGGGAGGTTGATGTCTGTGGCCAGGAACACGATGTCCTCCCCCTGGACAGAGACACACACAAAACAGGTCAACCAGGTTAAGTCATCATCTCACAAGGATACATATCATGAGAAGTCTCTAAACTTAAGAACTGTTTGAGTAAAACAGCACAAACCTAACAGTGCTTGTATCTATACTTTGTTGTCTGTTTTAAACTAGTTATTTCCTAAATAACTATTTGTCATTTTCTGAAACTTCTGACTGCACTCTCGTGCTATCTATTGGCAGTATCTATGCCAACATGAAGGATGCAGGCGTTTCTATTTCTGTATGTAAAGGGGTTATTAATGTGCCCTAAAAGTGTGAGGTTTTGATGACGTATTATGTGATTCACCACTGAGAGATTTAAAAAGCACCAAGCAGTTAGCAGCTAACTCAAAGAAAAACAGCAACCAAAATGTCCGCAGATTGGGAAAACAATGAGGTCCGAGAGCTCCATAATGGGGACATTAATCACTGTTATTGTTGTGTAATGCCATTGTTATTGTTAAGAAACTGTTGCCCGATGCTGTTGTGTTACAAGTCACACTTCTTCCATTTGCAGAAAGCCAGCATGCTTCCCAATATCAAACACTGGGGCGGCATTATGCCACAGTTGTCTGGTTCTGTATAAAAAAGCAGAAGTGCTGTCATGAGAGGACTTTATAGTCACAGTATTGTGAGATCTCTATGCAAATATGGTTATTGATATGTAAATGAGTAGAGTGCCCCTTTAATTTGAATTTTAATCACACTTTTCTTGTTCTTGGCAGGAATTGATAAATTAAAATAAAGTAAAGCACAGTAATGTTTTGCACACTAATGAAATTTAGAAATTTTACACAAAGGTAGAAGTATTTTGGACGAGCTGAAAAGACGAACCAAAAACCGTTTAATTGGTCAAAACATCCATAATTTAATTATATATGATCAGCTGTAGCTTTTAGAGAAATGTGGTCATTCTCTATGACAAAAGGATACCACAAACAACAGAATGCATTTCCCATTACGATAGGGTGGATGGAAACGTACAGAATAACAGCTGATATTCCACATACACACATATATGCCAGCCATGTTTCTAACCACTTCCAGGACCTGATGTGTCATTCATGGCGCTGTGAAACTTACCTCACCCTAAACACAAATGTGGACAAATAGACATGTTAACTATGTCCCAAAAGACTCATCTTTTGCTTCGACAGATGTCACTTAACACCTTTAGTTAGCCTAATTTATATAAGAAACAGAAGACGAGTCAGTGTCTGACCTGCAGTGTGGTGATGGACTTGTGCTGGTGCATCAGGTGAGGCATGACAGCGTCCAGGGAGCCCTGCCACTTGCAGGAGGCGCCAGGGCAGGGGCAGGAGTACGGCCGAAACTCGCACAGCTCTTCGTGCTCCGTCTTGTCGGTGTGAGGCAGCGTGACTTCGCAGCCCGATGAGGCATACTTGCAGGGGAAGAGGACAGAGTTAGCCACCTTCTCCATGGCCAGGTTCCTGATGGAACCCAGAGGGCCTCGACAGGTGGGGCAGCAGGTGAGCTTGGGCCGGCAGTTGGAACATACCTGGTAAAGGACACATAAAACAAGTTAAGGAACAAGTAAGGGTTTTCCCTCCGCAAGTTGTTCTCCTCTTAGAGGAATGGAAAGGATTCTGAAATGTCATCAGGGGCCCAAGCACCCAAGATTGGTTATCATCATTGCCCTCATTTTCTGTGCTCTGATTAGCCAAATGATAAATACTGTTCAGCAGACAGGACAGAGGACATCACTGTATAAAAATGTATTCAGGCTCCAACAGTTCATCCTGGGACACTATCAGGCTAAATTTTTGGAATCTACCCTTGGAACCCTTTAACATTTTTAAAAAACAGATCATAATTTTGAAACCTCAAAGCTGTAGTCGTTAACTTTTATCAGATTTGCTGAATCTGTCACTACATCCAGAAAGTAGTTCACATGACCGTCTATGAAATAGTCACGTTCCTCTGCCACCTTGTAGGGCTTCAATGGCATTACCCGCATGTTAACAAAAACAACCAATCGGAGCCAAGCATTATCTAACACAGCTGTCAGTCATGTCAATTACTGCTTGTGAACTGTGGTCAAATGCGCCATCCAAAAAGTAATCATGATTTTGTTACTGCAATGCCTATTTCTCCTCTCAAATGTTTTCACATCTATATTTTAGTGTACTGTTTAGATGTAAAATGAAAAGTTGATTACCCAGTTGCCATGTTAGATACAGTATTTAAAAACTAAGCACTGTCCATTGGCCTGTCAAAAACCTTCTCATTTTACAGCTAAACAGTACACTAAAATACGTTCCTGAAAACATCTGTTGTGAGAAATAGGCAATGCAGTTAACAGAATCTTGATTCATATTTCATCAGTGCTGCCTAGTTTGACATTCAATAGCAGTGATTGACATGACTGACAGCTATGTCTGATTGGTCCTTGAGATCTCTCTCTCTCTCTCTCTCTCTCTCTCTCTCTCTCTCTCTCTCTCTCTCTCTCTCTCTCTCTCTATATATATATAATATATATATATATATATATATAAATATATATATATATATATATATATATATATATATACACACACGTGTGTGTGTGTGTGTGTGTGTGTGTGTACCATGCTAAATATTACACACTGGCCCTTTAAAGCCTAACTAGTTTAATGGTGAGGCTCAATAATAGAACTATTTTTGCCCATGAGGAAATGTCTGACTTCTTCGCAGACTGTGCGTAACACACTCACACATTTAACTTAAAATATAATGAAAGTGAGACACTCGATGTGATATCTACAATGTACTGCACATATCAGGCAGCTCTGGTCACATTCCAGGCTGGAGATACATACCAGGTGTCCAGACTGGCACTGCAGGATGGGGGGTAGGACATAGTCGAAGCAGACAGGGCACTCGAACAGGCTGGCCAGGTCGCTGTTGGAGGCAGTGGTGCCTGACAGGGTGGGCACGCGCTGGGAGGGGGGGCACTTGGAGGTTCCTGTGGGCAGCGCGGTGGCAGTCTGGCGACTCATTTCTGGTGAAAGGACAGAGAGAGAGAGAGAGAGAGAGGGCGGTGATAAAGTTTTCAGCACATTATATGGCACTATATCAGAGAAAAAAGTCTTTGTATCAGAGAAATATGGCCTCATACTCATACAACTCATACAACTTTGACTTTTGTTACTTACAGCACCTCTATGAGTTATGTGCTCTGAGTCCTGGCCATATACCTCTGACACCCCTACATCAAAGCTGAGGGGCAATCCATTAATAAGAGATGTGGGAAAACAGAGGGATGGTATGCAGACTGAGACTAATAACACCGCCTTTTGATGGGACATGAAATTTGGCCATTTCATACATAATAAAAAAAAAAACCCAATTGGTTGGCTATCAATAGGCCGACAGCCATTAACTAACCAGTTAATTTTCTACTTTTCTACTTAGCCTGGTGCTCCATTGCCTCAGTGAGCTTTAGTGCTGCATTTCAAAGCACTATCCATTTAGAGGTGGTGACATTTGAATGTTTTGTGATGTTAATGTCTTGACTTTTAATTCATTTTCTGTTACCTTTGCTGACAGCTGGTCAACCGTGTTAACATTTGGATACATGCCCACTGCCCAGCTTTCGGTCTCTACTGGTTTCTTGGCTGCTCTGCACTGTGCACTGTGTTGGGTGGGAGCTAACATTAGCCAGCTACTGGCAGCACTCATTTAGCTCATAACATCGTCCCAGTGGCAGAACATGTTGCTGCGGAAACATTGTGTCCACCAACTGGTCTCCCCCTAGTTCTGCGTGATGAGTCAGTGGCTTCATTTTGTCTGCAAACCCCTTTGAGCACTGTTTACTGTGTTAGCACAATTAGCCGTGCTGACAGTGGTAACAGAGCTAACAGTAAAAGCATAGTTGACAATGCTAAAGGAACTGAGGGGTTTACCCACAGGAGCAAGCTGGGGGGCAACGGGAGGATGGGCACAATGTTTCCACAGCAACCCTATTGGGTCAGGGCGACATTACTAGTGATAATTGCTGATTGCTGCTGCTAGCTAGCTCCCACAAGACATAAATGGTGTGCAGTGCAGTAAACTGAAAATAGCAATTAGTATAGATTGACATGTACAACCGGTCAAAAATATTCTCGGTGGTAAACCCATTAACAGATAACCATTTATCCAAGTTTCCAAGTGAGGGATCATCGTTTTAATTTGGTCCCAAATGAACAAATCTTGTGTTGAGGGAAATATAACTTCCTTCTCCTTTTATGCTTTCACCAGTTGTGCTATTCAGTGTACCTGATATCATGTAGGTAGATGCTAAAGTAATCTATTCTAACCTCATCACTGACAGTCATCATACTTTGTAGCTCTAGCAGTAATAGAAGCAGGGCCACAAAGTCAGTGTTTGTTGGTCATATATGGCATGTTAGCTATCAAAAATAACACACACATATTTCAGAATTAACCTCTTCAACTCCACTCCAAATATGTTATTTTCTTTTATTGTATTAAAATATCTCTGCATGGGCGGCACAGTGTGTGGTGGTTAGCACTGTCGCCTCACAGCAAGAAGGTTGCCAGTTCGATCCCGGGTGTGGGAGCCCTTCTGTGTGGTTCTGTGCGAGTTCGCATGTTCTCCCTGTGTCAGCGTGGGTTCTCTCCAGGCACTCCAGCTTCCTCCCACAGTCCAAAGACATGCATTTGGGAGACTAGGTTAATTGTTAACTCTAAATTGTCCATAGGTGTGAATGTGAGCGTGAATGGTTGTCTGTCTCTATGTGTCAGCCCTGCGATAGTCTGGCGACCTGTCCAGGGTGAACCCTGCCTCTCACCCGATGTCAGCTGGGATAGGCTCCAGCCCCCCCGCGACCCTCAAGAGGATGAAGCAGTTAGAAGATGAATGAATATTTCTGCATACTGGGCTTCCTAAACAGTCTTGGAATTACATAAACTGGATAAGACTGGAAAGCTGAGGAGCGTGTGAATTCAGTGAGCCCATTTTTTTTCCAGTTGTGATGACGTTAACACCATAGTAGCCATTTCATTGTATTGAGACCATTTTTTAAACAGACATCACTGTATAAAATGACCTATTGTGACCTCTGGGTTAATAACAGCCACATGAAACACAACAGCCTGAAAAACAGAGACAATGTGCATTCAGGGGATGTATGGTTTTCATAGGCATATTGACAATAAGTTGGTTTCTGAGCAGTTTCCAGAACAAAAGTGCTACCCATCCAATCACTAAAAAATAATTCTTTTTACAGAAATCTCAAGTTTTTGATTCCAAATCACAGCGTGGATTTTTTTTTTTTATTGTGTTTCCCATGGCTGGATGTCTTAATGTGGAATTTGGAGAGAGGAATTCTGACCATGTTTAATAATTACTGGGTGGTAAACAACTCATAAATTTAGCACAATGGAAATGGAAAGCATGGAAATGGCCATCATAGACTTCCATTATGATCTAAGCCCTTACATACTCTAAATTCAAATAGGTGCCTAACCAAAGCACAATGTTTATTACGTATTTGTGACTAGAAAAACATTTAAGTGCTGAGCTGCATCTCAAATTACTCTTCAGGCTCCCAGCTTTCAGATGATGTATACCACTTTTATGTGGCATATACTGTTGACCTGCTATCTTCCCCTAAATATCCCCTGTGCCCACCTAAAAAAGACAAAAAGGAATCTATCACAGTGAAGGGTGGAGTAGAAAAAGTTAAGAATCCTATCTTTGTGATCAACTGTGGATTGTGACAGTATGATTGCATTCCACATGGATTCAGTATGTGTATCAATGTAAAATCAATCATCATACAATACTATACAGCTTTGCTGCCTTACAGAGGAAAACAGAGTGGTTACCCACATGTCTCAAACTCTGTAGGCTAGTCATTCTACCACACTTCCCTATTTGTGTGACTGTTGCCTCTAGGAGTTTAGACACTGGTTAATTCAGGCATTTGGATTTCATTTGGAGCTTCTGTACTTTTAAGGGGGGATATAGCATCTTTCTATAGCACCATATGAGGAATGAGCAAAGAAAAGTATCCTCTCTGTCACTGCCTGTCAGTCTCTGAGCCTACCATGTTCAACATGTCTATTATTGTCACAGCAACAAGTCAGCGCAGCACAGACTTTCTTGGTCACATATATATAAAAAAAGAACAAGCAGACACTAAAGTGAACTCAGATGTGGTGTGTGAAGCTGCTGTTTCCTATCGTGCTGTGCAGTTGCCTTGGTAACAGGTTTGTGGTTAAGTATGGGATGGCCTGTGGAGCAGAGAAAAGGAGAGGGCAGAGAGGAGGAGAGTAATAAATGATGGGCAGGAGAATAGGTGTGTGTTGGGAAAACGGGGGCAGAAGGAGAGCTATTGGAGACGAAGGAAGCAGAGGGGGAGGAGGAGATGATGAACAAAGAAGGGAGGGTGAGTGAGAGGAAGAATGAGACAGCAAACTTTAGAATCACGCAGGGCAAGTATATCAGGGGTGGACAGAAGAAGCTAAAAACTTAAAAGGAACATGGAAAATGAGGAGGGGTTAAGAGGACATAACAGGGGAAGAGAAAAGGAATGAAAAATGTGCAAATAAGCAAAGAGTGGACACAGCAGTGTGGGTGTGGAGATAAAAAAGGGAGGAAAGGACAAGAGGATAAAGGGGATGTTTCACATGCCAGGTCTTTTCCGGGCAGTTCAGGGTTTGGGTGGGATGACTGTGCATGCCTGTGTCCCCACCTACTCCGGTACCTGGCATAGTTCATCCTTTTTATAGCCCTGCCCACAGACAGATGCAGCACAGGGAGACCCAGAACAGAGAGGAATAAATGTGGAGAGAGGAGAGGCTAGTATGTGTGGGAAGTGAAGACAAAAGAAGAGAATCAGGTAGTGAGACAGCGCAGCAATATGTACACGGACAGTGCAACAGCTGGCAAATTAACACCCACTGGCAAAATGCTGCCAAAACTTTAGTAATGGCTGCTCAATTTGGCTAACCTAGCAGCTAATTTAGCAATTTTGAGGTGATAAATTGAGTTTTGCAGCAGTCGGGGAATGATAATAGTTAGTCTTTCCATGTGCATCAGGATCTTTGTGGTTAACGCAGCATTTAAGTCCTACTTTTCTTTTTGGAACTTTTTTTTTAATTATTATTATTGATTATCATTAACTATTTAAGAAATCTTTGAAAAGCACATTCTGGTCAGTTTTCTGAAAACAGCATTAAGAACCAAGGAGTCAGTTCTAGGGGTCAGAGCAAGGAAGCCTTTCCAAATTTAAGTGATTTCCTGCTGATGTTTCTGACCTCTTCCAGAGGGTTTGGATTCGCCCAATAACCGTAAAAACCAAATGTGATGCTTTTATCTACGTCATCACTACTTGCATAAGCTTCCCTTTTACGTCTAGCTTGGTAGCTGGCAGCGCTGCCAGCAGGCTGACCGCTTTTGTAAGTGCATCTGTCAGTGTAAAGCCTTTCTGTGCACGCACATGCACACGCATGCTGGACCTAATGAGAGACAGTATTAGCTAGCTGTGACTGTGTCTGCCGGCTTGTAAACACATCTGCTGTGGTGGAGATAATGCCTTAGCAGCTATTAATAGAACTTCTTAGCTGGTTAGCATGCTAGCAGCAACGTTAGGAGCAGTGGTACTGAATTAGCTCAGGACATTCAGCTAGGCCAAGGCCAGGGTCACAGTCAGCTAGCATTCAAGACTGAAATAACTAACACAGAATAGCTTCATACAGGCAGTCACTGACTTGGCAAATACAGTTGGAAGACAATGCTATGATCACAACTGGTGGCAAAGAGTATTTTCCTGCAGATGGGTAGCTTTATGACGTGTAAATCGTGTAAAAGTATTTCTAAATTCATGGTATGTTTTTTTTTCTTTTGGTTGTACATAGAACTTGCACTGTTTTTGCTGAACATTTCCTCAGCAAGCTTATTAACTAAATTACATTATTTGTTGAAGCACTAACTTCTCTCACTGTACCATCAACATGAACTAAATATTGAACATATCTGATAGTTCATTATTACACTTAAGGAATACAAAACACACCCAGTTACATTAAAAGACATTTAACACTGCCTCCATTTGGTTCAGACTGATACCACAACTCTGATGACAACATGACCAACACCATACTTAAATGTGCTGTTTATGTCCATGTGTGGTGATGTGTTAGGAAAATCCTTCTAATAGATACTTGCTATATTTGGAAAAATGTAAAATCCCTGTGTGTGTGTGTGTGTGTGTGTGTGTGTGTGTGTGTGTGTGAGTGACACATCACAGTGCCATATAATATGTGTGACCACTCACGATGACAAGTGAGTGGATATCAGGGAGAAGTGTATCAAACTGCCAATCCAGACCGGCTGCAATCATGGTAATACTTAAAGGTAACTTCAGTATTTTTCAACCTGGACCATTTTTCATATGTTTTTGTGTATAAGTGACTAATAGGAACAACAATTTTTGAAACTGGGCCAGTATTGACTGACAGGGCTGCAGCCAGCAGCAGCAAAACAGGCTGCAATATAATCACTTGGGGCAATTATGTACCATCAATGTAAGCCCATTGCAAGGGTTTGTGTCTTATAGCATAATGAAAAGGATCCCTACAGAGATCAACCATTTTTATTGAAGAGTAAGATTCTTGTTGTTTAATCAGGAACAGCCCCGAAACTGCTATGTGTTTTATGATGACAAAATTACCGTTTATTCAAAGAGGTCGGTGATGGCAATATCAAGACTGTTTCCAGTTAAACAAAAAGATCTTTCTTTTCAATGAAAGGGTCTATGTCTGTAGAATCCTTTCCATAATACAATCTGAGCCTTTCAGAGAAAAAGACAAGCGGTTTTAGTGGACATTGATGGTGCATAATTGCCATGAGTGATTACATTGCAGCCTGTTTCGCAGCTACTGGCTGAGGCCTATAGCTCAGTACTGGACCAATTTCAAAAACTGTTGTTCCCATAAAGGCTATTACACTCAAAATATGGGAAAAAGTGGTCCTGGTTGAAAAATAATTAACTTACCCTTTAATTGTAACAAAAGAAGAAGATGTATTCCCTTGTATTCACCTGAATGTAGTCAAGAAAAAAAATGAGCAGGTTACATTTAATACAACATGAAGAATACTGACTGCAGCTCAGTCAGCAGAATTACTGTATGTGTAACCAGGAGGCCAGAACAGGGGGAACGTTTTGTAGCTGCAGGGTTGAGAAACTTATGTTGCCAAACCCAATCCCATTATGAGTGAATTACTGTATTGTTTTAATTCAACTTCGAGGGTTTCATCTGTTTACAGGTGATGTTATAATGTTAACTTATGATGTGAATTCTGACAGAAGAGCAGTGACTGATTTTCACTGGTGCACAGCAATGCTTCAAAAAGCCAGCTCAGTTGTGATTGATGTGATTAACACGTTGCTTCTGATTGGCTGAGCTATACACACACTTTTGGGATCTGGGCACGCAAAATACCAACAGCAAAACTGCTGATGGTTACATGGCTTTAAGAACAATATCAAATTTCCTCCACTTTAAGAAGAACATATTGAATTATTTTCTCAGTGGTTTAAACATTTACTCTGACACAAATGCTGCCTGGCTAACAGCAGCTACAATAGCTAGTTGGCAGCACGTAGGGCTTCAACAAGAAGCAACAAGCCCAGCTAAAAGAAGCCAGTGGGGGGATAAACATAGTAGCACTTGTTCAGTTGGCACATGGGGGGCTAAGAAGTCACACTGCCAAGATAAAGACAAAGTACAGGCAAGCAAGGCCCAGCGCCCTTTTGTTGATCGCAGGTGTCTTACAAAAGGCTTTCCAGTCTGAATTTACAGTTTAGATGGCTTCTGGGTTTCAGCTTTTACAGCATGGACATAGAAGAGAACCAGTAGCTCATTATGGATGATACTTCCCCAGAGAGCCTTTACAACAAAATTATACATTCAACAAAGCGGTACAAAAAAGAGTGTGAGGAGGAGGAGGTGAAAACATGAGCTCAGAGGGGCTGGAGAGACAGAAAGAGTGAGTCAGCTAACCAGAGAGAGGACAATGAGCACATACTGCTCTGTGCCCAGTCATTGTTTGTGTCATCCTTCCCTCCACCTCCTTGATACACAGTCCTCTGTGTTCAGAGGGAGCAACATAATGGGAAAGGCAAAAGGACTGTGCATAAACTATTTGTTAGGCACACAGTGTGCACAAAAAAGGGAGCAGTGTCTCTCTTTGGGACAGTGTACCATGGCTCCAGAGTTTTCATTAGCTTCTTAGAGGTATACTATTCTAGATTGTCAGTTCGTGTTTGTAAACAAGCTCGCCAATGAATGTTAAAGTAAAAGCCAACCCTAGATGTACTCGTTTGGCGTTTCGCTGCTCTATATTTGCATTTTTTCTGTGCTTTGTCGTTTGGATGCCTGCCGCTTATGGTCTGGCAGCTTGTCCCTACCTTTGTATAGAGCTTCAACTTCACCTTAACGCTTTGGGGGTTTACACCCATAAACGTCCTGAACACAGAACATAAGAAGAATATTAGAGAATACAGGCAGAGTGCACAGTGTCTTGCCACACACTTCTCATGGGTGATAAGTAATGACTGAGATGATTACTCTGATACAAGTCCATACATTACTCTTAGGAAAATCCTGCATAGTGTATCTCTAAATCCGGCACCCTCAATACTCCATCTTTAGAGCTGCTATCTGCTCTCCTCTAAAAAAATAGTCCCTAAGCGGTGGAAGTGAGGTGGAGCGGCCACAGGTTGTGCTAGCATGTTAGCTTATCTCATTTAGCTTGTCTTATTTGTGATCTCATGAACAGAGAGAAAGAGAGCAAGTGTGGAGGGGCTGAGCGAAGCATGCACTGCACTCAGTGCTACGATGAAATAAGATTTTACTTTTTTCAAATTGAAATATTTAATATGTAGTAGTGAAAGTCGATATTTTGGTGGGCAGCTATAAGTAATTGATGAAGTCTAATATAATGCACACTGACTGACAAAACACACAAAAAAGGCAATTTAAAGAAGGTTTTGGGGGGGGGGTCACAGAGGGATGATTTGACCCATCGACTTTCAGGGGTCAGTCCTAGCTGAAGCAGTATGCTCTAACAAAAACTGAACTTAAAAGCTGTAAGCAGATAGAAACATCATGTTGCACACCTGTCTGTGTTGGACAAGGAGTAAATAGTGCTACATGCTGCCCAAATGAAACAAAACTGGGAGATCCAAATCCTCAAAGACGAAACAATCCAACGAACATCTATGACTACACACACACACACACACACACACACAATCTGTCAACAGAACAGGCTGCTGGAACTATTGTCATCAAATACAACTGTAGATGGACAGGGAGACAGATGAAGAGGGTGGAAAAATACACTAACAGAAACAAATACCAACCTTCGTCCATAAGATTTCCAAATAAGGCTTTCGTCTTCTCTTGAAATGTGGGGACCTCTGAAAAGAGAGAAAAAACAGAGGTTAATCATGACTTTGAGAAACAAAACTAGAAATAAAACATACTGGTTTGGAACTGTACCAACTAGTTACACCACAACAGTAAACCTACAATAACCAACTACAGACAGCAAGTTCAATGCGTTACTCTGGCCAGTGAAGGAAAATGTTAGTCTACCACATTGTGATGGCCTGGTTCTGTCATTTCTGACAGTGGGTATTACACATAACATGCTCAAGTCAGTTCACATATGATGTGGATGTGATTTACACGATGACAAAGTCTCCTGTTTATCTCTGCTGTGCCAACAGGCCAGAAGAGATCGGGAGAGGCACTGCCCGTTCTGTGCACTTCACAGACTAAGCAATGCTCAGGCATTTAAGCCACTTACTGCGCTGCTAATGCAATGTACATTAGACTAGACTTCTACAATCATTGATTCCTACTGTGCTGTCTGCTGGCTCAACACTGGTTTCCCAGCACTGTTTATTCATATTTCATAAGGCAGATAAAGCTCCACCCCCCAAGTTAAAGTCTGTGGCTCCTAATTACTGTTTCAAGATGATAACATGCTTATGCATCAGTTTCCAGAAGTGACCAAACAGCTGGCTAACATCTGTTTACCAACACTGTTGGCTGACAGGCTTTTTGGAACACTCACTTCTTACCAAATAGCTTCTACAATTAATCAAAGATGATATCATCCTGACCTCAGTGTCATTAAAATAGCAACTTCAAATGTTAATTAACTCTGTTCTAGCACACTTGCAAGCCTGATGATGCTCTCTCACTGCCTGTTACCACTTCTGCAGCCACTGAAACTGCTACTTGCTGCAGAGAAGCTGTTCAAACAGAGTCATTATTTTATGTTAAAAACCCCTACACTGCGGGGCGCTGGTGGCTTAGTGGTACAGCAGGTGCCCCATGTACAAGGCTGTTGCCGCAGTGGCCCGGGTTCGACTCCAGCCTGTGGCCCTTTGCTGCATGTCATTCTCTCTCTCTCCCCCCTTCACACTTGTCTGTCCTATCCATTAAAGGCTAAAAGGCCCCAAAAAAATATCTTAAAAAAACGAAAACAAACCTACACTGCTTCAACAGCTGTGATACAGCCCCTCAAATACCTGTCAGCACTCGACAGCGCCGGCCTGCCTCACGCACCTTCCTCGCTACGTGATGGAGGTGGCCTGGCCGACCGCACCAAAACCAGGCCCGCGGGAGAAGGGGCCCCCGGCCCTCCTCTTCCCTCTAACGTTTATACATACTGTATAACGTTTTATACACAATAATAGATGGATTAGCAGCTGTTTTGCTTCTGACAGTAAATAGTTTCCATCCTAGACTTGTATGGCTTTTTAAATTGTTTTATTTAAGGTGTTAAAAAAAAAAAAAAAAAAAAAAAAGAGAGAGAAGACGATACCGCGATATACCGTCACTGCATCCCCCCAAAATAATACCGTGATAATGATTTTAGGCCATACTGCCCAGCCCTACTTCCATTATAAGTTTTACACTGCGACATTTATACCGCGATATATGCCGTTACCATGAAGGGATTCAGTTTATATCGTGATATGAATTTTGGGTCATACCACTCAGTCCTAGGTGGAGGAGACGGACCAGGTTAAGTGGCGGACCTCCAGGAAAGCCCTCTTCCCGCACTGAGGGACCCTTCTCCAAGCTACCGCTGCTGGGCAGCGTGGAAATAAGTCAAAGTGTAGAGGAGATGGACCGGGTTAAGCGGCGGACCTCCAGGGCAGCCTGCTCCGTTCTCCCCGCAGTTAGGGACCGTTCTCCACAGTAGGGCTGTACCCAAATATTCGGAGATTCGAATACTCGTTTCTATGGGTAGTTATTCGTTATGAAAATTTGTTAAAAAAAAAATTAAAAAAAAAAAAAAAAAAATTGGTATTCAATATTCGTTTTTTTATTTACTTTTTTTTTTTTTTAATTATCTTTTTTTTTGGTGCTAAATGTAGTCTTTTTGTTGTTGTAGGTTATCAATAAAATCAAAACTTTTAAATTGCATTGTTAAAAATGTGAAAATATAGTATCACCTACCAATTTAGCTTGTGCGCACCGCATCCGTCTGAGGCTGTGGATCAATGCCAAGTTTTACCACTCTATCACTATTCCCTCGAACTTGTAGCTGTTTTTTCATCATCTTTTGAATTTAATATGAATTATATAACTATTTTTGTCAACGTTTGTTTCCCGCGTTTTGTACAAGAAATTATTATTTAAAGTTTCAACAAGTTTCTTTTGGAGTGCGTGACACAAGTGTGTTTTGAAAATGACCGCGGACTGTCACCTGCTCAACGCATCAGTACCTTCGGATGCCATAACAGTAATAGCCAATAATGTCAAAATATCATTTACAGACCGACTTAACAGACGATCACTGCTGCCCGACCTGCAGGATGACTAGCCAATGTGAAAATCAAAAGAAAGCATAGAATAATGTACTGAAGGAGACTGTTGTGTCATTACATTTTTTTGTGGTTTGAGAGCAAAGATCTGGTCGCCGCTGCACAAAAGATAATAACATTAAAGACAAAATTAAATTGCAATACTTTTTTTAAAACTTCATTTTACCTTTCTGTACATTTTGTATACAAATTCATTAAATAATTTTGCTTGTAAATGTCTATTTGCATCACGTTTATTGCGGCAAGCACATTATTTTATCAATTTACATTGTGCCCCTAAAGTTCTTCGTGCGCTCCTTACTTTTTTCAACTTAGGAGCACATGTGCTCCTTAGCGTCAAGCCCTGCCTGTATTAGAATCAGGGATTACTTCTGAAGTGGTAAACACTATTTTGTTAAGGATGCACAGATTGTTAAATTCTGGGCCAATACATATGTTCTTGTTGTTGTTCATTTTGTGGTTATTTATTCCTCCTTTTGTACCAGGGAAACAAAATCTTTGTTCTAAAGTACTTAACTGATTTAAAGTCATCCAGCCCTTCATTACACTACCTTTTAATGACCCTGATTCAATCATACAATTTATAAACAACCTGTCACATAAGAAATGGTAAATGGACTGCACTAGTATAGCGCCTTTCTAGTCTTTCCAATCACTCAAACTGCTTTTACACTGCATGTCACATTCACCCATTCAGACACACTGGTGGCAAAGGCAATCATATCTCTCACACACTGATGCAACAGACATCAGGCACAATTTCGGGTTCAGTATCTTGCCCAAGGATACTTAAACATTCGGACTGGAGGAGCTGGGCAACGAATCTCTGATCTTCCAATCAGTGGATGACCTGCTCTTTGAAACAAGGGGACACTATATACGGCCTGTTTCTTTTCTCCATTTACAAAACTGTTTCAAAACAACACAGTGGGCAAACCTAGCAGAGGTATATTTTCTAAACAGTATGTACCTGCATGTCTTCAGCAGTCAATTTGTTGTTGGAAAACGGAAAAGATGACAGGGCATTCATTTAGGAAGCACTGTGACACTCCCTTAGATATTAAGATTCAAGCACGCAAAGTTTATATTGCACACAAATAGTCAAATCATGTGACTGAGGCAGTGATGCAAGGTGGAGCCCATGTAAATATTACACAATTTGAGCATACAGGATTTACATAATGATAAAGCATCCTCCTTAAAAGATAATGCTGAGACTTTTCACTTTAACAACATTAAAAGGTGTCTTCATCCAACTGTAGCAGATTTTTCACTCCTTTGTGTGCACCACACATGGCAAACAAACTGCTTGCCAACACATGGCAAAGATGTTGCACTGGGAACACACTTACTCGAGCTCTTCCATTGTTTCATCTGTTATCAACACTCTCTAAGCTACAAAAACTTCCTGTGTTTCAAGCTGCACTATGAAGTCGGGTGTTTTTAAGGATCTCTGCATGAGCTATATCCATGTTAAAGCCAATATAAACAGAGCGGCTTAAAGCACAGTTTTACTACATCTTTACACATCACAGCAACAACAGCTTGCCATGTGTACATGAAGTCAAATAAATCCAGTGTGAGGGTGAATATATCGGAAGTATTCTCCAGCACATGGAAAAAGAACTGAAGTATTCAAATATTTGCATGTGTAATTTAAGAGCAGGGCCTAATGTATTCCAAGTTAGCATTAAATAAGGCAGTGTTTCCCATTACATCCCAATAATAAATACAGGTCTATGACTGTAAACAAACACTTTGCTTTGTAGTATTGTATATTATACTACTCTAAAATGTACTCCACCTTGTCTCTGACGTACCCTGTCTGTCCAATCAACCCCTGCTAAAACTCTCCCCATGACTCCAATCATATTAACTCATTCACTGCCACATGACGAGTTTTGACGAGTTTCATTGTTTGGTTCTCACTGCCACATGACGAGTTTTGACGAGTATGCACTTTTTTACTGAAAACGCTAGATGGCGCTCTTCTGCACCCTGTGACTACGTTTGGTGGCGTTGAGAGGAAAGAGCATTTCTCAGTGAGCCAGCAAGTCACGTGATGTAAACAAAAGTTGGCCAACTTCAAAGGCAGCGCTGAGCACCTGCCTGTGATCACAAAGCATGAGTGGAATACAGTACGAATTGCGCACAGTAGGCCTACTAGAGACGGACAGACAGAGAGGGAAAGAGAGACACATAACGAGAGAAGGTAAGTAGGTTAGCACTAGCAGCTATCAGCAGGTAGGCTAGGATCCAACTAAGATGTAGTTTTATTTTATTTTAGTTAGTTTATTTTTGCATCATGCCGCCAAAGAAGGCGCTGAGGAAGGCCAAGAACAAACCCCGGGATTCGGGACCGGGCGATCCACGACAACGGACGTTAGAAGATGCCGGCTTTTTTCGCCGTGTTGAAGCAGCAGCACCGTCTGATAATGAGGCCACTATAGCAGGCTTGCCAGCCCCTGACACGGGATCCGAGATTTCCGGGTCTGATCAAGATGTGAATGCAACCGTGCGTCCTCGTCGCAGTAAGCGGGTGACGAGACGCCGTGATTATGTCGAGTCTCCTTTCACCACGTCTGCGCCATCCTCCGGTTCCGACAACGATTTAGACAAGCTGGGTCATGAGGAATGGTTTCCTTTACAAGATCGCTCCAGAGGGGGCCTCAAATAAAGTATAGTTGAAATAAAGTCAGAGAGTGGACTTGTAGAAACACATCTGTGTGTGTGTGTGTGTGTGTGTGTGTGTGTGTGTGTGTGTGTGTTTATTTTTATTCTTTTTTAATGAAATTTGTTTTAAAACATAAAGTACAATGTCATATAATGACTCAATTCAAAATTAAAATCAAATTAGAGTTTTGCCTCGAAATATTCCCTGGACTTTAAATCTGTTTTTCTCTGAATTTTCTCTCAAAAAGGGAGTTTTGGGGGACAGCAAGCTATATTCAACTGAATATAACTAAAGAGTGGGACAAGCTACGAACTCACTTTTTTTCTGGGGAAAGAAGAGACTCTAACCCTTTCATTTGAGATATTCCATGCCATTTTATTGATAACAGAATATGCAATGGACTTTTGAAAAGTACCAAAAATCATGAAAAGTGCTGGCAATTGAGGGACACTGAGCGATTTAATGCTGGCAGTGAATGAGTTAATAGACTGTAGTTCGTATCCTTTTTCCCCTCCGTTCATGCCTTTCCAATCGAAATAGAATAGAATAGAATAGAATAGTTTGAAAGAGTCTGCAGGGCTCCAGACTAACTTTTTCCACTAGGAGCACCAGCACTCCTTACTGAAAATTTTAGGAGCACCAGCACAAAATTTAGGAGCACTATCTATATCGACACAACATGTTCATAATTTTGTCCAGATTAACTGCATTACTGATAATTTAGCAATAAACACAGACAGCCCTGCAGGGTTCAACGCTAAGGCTTTTTTTCACTTGCCCGAAGTCAGTTTTTACTTGCCCTATAAAAACTGTTTAATTTAAGTGGCTATCAAATAACAAAGACTGCAGTTATTTTTATGTTATGTAATCTTTATTCACACTGTATCGTTCTCTGTCTATAATTTTGCGCCCTACTTGAGCCATGCCCACCTCTATTTATTTTTCACCCCTCTCACCAGTTCTGCTGTATTAACACCGGGTTTAATATATTTTGCCTCCATCTCTCTGCCCTGCTCTACTCTACTTTAATGCTACTTAGCTCTCTCTCTACTCTACCAGTAGACTACCACATCCACCTGCTGCAGAAAACGCACACAGCAGTGTTTCCCCTAGGATGGAGTTGTAGCAGCAGAGGTGAAGCACACTCATGAAAAATAATTTTCACATGCGTGAAACTTTTTTGTATGTTTGCAAAGCACAGCCTGCTGGGATGTTTCTATGTATACTGGCACCAGAAGGGCTCTTTAGGACTAAGTACATACAGTACATGTGTGCACAGTAATGAGCTGGTGAAATGTCTGTCTAGCTTACATATGAGGTGTCTCAAGATTTAGGAACATACAATTTTATTGAACATAATAAAAGTAAAAAGTCACTTGACATGCTGCTGTTTTGTGCTATGACCTATTTAAGTGCTGGAAGTTGTTAATTACGTGACAACACCTGAACGCAACACAAGCTCAGCACCGAGTGTCGTGCTGCGCTGCTGTGCGAGCAGCGTGTTTGTCTGTGCATAACAGCAGTCTGTTGTTATTTACACACTTTCCATAACAATAACATTGTCAGCTGTTAAACCACACCGGGCACGGGTCAGGTTTATCAGGAAAATGCGCCCGAGCTGCTCACCTGTGTGTGTGTGTGTGTGTGTGTGTGTGTGTGTGTGTGTGTGTGTGGCAGAACTCCGCCGTGCGCGATACAGAGAGCAGAGGATAAATGTTAACACGTGACCATGTAGAGACAGAAATGACACAATGACATAACACCATAAATAGTATATTGTTAGGTTATTATATGAAGCGTCCGTCGCGCAAAATAATATCAATAGGGCGCTGTGTGCAGGACATTGCTGACTCGTCCTCTGAGCTATCTGAAGTTTGGGAAACTGGCACAGGACCGACAGGAGTTTCTGGATAATTTTTTCTTGTGAAAAACGAATCTATAGTTTGTTTCATAGCGTCACTTTATGGTCAAACGACACAGCACTTTCTACTCGACACCGGCTCTGTGACCCCTCTTTGTCTAACCCAGCATACAGTACACACGTAGGTACTAAAACTGCGGCACGTTGTTATGGTTACTGGCGCCCCCCCGCCTCGCAGTGCGCATCCAGACATACATGGCAGGCACACACACAGACACTTTCTTCCGCTCCTCCATGAAATGCAATTATAAAAAGAAGAAAAAAATAAAGAAAAAGGGGGAGAGGAGTGGATTTGTAAGTTGCGCTGGTGCTCCTAGTTAAAAAAATAGGTCGCACGGCCTCCAAAAAAGGTCGCAAAATGCGACCAATTAGGCGCAGTCTGGAGCCCTGGTCTGTCAGCGAATACTTCTACATTGTACAAAGTGTGTCTTGACTTTTCTGCTCAAGATGTGATCTGCTTCGGACACTGACTGTTTTTTCTGCAAATCTTAAGGGTTCACAGTTTATCAAGGCTCTCTTACAACTATAGTATAAAAAAATATATCCACAACTTTATCTTAAGTTAACAGGCTTCTGCAGTAGAATTGGGTCCCAACCTTTGTTATTCATAAAGGTACTGAGTGAATTATGGGTACTGCAGAGTACCACTTCATGTCAAATCTATCACTGCCAAATGTTGGTACCTGATAGCACATCTGGGTGACAACACTGGGTCTAGACAAGAAACAGAAGTGCCGCAAAGCGCCCTAAAGTTTGGAAACTAGTCACTTCTCAGTGAGCCAAAACTATTGCTGCGGCGCCAATCTGCCGTGACAGTGTCAGCATCTGGTCTATTTTCTTTTCTATATCATTTTAATAATAGAATATTATCACTGTTTGACGAGCACACACAAACAGACAGACAGAGACAGGAGATTAGCTCTATGTGTGATTAGAAGAGAGTAGAGGAGCAGAACTGCTTTTTTGTCTACCAAGTCAGCCCTGCAGTTTATACAAAAATTACGGAGAAAGTAAAGTACTGAAAAAGGTACCGTTGGGTAGCAGTAGTGAATTCCAGTTACCAGAACTGGTTCAAATGTAAATGGTAACCAGTCCTGTTCTGCAGAGTTAGATAAATCAAGTGGTTATCTTCCAGTCTGTTCTTTTAGTCCAAAATTTCCTCTTTTTGTTACTTTCTCGCCCCTGCAGCTTTACAAAGAAACACTGTCCAGAGAAATACAAGGAGGGTATTGATTCAAAAATGTCCATCTTTGGAAGATATGCATTTAATATGTCTAATTTGGATATCTCAGCCTTGTATGAGCTTTGGATTATCTTTGGAATATATATTTTTTGCTCAAACAAGGTCCCCACTCACTTACATTGAAAGTGCATTAGGAAGAAATCTCTTAATAGCCACCAGGTTAGCCACTAATAGTTACCAGGGGGAATGATTATATTACGTGCTCACATATGTCATTTATGTGGGCACATCATGTGTATACCCACATAAAATCGGAACTGGAGAATTAGTTCACTAAGTGCATGCAAACACAGCCATTGCTGGGCTAATGGATCAGCACATAGTACACTATCCTTCCTGGAGGAAAAATGAGATCGATTTTAATGCATCTACATTTCTGCTTATCAAACACTAACGAGGATCCCATTTTTCCCCAAAGTGGGAGGTGGATTTTTTTCATAGTGCAAAGTATTTGTAGTTCACGCTTTCACAGCAGAGACAGATCTCCTGGGAGAGTTTACGGCAGTTCTAAACAAAGCACTAATCCAAAATGCTTTAAGGTTGACTTTAAGTTAACCAGCAGCATGCGTCAACTTGCCTCAGACAAAACACAAACACATTGGTTCACACGCTACAAAGACTCAGATGCCTTCAGCACGCCAGACAGATGAAAACTGAATGCAAAAGAGGCAAATATTCAGAGATCCTGAGACTGTAATACACAAAAGGACAAATACAGACAATAAAACAGAAAAGAAAGACAAGCAAAGGGAGAGAAACAAGGGGAAAGAAGGAAGGAAGGGTAGCAAACAACTGGGGGAAAAGATAAAGTTACAGTAAAGAGGATATGGAAGACGACAAGAGAAAGACAGGAGACAGACTAACAGAGCACGAGCAGAGGGGGAGGGAGAAAACAAGCTGGGCTTCAACACAAACATGCCATTCTTTGTTTTCAACTCATAGCCCACTCTTTTCTCAGTCACACACACTGTACAGTGTTCATACACAACACGGTATATAATTCACAATGCACACAGGCATGCTTGCTTGAAGCGTCTTCTGTACCCAGACATAAGCTATTCAACATACATTTAGTCACAACACTCAGTGCGCATACTTTTGTTAGCCAAGCTCCCTCTACACAAAGTATCAATTCATCAACCTGACACAGACAGAGCTACAGCTGGACTCAGCACAGGAATTTATGACATTTTACAACACCTTGGCCGCAGCTGCTGGGAGAGCTAAACACAACACATTACGCTGATAAGGAGAAAAAGGTGTAAATGTTTCCAGAAGTATGTGCGCTTTCATGTGCATAAACTTTTAAAAGCTTGTTCACCTTTAGTCCTGTGCACGCTCCTGGTGGCTACACATGAGAAGAGTCTGAACAAGGAATTCCAGGGCGGAGCTTGCAGTGCTACGCTAGCTGGCTTTGATTTCACTTGGACCAGAGACATAGGGGTAGAGCATTCAAGCAGCCCCTCAACGCCATATTTCTCTGGCCTTTTCCATGGAAACCACACTGTTGCTGCTGCCCAAAACACACCGCAAAACAGAGGATCACATTTCTCCCTCCCGGTCCCCCACTTTGGAAGCATAAGCTCATGAGGGTCCAGGGAAAGCTGGAATGAAAGAATGAGGGCTGTGTCCAGACAAGGGCAAACAGAGATGCCTAATACCTGCAAAAATAACAATCCTCAAAGGGAAGGGACAAGAGGA
Source organism: Epinephelus cyanopodus (assembly GCA_026686955.1). Taxonomy (NCBI): domain Eukaryota; kingdom Metazoa; phylum Chordata; class Actinopteri; order Perciformes; family Serranidae; genus Epinephelus; species Epinephelus cyanopodus. Next base: position 37,746,816 of record CM048917.1, on the reverse strand, counting down.
GGACAGCAGAGTGTCTGTCTATGTCCGTGGAAACAAAAAAAATGTACAAAATAAAATTCCTCAGTCACTGGAACAGCTAGCAAAACAGGCATCCATCAGACCTGCCTATCAGGCCAAACTGAATGCCAAAAAAGAGAACGAACACCAAGCAGGTTGCTAGGTGCTTTTGCCGCAGCACAAAGAAACAGACAACCTCAGTGATCTGCTCTCTGTTACGTTCAAGCCTTGCAAATGTAGTCAGCAGTGTGTTAGCAGTATGTCAGTGTGTGGTCAACCTGCCACTCCCTGGCTCCTCCCAATCAGCCACTAGGAACTAAAACATGAGATAGTCACAGTAGATTGCCTCCAACTCTGGATAATTATCCTTTTACAAGTTCCACCTTTGTTTCCGCTAGTGCTACATCTTCAGGGACTGTTTGGTGCTGCACTACTGCAGCTTTAAAAAAGGCACATCCTCTTCTAAAACTAATTTTCCAAACTTGCAGGTTTGAAGCACAAAAGCACAATTCCCACGGCAAAAGACAGGCTGGTTGCCATGAAAAACAAATCTTGTATGGTGTTAAGAGTTGCTGGAAGAATAATCCTTTACTGATTGGAAAACAAAGCCCTGCTCTCTCTTGCTTTCCCGGTAGAAGAAGAGAGGTCTGTAACTCGCAAGAGAGGAAAAGGAGGGAAAGTCCCGAACAAAGTAACTCTCCCTCTGGCTTTTTCTCCTCTGTGTTCTTTTATTCAAGCCATGTTCTTTCAGTCCCCTGGAGTGTGGTAGGTGTCACTGCTGCTGGGTGTGTTTCTGTGCAAGACGGAGAAGAGCTAAGCCGGCATCCAATGTCAGTCCAAACAGAGCATGCTCACTCACACCCTTCCCCTTTCTCTCTTGGCAGCTCCCTAACCAAACACATAACCCCTTCTTCTCCACGACAAATCATTTTTCTTTTACACAGATATTGACTCAATTCTTGCAAATTTTATTTGCCCAACTACACTTCATCTTTCCTATCAGTATTTCTCCATTTTCCTTTCTCTGCCCCACACTTCCTCACATGCTTGCTCTGCCTTGAGCCTGCATATTTTGCCTTCTTTCTCCTCGATGGACATTTTCTCCCTTTCTCTCACTTGTGTTTCTTTCTTTCTGCCCCCTCCCTTCGCCCGGCTCTGTGGTTGTGCAAGTCTCAGATTTCAGCCTTGTCTGGCTGGAGGCTGCACCACCAGCTGCCCTCATTGACACCATACCTCACTTTCTCACTGCCTGTTCTTTTCATTCTATCCTTCTATTGACTTCCCCTCTCCCCGTTCGCTACAACGTAATAGGTCTATGTATCACGTTCAATAACTTCACACCACGTTAGTTGAAAACAAATCTTAAAACTTGGGGAGTGTGGTGCGTGTTACTGCTGAGTTCAGGCATTTGCAAAATTACAGATTTGCACAAAAGACAATTTTTGCAGATCTTAACAGTGTGACGTTTTTCTTAGATCATCATCTCTCATGATGATTAAAATGCTAAGTGTTACTTTCTAGAATTATTCTAGCTGTGCAAAATGTTCACCCCTCCTTTGCTCCTTTCTTTTACACACTCTTTCTCCTGCACACTCTCTGGCTCCCTCTCCCACTCACAACACACTACACAAAACTGAGCTTGCCAGGAAAAGAAGCACAAGTGAAACCAAAATATCACTGCAAGCCAGAATCTGTCTGTCAGCAGGAGATAGAGTGATACCTAGCTTAGTGCAAACAGAAAGACAGACGATGGCCCTGGTCACACACAGCACTAAAATGCACTTTGGGTGATTCCATAACAAAAAGGAAAAAAATGCATTACAATTGCTCCAATCAGTGGTCAACTTGCGCATTACTTTTGTAACCACAGTTTCCCCATTTTGAAACCACCAATGACAGAAGGACCATCTCTCTGAGACACCAGAATTTCCCTTAGGACTTGTTCCAGCAGCAGTGCTGAAGTGCATGACTTTTATTTTGTGTCACTGAAAGACATTTAGCGTGTCCGCTTACTAGGGCTGGGCGATAAATCGATTTTATTGATTAATTTGAATTTGTAGTTTAGGCCGATTTGTTTTAGTGAAAATCGAGTTTCTATTTAAAATCCGCCACCGCCGCTCCTTGCTGGGCTCCCATAGTTCAGAGTGGGCTCCCCCCTCCCCCCACGCGCTTGGCAACATGGCAGCGAGCGGGGAAGAACTTGTTCTCAAGAAAGGGAATGAGTTCTTCAGCGCTTTTGTGTGCTCACCTGTGTCTCTGTGCGTGTGTGTGCGCATCAGGGCCGAACTCTGCCGTGCCCGACACAGAGAGCAGAGGAGGATTTTAGACGCGCACAGTGTAGGGACATAAATGACATGCCATTGTGTAAATAAGTGTTACCAACGCCAAGCTGGCAGACCCCCGAACCATCGTAAACCATAAACCATAGTAAGGGACCTCTGAAGACCATTGGTTCCTTTAGCTTGTGTTAGCTTGCTATGGCAACAACACATAAACAACGGGACTTTGTCTGCGTTAAAGGATGATGCACAGCCTCAGTGTCTGACTTTTACATAGAGGGAAATAACTCAAAAACAGCATGCAGGACTGCGTAGGCTTCTTCACTGTGGCTGCTCGATGTAAACACCATAGCACATGCCTCACTTTCTTCCTGGGGCGCATCCGTCTGACGTCACACACCACACCTGGCGCGCTAACATCTCACACCTCCTACATCAACTACACACATATACACACAAACACAAGACACACACATCAGGCTCAGCCTGTAACATAAGGCTATTTAGTTTGTTTAATAAAAGGACAAGGTATAGACCTGTTCTATAAGAAAGGTAACCTTAAATGACTTCTGTTGTGATCCAATATGATGGTAGGGGAAACGTTGCCGTATGATGACAGGGGTCCGGTGGAAAGCGATCACAGATGCAGTCGCCATGTATATTGCTAGAGATATGGTGCCCATATATAGGCTACCGTGGAAAAGCTGGGGTTTATTCACACGCTGAAAGTTTTGGACCCCAGGTATGTGCTACCAGGCCGCAAATCTTATTTTTTTTTTAACTAGGAGGGGGGGGGGGGGAGGATCAATTTAAATCATGAATCGGATTTTTTGTGAAAAAAAATCAGAGATTTTTTTTTTTTAGGCCATATCGCCCAGCCCTACCGCTGACACAAGAAGTGCTGTAGACACATATTTGTACAAAGCTGTAGATATTGATCAATATTATGACTAACATTGCTTGTAAAAACAATATGTGACTGTTAATAAGTAGTTCACAGGCATAAATTACATACATAAAAAATGTATCCATATAGTATAGAGGTTTTGAGTAATGACATCAAAAAGAAATGTGGTTACAGTTGCCCCCGGTCTCCCCTGATCAACCAATTTGTTGCAGAGACAAAACGGCACAAATCCTGAGGAAATGCGGAATGGAAGGAGCTGGTAGACAAACAGCACATTGTATCACAGCCTCTACAGAAGCGTTCAGTACAGTATGTTTGTGGCTAGTGAGGAGAGACAAAGTGTGTCTGCACTCAGGACAGGCAGGTGAGCTAGATGTAGGTTAACAGTAACCCATCAATGTAAAACTGAATGTTCCTTGTGGGCTTCAGTTTGTCACAACCGGCAGACTGGTCTCACCTGTTATGTGCCATCTGATCGGTTCCTTGCCTTCCAACGATTTAGAATGAATATCAGCCAATAATCACTGATGCCTATCGATGCAAATTATATTGGGGTTTTTCAGTTTATTTTCAGTTTATATATCCTTAGTCATCCCCAACTCTGGCTGTTAAAAGTAAAGACAGTGAGTTAACTGTGTAAAGGGAGACGTTTATATAGCAGCGTCGCTAATCATTTAGCATCAGTGCAGGGGAAATACTGGAAACCAGGAAGAAGTGGGAAAAAATGTCCACCTTCACTACTTTCCTAAAAAAAAAAAAAAAAAACTGTGCCATTTGTTGGGCTTTAAAGCGGATCCCTGCTCATACATCACCATAGGGGTGCAACCACTGATTATTTTAAGATTATATTAGGGAGACTGCTCCTGGATTCTGGCTAAACTACCAGTGTGACAGCTCTTTTAGACTTGCTCAGCTTAAAGAGAAGACAGGAGGCTGCACTCCCTCTGCTGTGTTCTCTTCAGCATCGTTACACTACATCTGTTCACATTATCACCAGACAATATAAAGCATAATGCAGTCAGAAATCCAGCAGCACAAAAAAATATGGGCACAAAGAGAACCTGCTGTGACACACACACACAGCTATAAAACAGCAGTAGTGACACTAGCCAATGCCAGAAGTGTGTTATTAAAGGGGCAGGGCAGCAGATACAACAATGAGCCATCTGGACCGAGCAGCAGTTCATCACCAGAGACCCAAACACTTCATCACCTACAGGCAGGGGTTCACAAAAGAGAAGACAGTGGGAGGGAGAGAAGAGACAGATTATTTACATTTTAAACACGCTTTGGCAATGCAAAGGTCTGAAATTTGTCACGCCAATAAAGCATAACTGAACTGAAATTAAGGGAGCGAGAGAAACGACAAGACAAGGGAGTTAGAAGTGTATGAAGCACGCCTTGGCAGGGAGGTTGTAAAACATGCAAGAATAAGGACAAGCACAAGTCCACATTTCCATATGAAATGACCACTGCTGCTACTTCTGTTGACAGTCTTGCTCGTACTAATCTGATGCAAGTTGCTGAAGCAGAAATATTTTCTTTGTTCCTGTTAAGTACATACTTTGATTACATTAAGTCTCCATTTACAGCAAAAAAGATTTATCATGTGACCTGCCAAACGTGCCATTTAACAATCCTCTTGAAGGTCCAATTATCACGCTTTATGAGATTTTACTGGACTCAATCATTTGACTGTTGCTGAGTACATCCTGCAGCTAATTTTCATGTGAATTTAAACATTTTGTTTCCAGTCTCAACAAGTCATACTTTCCAAACTGTAAATACAGAATGATGGGGGAGAAAAACATGAAGTCTATTTATAATCTTGGACCAGCAGATTTCTGCACCCATAAACACCTGTGTAAACCTTATGTCTACAGGACTTTTAGAGATAAAATCAGCGCATAAGAGAAAGATGACAGTGTTTTTGGCAGGTTTAGACACAGCTGGAAGTCTCAAGCAGGCCCAATTCCCCTAAAACCAGTGACCCTGACCCGACACTTGGGTCTACAATCTCTGAAGCTACTAAAGTGTCAATGTTACTGTGCATTCACACCAAAAGCGTCATGAGCGCAAGCGGCCGCTCAGGTCGCTGGCATCGCGCTGCCTGGCAGCTCTGGCAGGGCTTACAGAAGGCTGCCAAGAGGCGGGGTTTTCAAGCTGCGCTGCAGAAGATCTCTTTCTTTCTTTCTTTCTTTCTTTCTTTCTTTCTTTCTTTCACTGTCCCACCTTGAGAATATTCACAGTCTGCAATTGGCTGCTGCTCGCTGCTGCTCGCTGCTGCTTCAGCGGCGTTGCTGCTCATTTACATAAAGTTGAGCTTCTCTCAACTTCTACTTGACGCTCCAATTGCTGGCATCGCGCTGCTTGCAGCCGCTCGCCGCTGCCGACGCTCCAGACGCCCTTTGTAGCAAGCGTACATTGAAAATGAATGGCTGCCGGCCACTTATGACGCTTTTGGTGTGAATGCACAGTTACTGTTCCAAACGAGGCAGTTTGACAACAGTGTATTGTGTAATGCAAGTGCGAACAAGCCAATGGAAGCTTTACATGTAACATTTAGGAGCCAATTCACTTTTAATGAGAGGTACTCCCATCTGGCTCACAGTTAGATAAGGTAACAGAGGAAACCACTCACAAACAAACCAATAGCAGCGCACCAGGAAGTGGATCTGTTGAGGCTCAGGTGCTGTTGTGATTCATTTTTGGTTTAGGTCATGCTAGTACTCTCATGTTAAGCTAAGACAGAAACAGCTCCTTTGAGTCAGGTAAAAGTTTTACATTCATGAGGAGCTCTAGTCAGAGCAAAGGATCGACTATAGGTTAGTCCCTGGTTGTCAATAGGGCTCTTCTGAACAGTCCTAAGCGGTTTACAATGTAGTGAGATTAGTGGGTTAGAGTATGTATGTAAATCTGAGCAAAAAATGTTTTATTTTATCTACAAAGTTGTTGTTCCTCTTACTGAATTACTGGATGTGTCTGTCATGTTCTCTGGTCCACACTGGCTTTAAAATAAGCCTTCTATACAACCACAGGTGGCATTGTACATTAATAGATCACTATATTATGAATAAGGATGATGTTGACTTGCATATGAAATGCAGTATAATCCCTTCAAACCATACCATAATGTTATCACTTTGAATAAGTTTTACACTGTGACAATTTCCTCACTAACAGTACTCCGCTGTCTCTAAGTAAGGTTGTACATTTGCACATAGTCAGAGACTATCACTACAGGTATTCCATCCAAGGACATTTTGTTAGCAGAGTGCTGGAATATTACTTTGAATGTGTGTAGCAGCCAGCTCTGGTCCCAAATGTAATCCCTGAATGAAACAAAGACAACGACAACACATGAGCATTTCCTTTGGGGGTAATGTTGTAACTTCTTTTGCTTTGGTAGTCACATCTTTTCCACAGCAGGAAAAACAACTGAGTAACAGTGCTGCTTAGCAGCTTGTTACCATGGAGAAGCCACACAGTGCTGGATGTAAGGGACAAGGCAAAACTGAACTCCACGCACACTCATACACAAAACCTCTCACCTTGTGTTTTAATAAGCAGATATGCCCCACACGCACGCACGCACGCACACACACGCACACCAATAAAACAAAACAAGCAGGGACTCCCTTTGGCATTAGTAACAGATCTAGAATTACCTCACTGTTACAGAGCCAATGACTCACTCTCTCTCTGTCTCTCTTGCACTCTCACACACACAGACAGACAGACAGAATCAGGCAGGCAGGAACAGCTGTCATTCTTGTGAGCAAGAGCTGAGCTCTATTTGCCGGACATGTGCTGCTGATTTTGTGCCAGGACAGTAAACTAAAATTATGTATGCCTCTGCCAACCACTCACATTGCAGTTACAGCTTATATCCATGTCTGTCCAGACTATAATATATATATATATATATATATATATATATATATATATAAGATTAGTGTATCAATTCAGTATCTATCTTCAGCTGTCTCACTTTCTGTTCCTGAGACATGACACTGAGTAATGGCCCAAAAAGTGTTTTTGCAGAATATTATGATGTCACAGTGAAGCTGACCTTTGATCTTTTGGATATAAAAAGGTCATCACATCATCATTTTATCTTATTAGACCTTTGTGTGAAAATGTATCATAATTAGCGGAAGAATTTTTGACTTGTGGCCATTAGCATGTTTTGTGAGGTCACAGTGACATTGACCTTTGACAACCAGACTCTAATTAGTTCATCGGTGAGTCCAAGTACACATTTGTGCCAAATTTGAAAAAATACCCTCAAGGTGTTCTTGACATATCGCGCCCACAAAAATGAGACAGACAAGGTCATACTGACACTGACCTTTGACATCCAAAATCTAATAAGTTCATTGTTGAGTCCAAGAGCGTATTTCAGCCAAATTTGAATCATCATTTTATCTTATTAGACCTTTGTGTGAAAATGTATCATAATTAGCGGAAGAATTTTTGACTTGTGGCCATTAGCATGTTTTGTGAGGTCACAGTGACATTGACCTTTGACAACCAGACTCTAATTAGTTCATCGGTGAGTCCAAGTACACATTTGTGCCAAATTTGAAAAAATACCCTCAAGGTGTTCTTGACATATCGCGCCCACAAAAATGAGACAGACAAGGTCATACTGACACTGACCTTTGACATCCAAAATCTAATAAGTTCATTGTTGAGTCCAAGAGCGTATTTCAGCCAAATTTGAAAAAAATAAATAAATAATAATAATTACTCAATGCATTCTTGAGATATCATGTTCATGAGAATGACAGGCAAATAACCTGAAAACAAAACTCCTCCAGCCATGATTATCGGTAGTGTGGAGGCATGAAAAAGCAAAAGCCTGACAAGCTTGGTCATAGACACATGCTCACATAAACACATAGCAGCTCACCAACCCGTGGATAGATTAAATATCGCCTGAAAGCACCAACAGAGTTGTGAAGTGGGAGAAGTTATTTTGGGCATTATTTTTTCCCATAGACACTGTTACATGACTCACAGTAAGAGCCCTTCTACAGCTTGGACTAAACTTACCTGGTTAAATCATAACACAAAATATTAAGAACTGCTTAAGAATTATCTGGTTCTTGAGAAAAACTCAAAGTTATATGCTTGTGTACATGGTGATTTGCACCACTATTGATGGATGAAGCTTAAGAAGACAGTGCTAAAAATAGTCAAAAAAGTCATTTTATATTCTGGTTCAATGTGGGTGAATTCCACAACTATGACGTCATGCTTTATTTCTCAACTGTAACAAAGTATTTCGAATCTGCAAACGCTATAATTCACAACTTTGACTAGCTTCTTATCCATGCCAGTCATGGGCATCGTAGTATTTAGACCCATCTGCTTGGCAAAAATTACAGAATAAGCATGATATCTCAAACTTGAAGATGAAACAATTAAAACTGTTGGCCACAACATAAAAGGGTCGTTACATGATGCAAGAGGAGGATCATTATCCACATTACGTCAAATATTCTGATATTTGTTTTGCCAAGCTCTACATACATTTGGCAGTGTGACATGTAATTAAATCTTAAGACAACCCTTGACAACCCCATAGGAAGGCTTAAAACTTACTCAGAAATGCCACATAAAAGGACTTCTGTAGAGACAATACCCTCTGTATTGCCATGTGACACCAGGCATACACGAGCACACACAGGTAGTCATGTGACAGCAGCAGCAACACAAGCAGACATAGCTCAGATGGACTGCATTAAAATCAAATACAAGATGAGTCAACCAAGCTTTTTGCATAATGCTGAGGATGCGAAGGTGAGGTTGGTGAAACAAATTTGCCAAGGCCCATCAGCGAAAAACTATGAGGGTGCTGAAAAAAAGGTGCATCATCAAGTGTGTAGCATCTTTTAAATCCCAAGCACAACAATATAAATTAACTTTACCCAAACAATGTTTTCAAGGAGAGACAGTACCATAGGCACATTATAGCTAATCTACTTACCACCTGAATCATCACAACAGAATATTGCCTGACCAATAGATTATGGCAAGAAAAACTGTTTCATTCATTCATTCTCTATAACCGCTTATCCTCTTCAGGATCGCAGGGGGGCTGGAGCCTATCCCAGCTGACATTGGGCGAGAGGTGGGGTACAACCTGGACAAGTTGATGAACCAAACCTGCAAGTGAAAGGAAGCCGGAGTACCCAGAGAAAACCCACGCTGACAGGGGGAGAACCTGAGCTCGTACCGGGACCGCCTCTTATTGTGAGGCAACAGTGCTAACCACTACACGACCGTGTCCCCAAAACTATTCAAGCACATAGATAAAATTTGGGCTGTTCCACAGGAAAGATGACCAACGTGAAAGAAATGTGGCGATATCTTTGGTTGTGGCTCTAAAATGGTGGTCCTATGTCACACAGTGAGAGGTTCAAGGATGGCTGTTGTTAGCCTAGAAATCAAAGACACCCTGGGATAAAACAGTGTCCGTCACACATACATCAAACTTGATGTTGTACAGTTTATCAGATCCATGTCGCACAGTGTAGCTTGCAATAGACTTATGAGATTGCTAAAATCTTGCAGTCTGTAAGAAGCTTGACACATCCAAATATCCAACACTGAGCCCTTAAATGGTACAATCAAACTAACACTGACTCCATAACAGCTGAGCTCTGTCTTTAACCTCATTAATAACATTTAGGTAATGTTAGCTGTGTGATGCTGACAATACTTATACAAGAAACAAGTATACAAATGGTTGAATATTCGTGTCCAGCCCTTGTTGAATGTGAAGGTGTTTGGATGAGTAGTTTGACAAAGTTGCAAGCAGCAATACCGGATGAACAAGAATACTGCTTTGAAACTTTTTTAAATTATTATTACCAACAACAAAGAAAACAAAACATTCCCACAGTAGGCTATAGCCTAATAACATTTGAGTCCTTTTGGGGAGTGATCAGTCAACAACCTGTAAAACATCCTATAAAACATCCTACACAAGGTTAGTTAGCTAGCTATTCATCATATCCCCAGCCTCGATATCTTCTCTTCTCTTTGCAGTGATATTACTGGGCACAAAGGCAAGTCCGGATAACCCCTTGGGTTGATGTGCCAGGTGTCTGAACCGTTAGAACCATGTCAGCACACATACTGGGTTACATCATCTTCACCGCAAAACTCACAATGTAAATCAAATCAGCCACCAAACTCATCACTCACAGATAGGCTAAGGAATACACCACTGAGGAAAAAACCAAAACACAGCATGGGACAACAGTTTGTAACCTCTACAATTTCACAGAGAGGCCACATACCAACTAAAGCATGTGAGAATGGGTCAACATTTAGCACAGTGCTGACGTGTGTGTAAATGCTACACAACTGTGACCAAATACTGGATTGGTGACATGATAAAACCAATATTAAATAAGCTGTGAGGTACCCTACCTCAAGCACAGCACAAACACCAGACTGACAGGCTCTACATGCAAATGCAGACAGAGGACATCTAATAAACACATATATATTGGTATTTGTTGCTACATGTGTGCACTTTGACAATTCAATTGTCTGTTTTTTTATTTATTATTTGCAAAAGTTTGATTTAATTAGACTAACGATTTTGATTTTCTATTTGTGAGTGCACCAAAATTCAAAGTGGCTCTATACGAAACTCAGAGCATACGAGCTGCCTGGACATGGGAGGGTGGCAGAGCTGGCGTTTAACAGCTAATGGTTCTAACTGCATTAACAACGGCAACAGTGCTGAGAGAGCTAATGGTGTTAATTGAGGGGAACCAGAAGGTGGGCGCTACACTTCAGCAACATTGCAGTTATGGAATCAGCGGTAACTGTCTTACTGTGTGTTCACACCAAACGTGAATTCGCAAATTCATGCGTCAAGATTACATACAAAATCAATGCAAAGACGCGATTAGACGCGAATACGCGCTGGTGGCGCGATGGACACGTTTAGTGCGACGCGATGGACACGATAGACACGATGGATGCGGCGCAATAGACGCGAAATTCACGTCCAACGCCTCATCGCTCGAGTTGAAAATATTGAACATTTGAGGCGAATTCGCGTGACTCTGAGCCGCGAAAGCCAATCAGCATTGAGATTCTCCCGACGTCATGGTTGACATCCAGTTGTTGACACAACAATGAACTGCTACTCACTGGAGACAGATGGACAGGCGCTCCGCAGCTGAAACAGAGCGCCTGTAGTTGGTGTCCTGCTGGGAGATCCTGGTGCCAGCCCTTGCCAACAGGTCCTCAAACTGGGCCCCAGTCAGCCCGAAGTACCGCTGAAAGTGGCTATCATCCAGACGGAGTTCCTGGAGGAGGTGGTGAAACTCGCCGAGATGGATGTGCTTCTGCAGGATTGGGTGAACCCAAAAACGACGGCGTCTGGCCCTCCGACGCATCTGGGACTTCCAGAGCAGGTACAAAGCAGCGATGGTGGTTATCTCAGCCATGGTCGTCAGTGGCTACCCGGAGCTATATGATACTACGTGTCTACTCTACAGGGACCGCAACAAAAAGGAGCAGGCTTGGGTGAAAGACACCGAGGAGACTGGTCTACATGGTAAGTTCTGTAAATATGTGTCTTTAATTAGTTTGCAGAATGGCTGTACTATGAACGTTAGCACTAGCTTAGATCCAGTTAGCACAGCCGGCTTCCCCACTACTCGCGTGAATCATGCGATAACGCAAATTAACTAAATGGTCAGGCGTCGAAACTCGGGCATTACGGGCGGCGCGTTACTCACGGTACGCTCAAGTAATTCGCTTCATTCGCGTTTGGTGTGAACGCACAGTTACGAGTGCAGTGCAATGCGGTAGCGATGAGCCAGCCAGTAGGATACACACATGCAACATGCATGAATGGCTAGACCAGCTTACCACAACAAACCAAAGAGAAGCTTGGATTACATAGCACACACTGAGGGAGCAGGACCTCATTCTCTGCTCAGGACGTCATTACCCCACTATATCTTTATGTAACAAATGGTGGTTTGCTGCCATATTAATGCTCTGAATGTCACATACAGAACCTTTACATTGCCAACTATTGTGAAATTTGATTAATTGTTAAGCTTGTTGTTTTAGCATTTCATGCAAGGGTATCTGTTTTTTCCATTATACATTAAAAATAAATAGTTAAATATTTTCTATACAGTAACATATTTTCTACATAACTGACACAAAACTCAATTATGTTTTCCCTGCTGTCCCAAACTATGATCAACACTACAAACAGTTGCTGAGTTTGAGCCACTACAACTGAGCTATATATTACTTTTTCATCCAACTAAAGAAAATATGCAAAAGCAAACCTTTATGTTCTGCATTTCACCAAGTATGAGGATTTCATGAGGATGAGTCTTTCCTATCCATGACATAAATCCCCGTCATCTTGGCATCTGTCAACATCCATCCACATATGACAACCACCCCGGTGGCTACATTACCAAACGACTAAGCCTCTTAAAAGCTACGGAAAACCCTCGGGTCAAAACAAGTTCATCTCTGCTGTTGCATTACAGACAACCAACACTGTACAGAGCACACTCAGCAAAAAACAAGAAGCCCATTTTTTTGGCTCAGGATTGTATGGGTGCATGCTTATTTTAGCTGATCAGACCTCATCTCAAGACTGCAAGGGCATGTGCAGACTGATGGATTAGGATCCCTAGGTCACCTGTTAGTTTTGTTGCACCTGTTGGGGCTGGACAACTCCCACCTTTATCATCCAACTTCAACCTGAGCACAAGCCAGGGAGAGTAACAGAACATATGCCGTATGGGTGTCCAAGTCATTTAAAAGAAAAAAGGTTCCACTAGGATTTTGTAGTCAAGCTTTAGGCAGGTTTCCATTTGGGTTTGGAGACCAGGCTTTTACCTGGATTCATTCCTACAATCACATCTGTGACTTGGTTGTAAATGTGTTAAGTCTGGATCCTGAGTGCTCTTTAGTGCAGTTTCACTATAGTAATATACAGAACTCTAAACCAGTGGTTTTAACTCCATTCCTCTGGACCCTGAGTATTACTGGTTTTCATTACAGTCATCCAATCAAGGGCTGATTTACCATTGCGATTAATGCATTTAATAGAAATAAACCACCTGGCAGCACCAGACTAGTTAAAATACATGCTAAAAATTATTACAAGCTGTGAGCAGATGTGTTGCAATTCCAATCTTGGACAACAAATGGGACCACCTCTCTTCTTATCAATGCCATGCAGCTCTCAAGCCTGTACGGAGCTTAAATGAATGAAAACTGAATCTATATTTGGTGTAAATCATCCCAGAGGACAAGAGACCCTGCTGAAGAGCAGACTGATGGCCACAGTGTTATCTGACCGTAGAAAGCAGAGGGCCACTGAGTTATTGGTTTGGCCATATAATCAACGCCGATAGGATGTTACACTATCATTATCGCCGGAACTTGGCTTCGATAGTGGCCAATGGCTGCACAGCCCTCACCAGTCACACAGGGACACACATCACCGACCGGAGCTGAAGAGGGGAGGGCTGTGTTAAATGGAGCAAAAGGAGCTGATCTGTGGATACGGCACCAGAGAAAGCAGCTCCCTTCTGCTCTGTGATTGTGTCTAAGTGTATTGTTCTTCATTTTAACATGTATTTACATGAAGTTTGTGACTGGACTGCAACAGTGGGTCCAGTGCTAATAGCACTATAGCAAAAGTCTGTGAATCTGTAACTGTTTCTATAAAAAGCCTTCATTTCAAATTAAAAGCCCTCCTCCGTTTTCACCACGTCTTGTTTTTTTATATTTGATGGCTCATGGAGAAATTAATGTGAGTATTTTGAAAATACAAAATGACTCCACTTAGGTATGAAATACATATATCAAATACAAGGAATAGAAATACTGTCCCTCTCTGATCACCGTATTGCATGGAAGCTCCACACACAAACTAAAGGTCATGTCACTGTGTACCTGAAAATCTCAGGTTGACGCTGAGGAAAATTAAAGGATAAGTTCGGCATTTCTCAACCTGGACCCTATCTCCCTGTGTAAACTGATTAAAGAGACTGATGTGAACAATTTTTTTTTACTTGGGCCAGTATTGAGGGAGCCGGGGCAACTTAAGTGTATCTTTACCTTTCATTCGATCCATTTATAGAAGATGTATTTTAATGTTTTCTAACAGATTTTCAATTTCATGGATGATTATTTACCCGATTTCAAATACAGCTCAGGCTTTAGAATTCTGTCACCGCCATTATTTGTCACGGAATCTATGCATGAAAAGTGGAAGAACAGCAAGAGAGAGAAAAGGCAGTGGAGGTTTACTTCTTAATTATTTTACCATTTACACATTCATTACTTCTTGCTGATGCTTCTTCTTACTACACTATTCCCTTTGCTGCTGTAACACCACAAGTTTCCCCGCTGTGGGAATAACAAATGATTATCTTATTTGCCTGTGTGTAGAGGTTCGTACGATGACAAACATTACTGTGGTCATTCATTAGACAGTAGGGATCTCCTTGATGTATAGGAAGGGCAAATGTAGGCATATAAATATAATACAAATATATTACAGTTTGTATAATACCAAAGCAAAACAATCTGTTTTCCACCAGGTGCGAACACTGTGGCATAGACAGTGGCAGCTTGTTGATATCGCTTATTTTATCATTACGAATGTCAGCTGATGAAAATGGGTAATCAGTCTATATAGATTTGTTATAATCAGTGCTGTATCAGTTGATATTTTGGACCTTCTAATCATTTAATGATGGATTGTTTCTGCTGTTATTCTGCCATGCTTTCATGTGTAACACTACGCACAGTGGGTCTCATTCATGAAAAGTGAGTAAATCTGTGTGTAGATTTGCACATAAAAGCCTACTCTACTAAAACCTACTCCGGATTCAGGAACGCTGCGGGAAACTCAGATTTGATCGTAAACAGGTGTGTATGATCCTGAATGCCAATCCATCGTAAAGTGACAGCGCGCTCCCAGTAATCAGCAATTAGCATAAATCCCCGCCCATGAATAGCCAATGACCACCATATAAGGAGGTGTAGGTGCATCCTATCGACCTGTCAGTCATGGCGCAGAGAAAGAAAAAAGATTTTTTTCCGAAGCGGAGATCAAAATCATTTTGGGTGAAGTGGACAACATGTGGAAAACATTTTATTTTCTTCAGTTAGTAGTGGTGTGGCAGGGACAGGCAAAGCGAAGGCCTGGAGGGAGGTAACAGATGCTGTTAATGTTGTCTCCGTAGTACAAAGAACCATGTCAGAGGTGAAGCGTAAATGGTTTGATATGAAACTGGAGGCAAAGAAACGCATAAGCACACACACAAAAATACAGCGGTCACCAAACAAACAGAAGATTCATTTGTGGGGTTTTGAATGAAGTGGGAACAGGAAACCAGAGATGTTTTGTGCATAATGGATAAACTAAATCAGTGATCGCTGTCGGAATGTAGAGCTATTTAACATTTATTTTAACAAATGATACGGATAACATATAGCCTACAGCAGTTTGTATGCATCGTCCTCAATTTATTTGAATATTAATAGCCTAAAGCTCTGTTTGATACAACGTAAATTAAACATTTTCAAATCATATTTATTCAGTCAAACGATCGTCCTCCTTCCACCTGCTGCCCCTGCTGAACCCAGGCACCGAGGCCGAAGAGGCTGTGATCCGGCTGTCCTTACGGATATTTTTATTATCATCATTCAACGTGTAGAAAGAACGTGTAATCTATTGAGTCGATTTACATAGATAATTCGCTAAATGTGTTATATTTTTAATATTTTGTCATGTTTAGATTACGTGTTTCAAAGGCATCTGTGTATTGTGTACATAACAGAGCGCGATACGAATTAATATTTTGTCATTTCCAATAGTGAAAAGCAATATTTATGTGCTTTACTAAATTTACACAAGCACTACGAGTGGTCAGGAGCAGGAGTAGATTTTGTTAGTAGCTACGAAAAGATCGGAGCTACTAAAATATTGATGAATGCGGACACGCACGTAAATTTCCGTCTGCGAACAGTTTACACACGGATTCGTTCTGCTCACGTTTCATGAATGAGACCCAGTGAACATAATCATGTTAGCTAATAGCGTTAGCCTACCTCCACTTGGCTGCAGCAGGTAAAGCCACTTTTGGAGAAGTAGTTTTCTTAAGAAAATAAGCTCTGGATATCTTCTGCTCTTTGTAGCAGTCATCCCTGTGGTCACTGCAGACCTGGGGCCTCATTTATAAAAGAGTGCTTAGGATTCATACTAAAAGTTGACGTGCGCCCAAAAGCTGAAAATGGCGTGCGCCAAAAAATAATCTGATTTATAAAACCGTGCGCACGCACACTTGCACGCAATGTTCTCTTTATAAATCACAGACTTCCTGCGCACCCAGATCCGCCTCATATTCCGCCCTCTACACACCCTAGTTCAACCATAAATGGTCATGCAAATCACCTCATGAATGTGATCTACGTATAAATGAGCCGGCATGCGAGTGATCTCTTGTTGTGAGTCACGGCGACAGGTGTGAGAAACAAACCAAAAAACTGAATTTCTCCGAGCCTGAGCTTGAGACCCTTTAACGGGAGGTGGAGGACTGAAGAAAGATTCTATTTGGTGGCCACAGCAGTGGGATCACTAATAAAAGAAAGCGAAAAAAAAGTGGCAACACATCAACGCTGCTGATGCTGTCAGCTGTGTCTGTGGGACTGCACGGACAGTGACAGAGAAACAAAAAGTGGTCTGATCTAAAGGCAGACCAAATATTTCTTCTCTTTTACCAACATGTAGTTAATGTGTTGCTTTTAAATTTGAGGTTGATTGACATTGATGTGCGACATAAAGAATCACATTTATTAAAGGTGGAGCCAAAAAAGGAGTATGTGCCAGTGCCATCTTGTGCAATTACGCACGAGGGTCACCGCAGTATTTATATGTTTATGGCAATAAATCTGATCAGACTCCCGGCCTGAATTACAGCATGAACCAGTGGTATCCCTATCCCAAAATACAACGTGTAATTTGAAATACAATTCAAAGATGAAAGTGTAATAGGCAAACACGTTTCTCATGCCGGTTTTGTCATGAACAGCAAATGTCTAAGTAGGGCTGATGAAATGAGTGTAACGGTTGTGCTTCATGGCTGTATTTCGAGACATGATAAATGCACGGGAAAAATATAAATAAATATATTCCATGCAGTCGCACCGTCCTCTCCCCCTCCTGCGCTTACAGAGTGGACAATGAGACATTAGAGGCAGTGCAGATTAAATATGTATTTAGAAAGAATTTCAATTCAGGATTTGAGTTGGATTTTACAACGTTTTTATGAAACAATTATCATTCACTCCAAGCGCAAAATAAGGCTGCTGGATTTAATTTCAATGATAACATGGATCTAAGGTGGATATAGCGTGACATTAAATTTGTGTGAGACATCAATAAAAATCTGACTCCACTTCTCCACCTCACCGTCTGCGTCGCCACTTCCCAGTGTCTCCAAAATGTGCGCACGCATGGCTCAGAGTTTGCTTACAGGTGCGCACATTCTCCCGCCAAGTTTATTTTTATAAATCACAACCTTTGCGTGGTAAGTGGCATACGCCACTTTCAAGCCCCGTTTTGTGCGTAAGCAAGCTTTATAAATGAGGCCCCAGGTCTTTATAGGCAGCGTATGGACAGGTGTGTTAGGATCCATTTGTAGCACAACTAGCCAAAACTCTAGCGCGCCAATATCCAACTATATCCAACTGCTCGGAGTTTCACTCCTCACTTTGTCGGCACAGGTCAGAAATGCACAAATCAGAACCACTCCTTAAAACATGGACATTTTCCCTTTGAGGGCAGAGGGTCACAGCAACATCAGAAACTCCATGGTCTCCCTGCTTTCCGTCCTGCAGAGCCCTGCTGCCTTCTTCTCTGCATATACTCCACTCACATGAGTACAGCGGCGGTCAAATCCAAAGGTATCATCCACATTATTGAAATGAGGTGAATACTCATCCATGACACTAAATATCTTTTAGATAACAATGAACTACAGTAAACTGTAAACTACTCTAATTACTATACTCTCTCCAGAACTCAGACACAATTTCCACTGTTGTTTTCCTGCAACAAGTGACATCTGGGGATATTGTGATATTTTAGAAGGAGACTTCATAACTACTTTTAATGAACATACAGTGACAATGCTTAGTTGCCCCATGTGCTTCCATTATAGCTCGTTCCGCAGCTCCCTCAATACTGAACCAACTTCAAAAATTGTTGTTCACATCAGTCTTTTTGATCAATAGGCATGGGGAAATATGGTCCAGGTTGAAAAATGCTCAAACTATCCTTTAATAGCTAAAAAACAATAATCACTCCCACCTGTATTTTTACAGTTAGTTTGATGTTCAGTTCCAGATTTATATATTTATGTAGGTATTCATTAGTTAATATTCAGCGATCCAGATTGATTTATTTAAGTATTTAACACTCTGACTTTAATGTTCACTTTGACTGTTATCCAGTTTGTTGTAAAGACAGTTCATTTCCACCATAGTCAGATTTTTCCCGTGGGGTTTGGGGGTGATAACGGGTGATTCTTTGGCTATCAAGTTTTAAATTTTCTTTCCCTGTTCCAAAATATTGCTATTAAATTAGCCTTTAAAAATCCATTATTGGTAAACCCCTAGTAAAAAGTGAAGCCTTGCCATTTGTTTGTTTGTTTTTCATGAAAGGGGAGACATTTGCTGGCTGTCAATTAGGAAAATAATGTGACAAATAATTCTGTCATCAATAACATACTGAATTGATGACCAAAGGACTTTTTATGCCCATGTACATATCCAAAATAGATCCCTATGTCTGCTCTATTTCAACAAGGTGTATAATATGCTGTCAGTAATTATCAAATAAACATGAACAAAGGTAATTAAAAGCACAATTTGTGACATTAACAGTCAGGGTTGGAAATAACTTTTCTGTCCACGTGCCACTGTGGCTAGTGGATTCCAAAATCTATCACCCCTTCACAGATCATTATTTTTTTTGGTGACGGGTGAGTGAAGCAAATTATCAGCCACTTGCATATTTTACCAGCATTTGTCTGGTGTCTGGTGCTTATTTCCAACACTGCTGCAACTGAACCAGCAATATCAGGATGACGTCAAGGTTCTTCACCTGGAGTTTGGCGATATAGTCAAATATTTAATGCATACTTGAAAACATTAACAATGACTTAGGGTCAGGGTCTTCCTCATGAACTTGTTTAACAGAGCTTACCAACTCTGTATCGGCTCAGCTCTAAAGGTGTCCTCTGACAAACTGTTCTGTTGTGTTATTGTATGTGTTTGTGGAGCATAAGTATATTGAGAAGAACATGTACAAACAGGCTCATCAGCATGTCAAAAGACTACTAACACAATCATACATTAAAAGGCATTGTATTTTGCATGTTGACATCTTTCTGCTCGAGTATGTGTTTCCCATCTGCATGCTCCCTCTTCATGTAAAGACAATGAAAACCTTTGACAGGATTAATTAAAAGATTCTATATATCCAACTGAGAATAAGTCATCTCCAATCATCACAGGGTGCACACCAACAGCAAGAGTTTTCAACCTTGCAAACTTAACATATTGCCCAGTTCGTGCATTTCAAGTTGCAGCATTTTTACAACTGAAGCTTTTGCATCAATGAAGACACTGGAGGCTCCCTTACTTGACTGTAGTAACTCAATCACAGGGTCGTACCGGGTTACCATTACAGTTTTGTTTCTAGCAGCACAGTTCCTAATACATCTACAGGTGTCCACGTTTACAAGACGTGCTCAGCTGCTGCACACAGAGGTAAAGATGCAATAAAGCAGATCAGGGTAATCTCAGGAACAATAACAACTAAAAGCTGACATTCACTCGTCCTCCCCTTTGAGACAGGTCAAACACACACACACACACACACACACACACACACAGAGTCACGGTGGCTCTCTGACAGCAGCCGTAGTCGTTACTTTGAGTAAACATAAGTCATCACTTCCTCCACATCCGTGACTAAACCGGGTTCTGCCAGTAACGTAGCCACACAAAACAAAGCCATGATGAGTTTCTGTTGACCTGAACTAACCTGCTTTGAAAGCAAAATGGCCTTGTCTGGCAAGACAGACAACGGCGAAGCCTGGCTAGCATTAACTGTTACAGACACACAAGGCCTTGTCTTGCCGTAAAGCAGTACCCCGTAGCATAGAGGCTAGCTGAATCGGTGACTTGTTAGCTTAGCATGTGTGTGTGAACAAGCTAAG
Source organism: Epinephelus cyanopodus (assembly GCA_026686955.1). Taxonomy (NCBI): domain Eukaryota; kingdom Metazoa; phylum Chordata; class Actinopteri; order Perciformes; family Serranidae; genus Epinephelus; species Epinephelus cyanopodus. The sequence goes on along the minus strand of CM048917.1, from coordinate 37,726,321 downwards.
AAACCGATACCTTAACGTTGTTCATGCATAGCTCAGCGGACGGTGACATAGACGTTTGCTCCCCAGGCATGCAAATCGACTGCACACCACAGACGAGTGTGTCTTTTCAAACGTCACGATAACAAACAAGCCACCGACACAGCTAGCCAGCTTTTTGCCAAGCACAGCTAGCTAACAGCCAACATTAGCACCGCGCTAATGAAGGAAGCTAACGTCTGCTACAGCGGGGCTGTTGTTTTCCCCCAGCACACACTACACTCGAAAAACCGATGTTCCACTCGCCACGGCACACCCGCTTACCTCGGGCGAAATATCCTTCAGCTCACTGCAGATCCAAGGGTGAGTGTATGGCGAGGCGATAGACACAGGCTCCTTCTTTATCGTCTCATTCGTTTGCTCGGTGTACACATTCGCACTGCTCCTGTAACAGAGACGAGACGCCAGGCGTTAAGTACCAGCCGCACCAGAGCGCGCGCAGTTGTTGAAGTTTGTCGCGAGAGCGCGCACTGCATGAATCGCATATTGTAGCCTACAAATGGGTCCAAACTGACAGTTACATTACAGTTTAGAGTAAATACATGCATAACCCACTGCCTCACACCTAATTTCATACTTTCAACACACACTTTTAACACACACTCACTCACATGCTCACACACACACACACACACACACACACACACCTGCACTATCCCTGGAGAAGGTTGACTGCTGCTCACGTTGCACTGTATTTTTGGCATCATTTTGCTTTCACTTCTCCAATTCGTTGTCCTATCACAAGTGAATGCCCGTGTTTGTGTTGTATTGAAATTAAAGGACAACTGAGTTAAAAGCTTTAAATTATTTGGGGAAAAATGATGATTGAATGAGTGGCAAAAGTCTTCAAGAACAAGTCTGGTAAGGTTGAGATGAGAGCACCTACATATCCTGTACCTGTGATCCTGTGAGAAGCTTCATTAACATTTCACTAGTGTGGGAAGACAATGGAGAAAAGTTGACACTTTAATAGCCTAATTATGTCCCTTAATGACATTTCATGAGATTTTGGGCAGCTCTCAATATTTTTAACAGCAAATTACAAAAAGTTGACAGTCTGAAACTGTCATGTTTCCCAGCAGAACACCAGTGTCTCAGCATTTGAGAATGAAGCTGTGTGATTCAGTCTTGATGCTGAGCGTACATGTAACTGGGTGAGATTAAGATTAAGAGGTCATGTCGCTTCCTCCATAGTAATCTGGACATAAGGGAGTCCCCCCCCTTCGCCACCACCAGCAGCAAGGGCATCAGGAGGGGGAGAGATTGGGAGAGAGAGACAGGGAGGAGTGAAGGGAGGCGGTGGGAGGGGCCACACAGGCTGGGATTACAGAGGAGGATTGGTTATGTAAGTGCATTGTCCCAGTAGACTGGCAGCAGCCTGAGCGCATGGGAGGGCAAGAGACACTCACACAGCAACAAAAAAAAGTGAGAGGTAGAACAGACTTTTGTAAATATAATCCTATTGTCCTGTCCTCAACAATGGCTTAGGCACTGTAAGTATACTTCTTATTGTAATCATACAGACATACATTTCTCTCTGAATATATTGAGGACACCACTTCTTTCTCTGAACATTCAGCACAGAACAATGTAGACTACCTCTATCACGACAGTATCAGTACACCACCACCCCTTTATTTTGGATGTAAATGGTATGCTCTTTAATTATCATAAAATATAGACTGTACCACCTCTGTGTCCAATATATGGATAATATATTGAGGATTTTTTTTCTGGATAGCTTCCCATGTGAATATTCTCTCTAACAATACACTATACCATCTTTTTGGCCACATTAAGGGATGACTATGTCAGTCACTTTGGTCCAGACTGACCAAACTCAACAATTTTTGGATAGATTGCTGTAAAAATTTCCACAGACATTGATGGTCTCCAGGGGATGACTCTTAATGCTTTTGGGTAATCCCCTGACTTTTTCTCTAGCGCCACAATGAAGCTGGCATTCATGATTTTTAGTAAAATGTCTTGACAACAGTTGGATGGATTACTTTGAAGTTTGGTACATGTAATGTCTGGATCTTAAGTTATCAGGGAACAAAGGTGAGCACACATATGCAGGTGCTGGGCTAGTGGCCCGTCTCAGACATTTCAGACAGTGTTGGTGAAACACTGATTTGTAATGTGAAACTGCTTTATTCAGTGTTTTTATCGGTTTAAATCCCTGGTTCTGTTTGTCTCGGAGAGGAGAAGACCACCCTGCCACCCTGCCACCTTTTACTGGAAGCCAATTTATGGCTCCCAGTAAAAGGTGGCAGGGTGGTGCAGTGGTTAGCATGATTGTCTCCCTGCAAGAGGGTTCTGTTTTGAACCCAGGGTGAGGGGCTCGAACCCCGTGGTGCCACTCTGTGTGGAGCTTGCAAGTTCTCCCAACATCAGCGCTTCTCTTGGTACTCTGGCTTCCTCCCACAGTCCAAAGACATGCAGGCTAGGTTAACTGGTGACTCTAAATTGTCTGTAGGTGTGAATGTGAGTGTGAATGGTTGTCTGTCTCTCTGTGTCAGCCCTGTGATAGTCTGGCGACCTGTCCAGGGTGTGCCCCGCCTCTCGCCCAGCGTCAGCCGGGATAGGCTCCAGCACCCCTGCGACCCTCAACAAGATAAGCAGTTACGGAAAATGAATGAATGAATGAAGAGTTGACACCAAATTAATTCTTACTGGAGGGGATTTCAGATGTTTGCAATCTGCAATCATTCCTGCTAGATGCCATTGAAACCCCCTATATCGTACACATTCTTGCTTTAATGGAAGTAACTTTTGTAATCCCTCAAAATTTCATCATCAGTTTCATCTTCTGCCATCATGTAGCCAAAATTTCAATTTGTCCAATCCTGTGTTTTATACCCAGATACTTGAAAATGCTACTTGCTACACTCTAAAAAAAAAAACCCAAAACAAAACAAACAAAAGAAAAAACAAAACATTAAAAACAAACTATTTTAACCCAGTTTGGGCCAATTGTGGTTCCCACTACTGGGTGAAACTATAGCACCAACCCAAGGGTAAAGTTTACCCAGCACCCATGGGTATAAAAACCACAACGTCATTGTAGCTGTCAGCTGTTCTTAAAGTTGAGCACTAATTACCAAATGTTAGCATGCTAATATGCTAAACTAAGATGGTAAACATGGTAAATATGGTACCTGCTAAACACCAGCATTGTTTTAGTGAACAAGTGAGCATACCGTGCAGATGTTAGCATTTAGCTCAAGGAAACGTTGTGCTAAGTAAAGGCTGTCTGAGCTGTTAGAATAGACTCTTACTCTTAGTTATCCACTATATGACCCCCTATATTTTTCTGAAAGAATTCAACCCACCATATCATAATCACTGCATGAATACTTCCTTCTACATACTATAATTGACACTACTGCTGCTGCTACTTAAACTAATCATAATAAAACACTTTCCCCAAATACACAACTGCTTTAAAGATTAAAAAACAATGCACTAGGCTGCTTTAAAGTACAATGATAACACAGAAGCACTGAATGAAATTCACACATAACTGTAAACTCTAGAGGATATAATAAAAAGAAGGCTATAAAATGAAAATATTCTTAATAAAAAAATGCATTAATGCCGGGGCTTATAAAGTTTTTTTTAAGAAGAGAATTGAATGTCTTTGCTAACTAGATCTGTGCTGACCAGTTATTCTGAAAGTCATCATCACTGAACAAGAGAAACTTTTTGGATGTCCTGTTGTAGATGTGTTGGAGGCGATTATGAGTGGGCCCACTTCCCTATGATGATGAGAATTATACAGTGTGGGCAAACAGAGAAGGAATGAAAAACAGCAGCGAGAGCAGCAAGGAGTATGTGGGAGAGGGGTTGGGGGAAGGAAGGGAGAGGAAGTGGGGCGATCCAAACCCAAGAGAATGTTAAGCTGCACTGGTATGCTGCTGGAATTTGAATTTCTGGTCGGACATAACAACATACATATTGTTTTATTTTTTTCTCATTCAAGTGAAGAGGGTAAGGAAAAGACGCAGACAGAGTGGCTTGAGGGAAGGGAAAATTTAGGAGGGGGAGGTCAGGGGCATAGTTTGAAGAGAGGGGAGCCTGAGAGGAGAGTTTGGGATAAAGAGAGGAAGGAAGTGTGGAGACAGCAGTGATAGATGCAAGGGAGAGGGGAGAAGAGCAGAGGGTGGAGAGTAAAGACAAGTAAAAAGACAGAAGAGGGTGAGGAAAAGGAAGAAGGTGACTGAGAGCCGGCAAAACTGTTCATCAGCAAATTCCAGACATAACGCCGTTTGGCAGTGGATGCTTATCTTGAAACCAATGCAAATTCTTAGCTGTGGATTTCTCAGGCTTCTTACTGAGGACTTGTTGTTTACAGCTGAGATTCTTGTGGAAAACCCTGACCGGACTGGTTTTGAACCCCTGTCCTCTAGCTCCAGTTGGCTGCCTGCAACAGAGGAGGTCAAATGAGGGAAATAGCTGAGGCAGGCAGCTGGTTAGATTGGGAATGGTGTTTGAAGCATTGTTGGTTTGATGCTGCTGATGCGCTATTGTGCAAGGTGCTTGTCTCAGAATATGTCTGACTGAAATTTGATGTATGATCCAGCATCAGGCCTATTGTTATCAATATTGTCATTATGATATGCCAATAGCGGCAGCTCATATCATGAAACTGTAAAAGGACATCACTCATGTCTCTAAGCTAAATGTGACGCTACTGTTAGAAGCTGGTTGACCTGGCATGTCATAAAACCTGGAAACAAGCTAGCCTGGGTCTTTCCAAAGGTAACAAAGCACTTCACCAAGTCACAAGTTATATCTCATTTATTTAACATGTACAAAAAATACTTCTTGGCAAGATGCAGTGACTACATTCTTAAACCCTAATAAAACCACAATTTGTTGATTTTACACTTCAGTTTTTGTACAGATTAAATAAACAATATATGACATGTTAATTACAAGAGGCAAGCTGTGGGGCTGAGTGCAGATGTACAAAAAAAACTGCAGTTCCTTTAATGGCCACTTGGGGCTGCCTCCAGAAGTGCCCACAGACCCCCACTTGGCAGTAACATACTGGTGAGGTCACAACCCCACAATATTCAAATGTTATGAAAATGCGAAGAACGGTTCAAAAATTCCAAATAGTTCCTGCTCGGCTCACAGACTTAAAATTGTGATGACATCTCAGATATTTAAATCGCTTTTCTCAGCTCCAGTGATATTTTACAAACATAAAACCTCCTTGGATCAAAAATTCGTAATAGACAAATTCATAAATGACTGTGTTCACCATTAGAGGGTCCTGTCAACAGTTTTACAGGCATCTCTTTTATAATGGTTTCTTTTTTGGGCTGCAGCAGATTTTTTCCACTGCAATACCATGAGTGACCACTGGGAAAAAATATCTGCAAGGCTGAGCTGCTTTCCTGAGGGCCTAGAGATGTCATTGTATGTATGTCCATTATACAGTCTATGGTTTATTGGTGAGCTTAAAGTGCTAGTAGGCAGATTTCATTACATTTGGACAACGCCAGGCTAGGTGTTCCCCCTGTTTCCTGTTTTTATGCTTAGCCAAGGTGAGCTAACAGGCAGTATCTTCATATTTAGCATATAGGCATGTCAATCTTCTCATCTAACTCTTGACATGAGCATATTTGCCAAAATGTCCAACTGTTCCTTTAAGTGTATCTTTTCTCCTGTGAGAGTCTTGGGTTAGATCTATCAAACTACAGCGTGGGCCAAAGTCCACATTGGGTCACATGATGACAAGAGAATTATGACACTCAAGAAGAGGTTTGTTTTTATGGATAAAAAGCTTTAACAAACTCAGCGTCACATTACATCATGTCCTGTATTTCCTCTCACCAGCTTGTTGTGTAAAAGTCTTCTGGCTGCCAAATAACTTTACAGTGGATTAATGTAATTATGTGATTATGAAATCCGGCTATTAAGTCATGGTCTGTAGGCAGTGATCAAAGCACAAGTGTAGCAAAAACAGCATTGTCTATGTCTTTATAACCATAACTACAAGGTTGTGTATTACACACACAGGACCACAGAGCAACAAGAAAGGCAATAAAGGACAGAGTCTGACTCAGAAAAACAGCGAACCGGTGGCACAGACAGATTTGAGTGGCCTAATTAACTGTGTAAAAGCCACAAGTCTATAATGGGCACCAGTGTTTCCCCATTTTGTGCTCAGAAGTGGTGGAAGGAGGCACAATCACATCCTGTGCCCACACAGGACTGAAAGACTCCTACTTTGGCTATACAGAGTATGGCACAGGCATTATCTTGAAAGAGACATTCCTGTTGAGTTTTTCAAATGTGCATATATATATATATATATATATATATATGTGTGTGTGTGTGTGTGTGTGTGTGTGTGTGTGTGTACATATACATATATAGATATATATGTTAGGGCTTTGAACAGCACAAGCCGAGTGGCATCTAGTTCCATTATATTCCAGAGAAGGCTGATGTCTCTATGGCCGATATCTCCAACACTCGCCAACTCACACCCAAAAATATAGACAGATAGATAGCACTATAGGTAAGAAGAAAAATATGAATTTTTGATTTCTGGAGTGAACTGTCCCTTTAAAATAACATATTTATACTCACAAAAAAACTCTTCTTCATTATGAAGAATTTTCAAAAAACCCATAGGTGCTTAGGATCGAGCCATATTGAATCCTGTAAAATGGTTCCACATTGAACTGTTTAGGGGTGTCATATATGTACCAAGATAGAGAACCTAAAAAGACTCAATATTACGCCATTTGTTTTAAGAGTGTAGTGTAGTCTAGATCCAATGCTAAAAATTCCCAGGGAAACAAAATATTTGTTCTGTTCTTCCTGTAATCCAGAGTCAAACAGTGTTACTGCCAAATGAGCTGTGCAGTAGCCATACGCTTTGCATGCAAAGGCCTCTTATGGCAACAAGAAGCACCCCAATCTGTCCCGAATTAGACCGCCTGGTCCTCAGGGAATTCCCCCGAAGCAATTTTTTTGGCTCAGACCTGCGTATAATTAGCATCAGTATTTTTCACTGCAATCGAGGAATAATCTCCGGACACACACATTGTCAGTGTTGGCAAGTCACTTTGCCTAAAACACAAGCCACATGCATTTGCATAATGAGAGCCAGGTTTGCGAGAAGCATGTTGCTTATGTAATGCTGCTGCTGGGTTGTGTTAGAACAACATGTTTATTTTGTCTCTGGAAAATAATGAATAATCAGATCGTATGATAATGTGGATTTGAGTCTAAGAGGTTTGTAAAAAATTGAATTGCTGAACTGCTGGGAAAAAAATACTTTTACCTATAAGTCCATGTGTCAGCTTAGCAGGTATCAAGCTGAATCCGATCTCCCTTAAACACAGCCCGCACACATTTGCATGAAGGCAAAGCGACTGAAACATGTGCGCTCCTTATATAATCATTACTCCAAACGTGTGTGATCCCTACACCTACAGGGCCTCCCCCTGAAAATCCCTCCATATCCAATATCAGGAAGTAAAATATTAAGTTTCAGTCCAGCAGGATTGATTTCCTTTTGGCATCCGTCCTGTCCACATAGACACAACCTTTAACCCTGGGATTTTCAATGGGCCACTGGCTTTTTTTGGCAGGATGTTGAATGGGTTTTTCCTTTTTATAATCAAATTGACAACATAGAAATTGTTCAAAAAGGGGGACCACACCATCCTTAAAACGCCTACTATTATTTGACTCCTATGAATGTTTCACTGTCACAAAGCAAAGGAAAGCAGTGTTTTTGCAATGTGGGTGTTGGATACAAAGTGGAATGTAAGGGAGCGCTGGTTGGTCAAAGGCCTTTCACAACCAAACAGATGTTTTCAGTTATTCAGGCCCATTAGACCTCTGCTCAGGTTTAAGTTGGGTGGAGCTGAAAGTTTCCTGATGAACTGAATGTACGTTACAAGAAAAAAAAAAAAAAAGAAGGAAAAAGAAAGCCAAGGTTGTCCTGCCCTAACAGGTGAAACAACCCAAACAGGAGCGTCAGGGACATGCCATTCAAGCACAGTTTGGATGTGTAGGTGCCTTAGGACACTCCCTTTTAAAATATGGAATGAGGACAATGAAAATGGTGAATGAAAGTAGCAGTGACTAAGTGAATCAGATGAATGAAAAGCAGCAGTTTCTCTATCGCCTCCCAACACTGTCAGACTGAAACGTTTCAGTCTCTGGAGGTAAACATGAAGCAATGAGCTACATGGATACATTTGGGACTCAGGCTAAAAATAAAAGCTGATGCCATGGAGACTCACAAAATCCCTCCTCTGTTCACTTGATTAGGACTCTTAGCCATGTGCCCCACATGTCATCTCTTACAGATCCTGCCTCAGTTATGCTGTCAGGTGAGGCAATGACTTAAGCTTTAAGTTATCTTAGCAGAGACTCCCTCACATATGTTTTTTCTTTTCATCTGACCTTCTTAAAACCCAATATGTTAAAGATATTAAAATGCTAACTCTTCTTTGGCATGAACATAAAGCATTGTTATGTTATGCGTCATCAAATAAGGACATGTTTAATGGTTTATATGATATATGGGTTAACAATGAAATATATATATTAATTTATATAATTAATATATATATGTCATTCACAGGCAAAAAAGTGTACAGTATGTTATGTTACAGTAAAAAATGTAAATCATCTTACAAACAGCATTAATTAATGTAAATTAAATCTATTTGTCTTTTTTTTTTTTTACACATTGAAACATTTGGAGCCTGTCACCCCCATAATTATGCAGAACAGTAGGCCTAATAAAATGTCAACAGGTGAGTTATATACAAATTCACCCCTGTACAGTAGTCATGATGGGGGAAGACCAAAACTGTTCTCTGTACCAGGCTGTAAACATGTTTATTTCTGTTAAGTTTGGCATTTTTAACGTGGTGGTCTATGGGGACTGACTAGGTTCGGGAGCTAGCCTCAAGTGGCCATTCAAAGAAATGCAGTTTTTGGTACTTTCATATTGGCTTCATTTTTCAGCCACTGAGGTTGCCGCTTGGGGTCGGTCAGGCACGAGAGCAACATGTCCTCACTCTGACCTCAACACATATTGACGTTTGGTAATGACTTTTCACGTCAAGATATGATGTGCAAGGCACCCTGGCTGTGTTGGTTGTTGATGCTCTGGAACACCTTGTCAAATTCTGCCTGTTACATGCATTGTCAATTCTCAAAAGTGTTCAATTCTGTTTTCACAGGAAATGTACATTTTGCATACAGTCAAAATAAATGCACTTCATCGGTACAACACTGCAAACTGACTTTTTTTTTCTTTCAACAACAAAAACACGTGATTATGTTCAGGCAACGAAAGCATGTGGTTGAGTTCAGGAAAAAATAGGATTTGGCTTTACAATCTTAGGGGAAGCGAGCATTTGTCTCCCATGTGAAGGCTGGTGGCTGTTGGACCCATCCAACAACGCTCCTGCCCACTCTACTCAGACTGCCACCGCCTCAACTTTTGCTTGCTTTTAACTAATAATGCAGATTGGCTGCGTATCATTCCAATGTGTCTAATGCATCAGTACCTTTTTATAGCCACAAAAATGCACAAAAAGGTAGTGATGCATTAAAATCACTGCCACCACAAATCACTTTTATATAGAATACCCCATGAATGAGTTGTGAAACCTGATGAGTTAGCATGTTGGCAATGCTAGTTCCCTTGTCTTAAAGTCAATGGGTTTTTTGAATGTTTTTTGTTTTTGTTATTCCTGAAATAAGATATTTGATCAATACATGTAAGTTAAGTTGATCTACAACTTAAAAACATTAGGAAATACCTCACTTGTGAATTTTGAAGTTTCTGTGTGTCCTAAAAAAGGCTGTAGTTAACTAGTGGCTAAATGAGGCTACAGAACATCACAACGCTGAACATCAATCAATCAATCAATCAATCAATCAATCAATCAATCAATCAATCAATCAATCAATTTTATTTATAAAGCCCAATATCACAAATACAATTTGCCTCACAGGGCTTTACAGCATACGACATCCCTCTGTCCTTTAGACCCTCACAGCGGATAAGGAAAAACTCCCCAAAAAAACCCCTTTACCGGGGAAAAAAAATGGTAGAAACCTCAGGAAGAGCAACTGAGGAGGGATCCCTCTTCCAGGACGGACAGACGTGCAATAGATGTCGTACAGAACAGATCACCATAACAAATTAACAGTAATCTGTATGACACAATACAGTAATCTGTATGACATCCTCGGTAATGACAGTAGCTTACAACAACATTCATGAAAGTAATAATATTGTCGTTATAGTTCTGGCTACTGTGGTACAATATGTTGAAAGTATGTATTAGTATCAGGCAGTACACATGTATGATAATAATCATATGTGTATAATAACAGTAGAAGTATGACTAATGATGGCAGCAGCAGCAGCAGCAGGCATCTGACAGGACATGGCTTTACAGCCTCACTAGAGTGGTGACATAAAGTCATGCGACCATAGTGTAGTTTGTTTATAGCCAAACATTAGATTTTTTTCTTCTGGTGGTTGCATTTGGGCTTCAAAAATCATATAACAGGTGTTCATTTGTAAAGATTATCTTACTGAACAAAACATGCAAGTATAACAAATATTTTTTTGCCACAGAGCTTATTTTTGGCAAGGATCTAAATCCAATGGAAAAATCCCATAAGCTTTTTGACAAGGGAACCAGGGTGATGCTAACTTGCGGGTCAGCCTTCAGAAAAACATCATCCTTGTAGCACTCTTAAAATCAGTTGCATTTAACCATGTTTTACAGATGGTGTTTGGTGTGGTATCAAGCTGGTAAAACAATACTTAGTATGTATTTTTAAAAGATGTCCAGAGTCCGGCATATAGGACCTCAATCAGGACATTAGTGCCAAAGATTAGTGTCCTTGTACCAAAGATAAAAAAAAAAAGACAAAAATGGTTTAAAATCCATGTTTAAAACAGTGAAAACCTCAGTCTAAACTGCTTTTTGCCACACTAAAGGGTTTACCCTACAAAAATATACTCCTCATGAGAAACTGACCACACGAGAGAACGCAAAACCTGTACCACACCATGATTACTCATTCAGCGGGGCAACGTCATCGTCTATTCTTAGCAACACTACAAACTGAAACAGCTTGCAAACAGTGTGTTTTAATGGAATTTCACACTGTATAAACACTGCTCACAAAAGATGTGCCATGTAATAAATGTAATTGAAAAACAAGGCTCGTAAAAGAGCTTGAAAAGATGGCAGCCTGCAGATTTGGAGATAAAATGAACGGTCACAGTCTTCTTAATTACTAACACATGGCCTTTATTACAATAAACCAACTCATAGATTTAAATGGGACTGTCAGCCAGCTTCAGTCTCATGGTCTCACTCTAAAGTGAGAAAAGTGATGGAACATTCAGGCAAGTCAAAAATACTGTAACTGAATACATGAATAAATATTTCACGAATCTTGTTGAATAATTCAGCGGAAAATGCAATACAAAAAAACAATGTAAACACAAACAATCAAAAATGGCTTTATTTTGCTTTATTTTACCAGCAAACCACTATTTGTCATGTAACAGCGTAGTCGTGTGATGGTGTATTGAACAAAGAATGAAGTCACACTCCTTCTGTGTGTGTTGTAATCCAAGATTCATGTGGTTTGTTGTGGTAAATTGGTCTGGCCCCATGCCCATGTTAGCGCGTGTGTGCATCCCACTACTGGCTAGCTCATCCCCATCACATTGCACTGTGCTCATGTGGAGGTTAGCGCTAATTTAAGGATGATGTTGTTGTGGGAGCGCAACGCCCACCTTGCCATTCTCCCTTGTTGACCATAATTACCTCTCCCAGCACTGTTGCTGATATTTAACACTCTTGATGGAGTTTCGACCATTGGCTTCTAGCTGCCAGCTAAGGCACCTCAATGTCAAGAACAGAGTCTAGACAACTCATATACTGTCAATGTCACATAGAGCCCCATTAATAAACCATATTCTAGTGCTTGTCTGTTTTTTTTTATCAATCACTACTGTGGACAATCATGGACACACAACACATTAACATATGCATTAAGAAAATAGATAATGTGGAAGGTTAGGTACATTTTCAATGGGGTATGATCTCAATGATTACAATATTTAGAATGCATTGTGTAGGGTTTAGGGATACATATTGTCAGAAATTGAATTATAATATAAGTATATTTTCTTTGGTTTATAATCCACTGAAAATAAAGATAGTGTTTTTGTTACCTTAGAATGAGCCATTTTTTCTACATAGAGAGCTGGTCCTCGTCCACAGAGATCCCCATGTTTCACTGCCATGTTTCTACAGTAGCCCAAAAGAGTCAAACCAAACACTGGCTCTAGATAGAACCATTTGCGTTTTTGCATCGACCACCATAGTTAGCAGCCCCTCAGCGTCCAGCAGTGTTGGAAAAACAATGATTTTCAGTGAGAAAGTGCATTATTCAGCGTTTTTACCGGTTTAAATGACCGAGTCCATTTGTTTTGGAGAGACTTCTGTGGAAATTTTGGCTCCTGGTATTAACAACCTGAGCTAGCCAGCTAGTAGAAATCTGCAATCCTCTCTGCAAGACACAACTAAGTCCCTTGAAATCTTACACACTGGACCCTTAAAAATAAAGAAGTTTAAATTAAGTATAAACAGCTGAATTAAAAGCTTATCTCCTTTCACACTTAATCAGTTCAATTAAGACACAGGGACTTCAGTAAAGAGACAGCAACAGGTAGGTTATCGGCTATTTATCAAGAACTTTTATTAAAGGAGGAGAGGACCACGGCTGGGAAGGTGACACCCACTGTTGCAGCACTGGGAGTATTCAACCTGTGAATAAGATTACACAAACCACATTTCCAAAAACAATACCACATTAATAATATAATATTTCACCACAATCTCCTAGCAGAATTAAGATTATATCCCCTAAAAAGTAGAAAACCTCAGGATGGTTGCACACCGATATTATCCAAATAATAAAATGTTCAAACAAATGTCAAACATCATTAATGATATAAACAAACAAATGAGTTTAAGTAGTTTAAGTAACTCAAGGAGATTGAGTTAGAGTTTGAAATATCCATCCTATGTTGAATTCTTCGTTTGCAGTGGAGAATAGTGAAAGGAGTTGTGTTATTTTCTTAAATGCCTGCTGGAAGATGACGGCACACTGATCCATTATCTCTGTTCAGCCTTTACAGTCTGCTCGCTCTCATGCACTATTCTGCCAAATGTGTGGTCACAGATGGTACATAGTAAATGACATCTGGTGAAGCCAGAAGTTGTAAAGTGAAGTGACAGGAAACATGACTGCAGTGGTGATATCTTACTGCACACTGACCCCTAGTGACAAATCTGCAGCAGTGACTCAGACCTGCTGTGTTGTCAGAGCACACGCTCGTAGTGTGTGATGGTGATTTCAATCTGATGCTGAAGCAGTGTGTGAGGAACAGCGAGAGCAATAAGGCCCAAAATGTGTGTTTAGGCTTCAGTCACTAGTTTTACCTGAAGTCCAAACATCTACACTGCAGCGAAACACCAACCATGACCACACGAGGCACTGTGCAAACAGAAACACATGCACAGTGACATCAGGGGGAGGATGTTCAACTGCTAACATCAAGTGGTGGAATGTAACTGAGTACATTACCTCATGTAATGTATGTAATGTGAGTATTTCCATTTAGTGCAACTTTCTACTTGGACTCTGTTACTCTGAGGCAAATATTACTTTTTACTGCACTACTACATTTGTCTGACAGCTTTAGTTACTTTAAAGATGACAGCTTCCCCCATCTTCCTGTGCCATGAAAATGTATCTCCACAAGTGTTGAATTTAAGTGTTCCTTGTTCCCATGTGTTGAGAACATGTTCTTTCCTTTTAAGGTAAATAAAATATTTAAAAACCCTGTTGGATCATCTGGAAAATGAATCATCACACAGCTGAAAACTATAGGGTGCCGTTTTTTTAAGTGGGACATGCTGAAATGAACAGCAACATTTCCACACATTTAGCTCCAAACAATACTTATTTACTTTTCTTGTGAAAAAATATATTTGCTATAATACCGATGTAAAAATCTAAATCTAAATGTTAAATCTAAAGTTGTTGGGTGGAAATCATTCATCAGGTGTTTCTGAAAGCTCACACACATCACCTATCTATGGAAACACCTACAGTGCACACACAAATGCCCAACAGCCTCCATATACCGTCCACGCACTGTATGATCTCTCAGTCGCTCACGCACGCACGCACGCACGCACGCGCGTCAGTAAAAGCCATGGCAACAGAACGGCTCACTGAGGGTAAATAAACGCTGCAGACCTTAAGAATCCCCTTTTGCACTTTGACTTACCACGAGTTGAGCTGCAAAACCTTCTGCTGGAAAGTTGGAAACAACCTGTGGCAAACAAGCATTTGGATCACTGAGCTGAGGAAAAACCTAACGAGGTCAACTTCAACTAGGACTAAACCTTACCTGCTGATAACATGGCGTCCGGACACCCCGCGGTGGAGCACCTGACCAGAGCCTGGCAGTGGATGACTTCCTTTGCCGGTAAGACATCTTTTATTAATATCATGTCAGATTTAGCCTTTTTATTCATGCTCCTTAATAAATCCTTAAAAGATCATGTCAGTTAAAATGTACATCGAATTATGGTTCATTGTTGAATGTAAAGACAGTCTGTTATGTTAGTCGATCTGTTGGAAAACACCGTTGTTTTTGAGTGAAACTCGACTTTTTCTCGGTGTAAATAATTATTTTATAGCCTATTGAGAATGCGCTGAACGTGTCGGGACAGGTGTGGAAGGTGTTAACAATGGTGCAGTGATTAGAAAACACTGTTATCTGCATTTGAGGGTGTTGCATTTTCCAAATTGGTCGTAGACATTTTCTGGGAAAAAGATGGCGACTCGGCCTTTTTTTGGAATGATGCCAAAACTGTGCCAAACTATGTTGATCGTGTCAAAAGTTTTTTGTTGTTGTTGTTTTATGTTGTTGTTGTTGCTGTTTTTTTAAATTTTATAAACGTTATTTATAAAACACAGGTAAAAAGTACATAGTAAGAATAATATTAAGTACAATGAAAAAAGTAATACTTTTTCATTACCGTTACTGAACACCGCTAGGGGGTACACAGTATAAAGAGAGCTACAAAAATATATTTAACATAGTGCAAGCAGTCACAGTTCTAATTGCTTTTAGTACTGGATTGAATGAATGTATTGTTTGATCTGGTTATCAAAAGCAACAAAGTAAGGTTTTCTATTTGTGAACTTACATTGATAATATGAAATTTGGCCATATAATAAAATTAATCATGTATGTGTGTGTTTTTTTCCTGTGCATTATCATTTTTTAAGACACCAAACACTACATTCTTCCAAAGCAAAACAAAATCAGCATCAATGATATTACAAACAAAATCACATAAGCTCTGCCAGAATCTTTTAACAACAGGGTAATACCAAAATAAATGAGCAACAGTCTCAGGATATTCATCACAGAAACTACAACTCTCATCAATTTCCTTTTTAAATCTTTTTTTTTTCTATAGTTTTTAGCTGGATAGAATTTGTGAATGAGTTTAAAAGAGATTTTTATTTGTAACCAAGTATCTATTAGGTAAAAGCCAGGCCTTCTTCCATGTAATATCATCCACAAATTGATTCCAATATGAAATCACATGTGGTAATGTAGTAATATCTCTTTGGAGCACAGCTCTTATGGAACTGTTGTTGTTACGAGAATAACCAGAAAAACAAACTTTGCCTACGAGAGTGTCTGCTGGAGATAACAAGGGCATCTGTTGAGCATTAATCCTTGGTTGAGATTTAAACAGCATACAGATTGCAGAGGGAATTTGCACCAAAGACTCTTCATAAGTAAAAAGAAGACCATCCTATTGAATAACTGATTTACCAATACAATATTATTGTGAAATGTTATTTAAAGCAGAGAAATCCAAAAATTTAACTTAAAAGCATTTTGTCAATTTCTTGTAATAATTCATTGTCAAGATGAAGAGCCAAAGCTGCATATATCAATCGGGAGATTCCCTCTGCTTTAGTAATTAATATTCTGCCTCTTAGCAAAAGGTCTCGCATGAGCCATTGGTTTAGTTTTCTTTGAGTTTTTTGTATAATAGAGTTAAAATTCAAAGCACTTCTCCTATGTTGATCCTTAGTAATTAATATCCTAAATATTGAATTTCATTTTATTGGGATATTGAAAAGTTTAGATTTAGAGCACTCCATAATGGCCATGAGTTCACACTTATTAAATATTAAAGACAGACCAGAGGCCATTGAAACTCCTGAATAACTTTAATAGTGACAGAAATTTGGTTTTCATTTTTTAAGAACAATGTGTCATCTGCCGACTGAGTTATGATTAACTGTCTATCAATAAGAGAGATACCTTTCACAGCACTAGATCTAATATGATCCGCTAAAAGCTGAGCTACAATTAGGAAGAGATATGGGGAGGCGGGGCAGCCTTGTCTAATTAAATCTGATTAAGTCTAGGGGATGTAGCACCCATTAATTTAGCAGAACTATTACTATTTTTATAGAGAGTTTTGATAAATGTAGAGAAATAATTACCAAATCCAAATTTCTTTAAGGATTGTAAAATGAACTGATGCTCCACCGTATCGAAGGCTTTGTAGAAGTCTAAAAATAAAATAAAACCATTATCCTCAAACAACTCCGGGTAATCCAAGATATCCAGGACTAGTCTGATATTATTTAGTATATGTCTTTTTGACATGAACCCCGATTGCATTTCTTCGATAATCGAATACAACACCATCTTAGCTCTTTTAGCCAATATCAGAGCAAATATCTTGGAGTCATTATTAAGCAAACAAGTCGGACGCCAGTTGTCAATAAATAATGTGTCCTTGTTGGGTTTGGGTATTAATGTAGTTAACCCCTGAGTCATAGTAGTTGGGAGATATTCTCGTTCTATGCTTCCTACAAAGACTTCAAATAAGAAAGGAGCTAGTTCATTAGTAAATGATTTGTAAAATTCAGAGATCATGCCATCAGTGCCTGGTGATTTGTTGTTTTTTTAAAGGGATATTGCATTCTTTATCTCCTCTAGTGTGATGGGTTCACCACATAACTCCATGTCATATTTCTCAATAGATTTAACTGTCAGAGAGTTAAAAAGGAATCAGTTGAGGCTTGGCAAAACTTAGAGTTATATAAATTTTGGGAAAAGTGACATTAACATTTAGTCTACTAATGTTATTATTATTGGAATGGTGTTTTTCTAAATTAAAAAAAATAGTGTGAATTTTGCTCCCCTTCTTCAAGCCATCTTGTTCTGGACCTGATAAATGCACCTTTTGCTTTTTGACTACATAATTCATCTAGTTTAATTTGCAGGTTAGCTAGTTCCACTGTTTCCTCCTCAGATAGTGTGTCTGGGTTTTTTATGAGATAAACAGGTTATTCTTGTTACTACCTTTTCCTCTTCTGTATTTCGCTTTAATACTACCAAACTTTCTAAAGACTTTGCCAGTTTCAAATTTTAATAGTTCCCAGTTAATCCCAAATTGTTTTTCTTTTCTAGCTTTGGACCAGAAATATAATATCAGCTCTTTGACCTCTTTTTTAGCTTCAACATTAAGTAATAAAGAGCAATTGAGTTTCCAGTACACAGACTGAGAGGTGCATGTTTTAATGGTGGACTGTTTTAACTTAATGTATATAGCCTTATGATCTGTAAGAGGAGTGGGCCATATGTCTACATCAATGTTATCTTGATTAAAACTTTCTGAAATCAGCCAAAAATCTATCCTTGATTGATTTGACCCTGTTTTATTGCTCCATGTATATGAACTATTAATACTTCACTCTCCATATATCTACAAGCTTAAATCTGTCCATAAAGGCTTTAAGATTAGTATTGGGTCTATTTGTTTGACTGGGAGGCCATTTATCCAAATTTCCATCCAAAATAGTGTCCCCGCCTAGTAATAAAGTGGGATTTGAGAATTTATCTAAACAGCTAATCAATATGTTATCTATAGACAAAATAAGATTATCATTTTCCTTTTTTGTGTTATATCCATAAACATTGGTCACTATGAAGACTAGATCATTGCATTTAATTGCTTGACATATAAAGTGGACCATTTGGATCACATTCTGAAGTAGGACATCTCCATTAAACCCATTCTTTAAGGTAGCCACCCCAGCTGAGCGTTCTGTATTATGAGAGAGCCAAACAGAGTTTTCCCATTGAGATCTCCAAAAATTGGTATCACCTGAGATAGAATGAGATTCTTGCAAATAAAAAAAATCTGATCTAAACTGCTTAGCAAAGAGAAATAGAGCTTTACGTTTAACATTGTTATGTAACCCCCTAGCGTTAAGTGATACAAAAGATAAAGAAAACAGATCACTACAAACAGTAGTAAATAATCAAATGTAAAGATTAATTTACAGAAACCTTTAGTGAAACTTACAGAACTTACTGAATCTAGATCAGCACAATTTTAATACTTCAATATGAGCACTTCAACAAAAATAGTGTTGGCCTCAATTTCCTCTTCTTAAAAAATCAACTGAAAAAGAAACAATTAAGAAAAGTTTGTGCCACTAAAAAAGAGCCACTCACTTTTTTTCTCCATAAATTCTTAATATATTAAAAATAAACTTCCCCAGTGATATAAATGAAAACGTCTCTTAGCAGGATAGTGTATGCATCCTGAAAAACATAAACCCAAGCAAACCTGAGAAATCAGATCAGATTGGTATGTTGTTGGGTCCTTTTAAGTTACATTTGTCACATTAGTGAACTAATTTTCCGAAATTCCACAAAATGCACAAACAGATGAATATATTGCTCTGAGTCTGGATTAAAAGATGAAGTGAACTGAAGTGTGTGACAGTTATTGGACCCACAACCAAAGCTGTTCAGTCTGCACTCACAGCTTGTAACGTCACCTGACATGTCAGTAATGTGTTAATATTGAAATCTGCTTCACTCGTTCATGTGGTATTTTCTGATGAAGCGAAGAAATGAGGGAGGTTTTTCATGCAGTAACTGTGCACGTCCGGCGTCCAAAGTGCCACCGTCTCCTCCGCGTTGTGTGATTTGCAACTCATAAATAAGGAGTGACGTCAACTGAATAGAAACAATTAGTGTGCCAAGAAAACACAGATTTTGCTGTGATTATTTCTGGAGAGGCTCTTTTATCGATAGTGCATAATTCACTGAAAGTGCCCACGTTTAAGTGTGCGTAATTGCGTGCCCAGGTCTGTGCGCTCTAACGCTTTGGCTCCGTCTCAGTGTTGAACACAGCTTATCTTGGAGGCAGTGACATCCTCTTAGAAACACACAGTTCTCACAGTGTCAGATCGTCTCTCCTCTCATGACAACTGTGGCTGATTGTTCTGACTGCTATCGTCTGACTTTTATTGTGGTTATAAGAAACAAGATGTGTTGTCAGAGGCAAAACCGGGAATGTGAGCATGGTTATCATTACGTAGAATCGTGGGCAACATTTTCTTGGATAGTCTGCATACAGATACTTTAAATCTGTATACGTTTTGTATGCTGTATGCTGTTTGTGACTTTATTTTAAATTTATCTTTTCTTCTTTAGGTGACAATGAGAGCCCCCCCGATGACCGAGTCCTGCCTGTCGGGGTGGATGACGGGATCCAGGAGGCCAGGCCTGGCACCTGGTTGGGTGAGCTTTGGGTCCCACTACTGCACCCTGAGGTGGTGGGTCCTGCAGTCCCTTATCCTGCTTTCTACCCTGCTCCCTATGCTCCTTACACTCTTCCCCCTGTTATGCATTCCACCCTCTTTACCGTCCTGCATTTCCTCCTGCTTTTCCTCCCGCTTTCCATCCTGCTTTTCTTCCTGTATTTCCTCCTGCAATTCCTCCCACCTCTCCCCCTGCTTTCCTTCCTGCTTTTCCTTCTGCTGATCTGCGTCTTTTCGCTGGTCCTCCTGCTGCTCCTCCTGCTGGTCCTCCTGCTGCTCCAGCTGGTCCTTAATATGCTCACTCACCTGCTCCTCCACCTGCTCCTCCCCCTGCTCCTTCAACTGCTCCAGTGACTCCCATGGCAGCCTTTGCGTCTGGCAGGGCTGGTGACACCCCAGGTAGCGTCTTGCACTGGGACCATTGGTTTCACTATTTTCAACCCTGAGGGCTGGCCTTTGCGTCTGGCTGGGCAAGCAAAGCCTCAGGTAGCCTTTGCGTCTGGCGGGGCTTTTAGGACCCCAGGTAGCGTCTTGCACTGGGACTTTTGTAAGTGTCTCCTCATTTTTGCACGGTGGATTGATGGATGTTTTCTCCATCCAGAGTGTCGGCCTTTGCGTCTGGCGGGGCTGGTGACCCACCGTGCATCTAGCTGAGGTAGATAAGGTAGCCTTTGCGTCTGGCGGGGCTTAGGTAGATAAGGTAGCCTTTGCGTCTGGCGGGGCTTTTAGGACCCCAGGTAGCGTCTTGCACTGGGATTTTTAGGGAGTATCTCCTCATTCATTGCACGGTGGATTGATCAACCTTTCTTTCATCCTGAGGGCTGGCCTTTGCGTCTGGCAAGGCCGGCGATGACCCAGGTAGCCCTTGCGTCTGGCGGGGCTGTTGACACCCCGTGCATGTAGCCTTTGCGTCTGGCGGGGCTGAGGAAGATGAAGTTGCCTTTGCGTCTGGCGGGGCAACGAACTGTAGCCTTGGTCTGTGTTCAAATGAACACTAGCACCAGATCTCTCTCACACAAACACACACACACACACACACACACACACACACACACAGTCCTCTCTAGGTCAACAATGAAGATGACGGCAGTGACAGAAGAACAAAGCTGCAAAATTGCCTTCACATGTCTAAAAGGTATAGTAACTATTTTAAACATATTATACTCATAATATTCAATAATTCAAAGAGTATATGACTTACCAACATTTGTTTTGTCATATTAAAGGTTTATGTCACTCCACCACCTGAGCTGCTGGTGTTCACCATGGACGAAAAAAGTAAGACAAAGACACAAATAGTAATCGATGCTGATGTATTAGCCTGTTAATGCATATATTACTAACTAACTTACTAACTATTGTTCATGTTCCCTCTCTCCCTGAGCTGCTGCTGTTCACCAAGGACGAAAAAAGTAAGTACGAGTTTCTGCCTCAGAAAGAAAGTGATTAGAAATAGGATACAAATACATAAATAGTAATTAATGCTGATGTATGAGCCTGTTAATGCATATATTACTAACTAACTAACTAACTTACTAACCATTGTTCATGTTCCCTCTCTCCCTGAGCTGCTGCTGTTCACCAAGGACGAAAAAAGTAAGTACGAGCTTCTGCCTCAGAAAGAAAGTGATTTAGAATAGGATACAAATACATCAATAGTAATTAATGCTGATGTATTAGCCTGTAAATGCATATATTACTAACTAACTAACTAACTAACTAACTAACTTACTAATCATTATTTATGTTCTGTGTCTTACTACACCACCTGAGCTGCTGCTGTTTGCTGTGGACTAAAGATGAGTATGAGCTTTTGACTTCTAAAGATAATGTATGTTATTGTGTAAACTAGCCACATATGCACCTGTTTATCCTGATATATATGATCACTCATTCAATAAGTCAAAGATGATCTATCTTACTCTCAGTCTGCAGGATTATGTGAACCACTCCAACCACTCCTCTTAAAGCTAACTTGCTGTTCTCCTCTTGTGTGCAGGGGCTCCTGAGAGGGGATGTGAACCAAACCACAGAAAGCCGCCATCCCAGCCGTCCGCTGAGCGCACTCTGTCACACTAATGTCTGAACTGCACTGGTTTGGTGTTGCATTCAATAAAACACCCGGACATATAAAGTGACACTATGTTTTGTGACATTAATTTTATCTTCAGTGATGTTGAGTTCATGTGAAGCTTGTAAATAGTGAATCAGCTGCAGGTCAGAACAGGTATAAAACAGCTTTGCCACCTGCAGTCTCTTTAACAAGCAGCTACACTGAGTCATCTGGTTCACCATGTCATTTTAAAGCAATGCCACATATCCAGAAGTTCTGAGACACCATCATATCATCAGATCATGGATGAATTGGAGAGGTTGTAAACACTGCGGAAAGGGGAGAGGAAGTGTGTGAGGCCTTCAGCCACTGCAAAAGATCAATCACACACATGCACACACACTTCCTTTGTATCAACAGGCCAGCAGCAACGTCCAGGGCTGAACAATGAAGCTAATACAAAAGTGCCAATCTCTGGAATGGCCACTTGGGACTGGCCCCAGTCCCCACAGACCCCCATGTCTAAATATAAACATATTTACTGCCTGGTACAAAAAGTGGTTTTGGTCTCTGCAGCTAATTCCCCTGTTCACAACAAGTGTATTCGGGAATGGATAATTTGTTTAACTCACCTTTTTACATTTCATTAAGGCCTAAAGTTACACATGACAAAGGGCGTGGCTGCTTTGAGTGACAGTCTGTGTGCTGATAGTGTCCTGGGCCTCCTGGTCAGATCCAAACCTAGCTACTCTACAGTGCCTCTTGCCCAAATATATTCGCTTCTGGCTCTAAAAAGCCAAATTTGTGACAGGTGAAATGCTGAACTTGAAGCTTCAAAGCAGGGTCCACAAACCAGTGGGTTACATTACAATAGCTATTGAATTGACATCTACTTTAATTTTTGTGTCATACAAGTATTTTATTAAATGAAGCATTACTTTGGGTGTGTAAAGCCTAGTTCACATTGCACGATTTTCACCGAGATTTTGAGTCACAGAGGATCTTGAGAGCCGCCTTGGGTCGGAGGTGAGTCGGCATGTAGTCTGCCACGACGAGTCCTCGTATGTGTACAAGCCTACGAGCGAGTCGCCCCCTCGTCTGTGACTGGGACTGGATATCTGGCATGCTAGAAAACTGGAGAAGTCTGACACGACTGACAAAGAGCATCAGCCAATGAGAGGCGAGATACATCCCACGTCAGCACACAGGAGGACAGAAAAAATGTGAGTAGGGCAAGTGCAGGGTTGCCACTTGCCAGGTCCGCTATTAGCCGCGACTTTGGGCCTGTTTCTGAAGTGGAGTTGCTTATTTGGGCTTGCTCTCTAAACGTCACCTTTCTCTACATCAGTCTAATAAGTTACTTAAAGGCATGATAGTTGCTTCTTTTGGGCTTGTTTCCACAGCCCTGGTTGCTTGTTTCTCTCCCAAGATCTGGCAAGACTGACAAGCCAGCAAGCAACAACAACAATGGCAGCGTCCACAAGATCAAGGGGAGCGCGTTATGTTTGGATCCAGGCCCTGGAGGCAGATCTGATTCAACACTGCGAAGAATGTCCATGCCTTTGCAATGTGTCGTCTCCAAGTTCGGTGACGTCAACACCTTATCTGGGGTTCTGTCGGCGAGGGCTCGGTGGAGAAATCACACGCAGGTCGTAACGCAGTTGGCAAGACTCCCGCTGACAGAAACACACGTCGCCAGGTATGAACACTCAAAAGATTACGATAGTCTCCGCGACACAAAATCAGGGTGAAAATCTAGGCTTAAGACAAAAAAAATCATGCTCCCTCCATAAATACAGCAAGACTAAAAGTCTGTGGCCATGCTGTGAGGATGTAATGATCACTTCATGCAAAAAATGTAGGAAGGATGAAACATGGAGAAAAAACATTGCTTTGTTTGACCTGAGGGTGGCGTCAGAGGTACGGCTGCTGCCTGAGAAAAGAGAATATTTCACATGAAAACAGAGGGTGCTCAGTGCTTCCTCCTGCAGTACTGAGTGTGTGAACGGCTCTCGGCAGTCTTTAAGTCATGAAGTACAACACAACACTGTTCCAAAAACCTCCGGAGCTTTTTTTACTTTTGAAACTGTCGTCATGTCTGTACCTAATCCCCCACATCAGTACACATGTGGTCCTTCAGGTTCAGTGACCTTTTTACATTTCCACATCTGCAGAAATCAAAGGTTTTGGACAAAAAGGATGATCTGTACAGAGACCTGAGTAATTACTTGCATCAGAGCAGGTCATATCTTCAGTTTCTTTTCTATTAAAATATGTTTACCACAGCGATGGCCTTTCGAGGACTTGCACTGTTTGGCTGTTTCGCTTTGATCCACTACATTCAGTGGTTTTCACAGTTTAATCGAGGCTATACTATACTACTACTAGTACTACTACTACTACTATAAATAGTCCCAACAGGTATCAACAGGTCAATCTCCTCTGTGTATAAAAAATGAGAGGCAACATAAATGTCTCTGTTGGTCTCTCCTCTCCAGGTCAGTTTCAGCTGAGTCTAACGCTTGTGTTTCTCTCATGATGATCAAATCCACAGTGTTTGGAGACATCTTCAGGAGGGACACTGCAGTCCCATGATCAATATTCACAAAGCTGTATCCATCTGCCTGCAAGAAAAGACTGAATTTTGGTCAACATGGAGAAAAATCACAATAAACCTTCAACTAATCACAAAACTTTGACAAGAGCTGAATGATGTTTTGTACAGACAGCAGATACCTGGATCAAGGATGCTGGCGATAACATGGAAAGCATCTGCACAGAGAGATACCACTGGAGGTAAGACCCTACCAGTGGCCCCACAGTTGTAGCACTCAGTGTCCCACCCCAACACAAGAAAGCTGCACCTTTGCTGCAGGTGCACTACATGTGTGCTGTAGCAATAATGTCAGTAGGGGGCGCACAGGTCACACACAACTCACGACTGCACTTAGGCTGTGGCATGTTATCTTTTCTTACGTGCATCAGGATGCCTGTTTCTCTGTTTTCTCTTCTCTTTCTACTCCTGACTGGAGCCTGCTGGGGTGCAGACCACCATCTGAATTTGTTACACACAGTGTTTCTGTAGATAACTGACGGCAAGGAGTTTAATCAGTGAGAGTCTGACACATTCTGTGACTCTGAACATGAACCAGGGGAATCATAAACCAATATAGTTATTGTCATTTACAGCTGAGTAGAAATCACTGGGAAAACTGTAGTTATAATTACCATCAGAGGGACCAGTGTTATGTAATGGTATGAGGGTTATTGGAGGGCAGCGTGTGAAATTCTGTCCCTCGTTACACTGACAGAGCATATCCAAAGCAAAAGCACGTGCCCGTAACTCAGTTATGGGCATGTGCTTTTGCAGTAAATTGTTATTTGGGCAGTTCCTTCAGTTTGTGCATTTAAAGAATGTAATAATGAATAAACGATCATCCAAAACATCAAAACCACTGACAGTTGAAGTGAATAACTTCGTTCCTCCAATCCTCAGCAGGGTGTAAAGGCAGTTATCTGGGTTTAATGATTCTCCTGGCCTTTTGGCAGAACATGGTGTACACATCCTTTATGCAGGGTAGAGTAGCACCTATAATGTTCAGCTGAATGAACCACTCTTTGCAGGGCCTCGCAATCCTGTTTGGTGCTGTTTCCGTACCAAGCAGTGTTGTTCCCCTTGATGGTGCAAGAGTAGAATTGCTCAGCATTTGAGGGAATACCCACAATTTCCTCAGGTGTCTAAGGTGAAACAGTCTCTGCCTTGCCTTTCTCACCACTGGCCCTCAGTGATGTGGACACCAAGGTAGCCCATGTGAAGATGTCCACCCTCTCCACACTGACACATGGGTATTAAGGGGGGTGTAGCTCCTTCTCTGGTTCTTTCCAAAGTTCACTATCATCTTAATTTTGCTGAGGTTCAGGAGTAGGTTGTTGTCCTGGCCCCTGTGAGTCAGGTCCTCTACTTCTTTCAGGTACCCCTTTTTATTGTTATCTGTGATCAGAGCCACCACAGCTGGGCAAGTCTGAAGTGGTTGTTTAGTTGTGTGAGTACAGGGAGTAACGCAGGGGCCTCAAAATGCATCCCTGGTGAGCTCCAGTGTTAAAATGAGGATGGAAGAGGTGTGTCCATTTTAGCATGCTAAGTACTTTTTAAGACTTTTAGACTTGTTTCCAGAGAAGCAACAACACTTGTTTCTGGGTTACGGTATACTTGCTGCAACTAAGAAAAAAAAAAGATGTCAGGCAACTGCCTCATACTTTTGCCTTAGTAATAAATCAAGCAATCTATCTTAAAATTACATGATAACAGAAATGAATTGTCATGAATATAAAATAGAATGTTACTAACTTGTAACCATTAACCCATTTAGAGGAATAGTTTTAAATTGCACTTTTTCTTTTTCTTGCAACATGAGAAGATCAGTATCGCTCATGTCTGTACAATAAATATGAAGCTACCACCTGCAGCCAGTTAGTATAGGTTAGCCTAGTTTAGCTTAGCATATAGACTGAGTACAGGAGGAACAGCTAGCCTGCCTCCGTACACAGATGATAAAATTCTACTAACTGCAACTTCAAAGCTCGCTTATTAACACATAATGTAAAGCTGAGACTTTGTGGTTTTATTGGTGGTATGTGGCTGAGTGTTTCTTGGCCAGGACCAGTAGGTTCCTGAAGCTAAGCTTAACCAGTTGCTTGAGATTTCACTGTTCAGACATCAGAGTGATACCAGCCTTCAAATCTGTCTCTCAGAAAAAAGGCTCATGAGCACATTTCTAAAAATATCACAAACTTTTCTTTTCAGTGAGTGGTGACTAACTTTTGGCAGTCACAGTAATGTTGCCTCTGAAACAGGAATTAAAGAAACAATCTTTTGAATCACTGTAGATGAGAAAATATACGAATAAACAGTAAGCACTACACAGTCATGCAAAACGTTTTATGGGGACAGCCGCATTTATTGTTTTTTCACATACATAAAACCATATGTGCACCGTAGCCAAAAATGCTTGTATTTACAAAAAAGAAATCAATATACACAAAAGAATTATAATACAACAAAAGAGAAAATCCTTCAGTAATCCTTACAACAACAACATAGCAAGTACGAACAAAACGTATTTTTCGACACCTTGTAAAGTTTTTGTGCAGAGATTCTTTTTCTTACAAGGAGATAAAGTGTGTGTATATTACAAAACTCAGATGCACATCAAATATGCAAGCTGCGGCCCACATTCTCTGGGTGTGTGAGGGTAAAAAAAACCCCACAAGCTTTCTGATGAATCATCAGTGAAACCTTGTTTTACTCACTCCACCATCACTTACCTTCAGTGCATGGAATTTAGCTATTTAACACTAATTACAAATGTAACTTAAGTATATCTGTCTTCTTTGCAAGATGTTTTTTTGGTGAGCAAACGTACTGTATGGTTAGCGATATCAAATTGAAGTGAGTCATTCAACTCGGTCAACAAAGGATAAATCCAAACTTTTGTAGTGTAGTGGACTGACATACGCACTGTCTAAAGACCACAATGAACAAACCAAAGCATCTTAGAACAAAATGCTGATGTAGAACCAGTGACGGCATCCTCCTGAAAACACAGTGTATCAAACTGGAACAACTGATGCTGGGAACAGATTCAACCAAATCCAAAATGCTCGTCTCAGTCACAGACTATCACAGCAGCAAATCCAGTTTCAGTACCTGAGTTCTTCCCCAGATTTTCAGAGATCACTTAAAAACAGCAGGTTTTAGAAGCAATACATCTTCAGTGACAGAGAAGGTTGGGGGTTATGATGATACTCAAATATACTAAAATTTCCAGTAACACAACATTTGGATAGTCTACCTACAAATAGTTTAGAGAGTGTTTGTAACATTTCAACGGGGTATTAGCTGAGATTCAACTATTACTATTTAACTGTTTGACTACAGATGTTTTTAGTGTAAAATCCACTACATTCCCAGAATACAGAATTCAACTTAAATATTCTGAGAATTTGTCGTAAATTGTCACATATACTCTCTACATAACCTGTTAAACATCTACAGAATAAAACAAAACAGTTGAACTGTTGAATCTCAACTAATAATCTGTTGAAATGTTACAAATACTCCAATACCCAAATAGTACCTAATTTCCTCCTGATTATTGAGTCAATTTCTGCCAAACCATTAAACTCTACAGTAAAGCATCATCAATGTAAAAAACAACTCTGTGACTGGAAAAGAGAAAAAAAAAAACTTTTTTAAAATCAATCTATAATTAGGTAGACACTTTAGGAAGAATTGGAGGTGTATAAAAAGATCATCTGGATTCAGCAGTCATATATTTGGCGTGAAGGCCAGGATATACAGGGAACATTTTAAAGGGATAGAGATGGGCAGTGCTGAGCCCTGGCCCAGGTGTATCTGTGTGGACTATAACAGAGAGTTGGGCAAACATGATGTCATCCCCTCAATTCACGCATGTCAATTGTTGCTTTGTGTAATGAGCATGCAACAGAAATAACAACAATGGCAGACAACTGGTTTGTTAAGATTTGTTAGCACTGCTTGTTCTAATGACTGGGTCCACACCATTAGCACGCTGACATACGCCTGTGATGCACTGAGCGGGCGGAGTCTGCACACCGTTTGACAGTAATGGGAGCCAGCAGATGCGCGTGTATACGTCATTGCAACCACATGGCCCCAGCAAACACAGACAAGTCAAGGGAGACTGATAAGACAGAACTGATGAATATCATTCAGGCTTACATAAAATCATTTTGAACATCACTGTCCATGTGGGTGATTATTTGTCAACTAGAAAAGCTACCCTGGCTTTTGCCCTATAGGCCAACGTTGTTTGTTTTGTCAGAAAATTACGTGATGGCTGCTGCTGGCTGACAGATTACACTCCATTTAAACACTTTTCCCGGCCCTCACCATTATGTGTGAAACAGACAAACACAGGCAAACAGAGCCGTCTGCAGCGCCCAGTGTTATTTGGTCCACCAGAAACGTCACTTTTGAAGAGCAGAAGAAAAACCTTGGCACGTTTAGAGCATCAGAGAGTTCCTCTGTGCTCATATCAAAGGGGAATCAATGGTGTATAGATCTCTAGTTGTCATTCTGAAAAAGTTAACTGCGCGCTTTATATGATTAATTCAGCCTTCATTTATACTGTGCATTTTGTATCATACAAATAGTAAACTAAATCTAAAATAATGAGAAATGCTCAGAAATGCCCATCAATATAGCTTTAAAATACTGGCCTTACACATTCTTTAAGGTGTTTCTTTTATGTAGTTATCTGCAAAACTCTAATTTAAGTTGTGTCTACAAATGTGGCTTTTGAGATTTCTGTCCAACATTAACTGTCACAAATAGTGATTTTATGATGCTAATGATGCTGGTGATCTCATCATGCTTCCTTAAGTACACTGCCAAGGAAAAGGAAAAAATAAAGTAAAATCAGTGGTACTTTTAAACTCAGTCGATGACTCCAAACTGCTGAAACTGCTCCCAGCTGAAAAACCTCGAACTGCCTATCAGTGAACTCACTGTTACAGAACAGAACAAGTGTATACCTAATATTCTGAAAGCATAAAAACATGCAAACCCTGTCTATGTCCCAAGTTATATCTCTTAAAAGCTCAGAGCTTGGATATTCCAACGAGATGTTTGAGTCTGATGGTAAACAAGGTTTTGGAGAGGGAACCCATCATGTGCTGAGCTTCAGTCACAGTCACCAGTGTGACCAGTTCACTGTTGGTCCAAAATATTTTTCTCCCAGTGTTGGTCCCACATTCAAGGAACCTCTGGACTGTTGTCAAAGATCTGTAATGACTTAAAACCAACTAAACAATATAGACCTTGCTGCTTGACACGTATGGTAATTTATTGATATTTTGGTTCTGTAGACACCAGTGTGGTTCACCTTAATCAAATTATGAACAAAGAGGAGGGAGAGAAAAATCCTTAAGAAAAAAAAAAAAAAAAAATCTTTTTGCCAATAGCAGCTAGTTTGATGATCAGTCTTCATGTAAAATAATATTAAAGTTAAACTTTTCATTCCCTCCGGGCTGAAAGAAATGATAAAATAAATTATTTCTATGCTGACACGTAATATTCTTGCATATGTGTGCATATGTACTGTGTGTCTGCTGATTCTCAATGCTGAGCCAGTTATTTATCCCAGCAGCAGCCCGGACAGGGCGTTCAGGTCTCTCATGTACGGGTTGTCATTGAGGATGCGGTCGATCCGTTGCTTCTGGTCGGGGAAGATATCGTACAGCTTTCTCTTCAGCTCTGATGTCTCCCCCGGCGACCGCTGGGGAGGAGGTGAGGGCGAAGGGGAAGGGGAACGGCGGGGCGGGTGCCATTCCGGGGGACCGGAATGGGGCCAGTGTGCAGTGGGGTGAGGCATCAGGGAGGGAGGGGGCCGGGGCGTGGAGGCAGGGGTCCGAGGAGCCGAGTGGAGGGCCTGGACGTAAACTGGCTGCTGTTGCTGCTGCTGGGAGGACGGCCGGAAGTCTGGGGGTCTCAGTGGGGGAGGAGTGACAGGAGCTCTTCTGACAGGAATAAAAGAAAGAAAGGAAGAGGCTGAAAGGCCCAACAGGCCAATTTACTGCAACGCAAGCCCCATCAATAGTCACCATACATATAAATGCAAGTATTTCCACAACACTAAAATCATAGAAAGGTTTCCTGTTACCCTTTTTCTTTACGCAGAAAGGCGTCTAGATGAGGTCCGTTTTTCCCCAGGGGGTCATCAGGGATCATGAAGTGGTCCTCCACAAAAGTAAACTGAAGCAACCTATCAGTGAAAAGGAAAGAAACAACTGTCTTATAAAGTGAAATATTTTAATTTTTATTTCTTAACGATAAAGACAAATGAGGGCACAGAGCAAAAGCCTTTGTATTTTGAGCTCCTCTTCATCCATCACCAGATTAGTGCAAACTCCAAGCTGTCTTTAACGTGGCAATTTACTAGTCCTTCTCTGAATTGGTGTGCTACTGCAGTAAAGGCAGATGCAGCACATGTGGGTAATGACGACAGGATGTCGGTATGTCATACATAGTTCTTCAGTATGCTAGCATGCAATGTATGTAATACCAAAACTAACCAAATGTATACGATGTAACGAAAATGTAACGAACCTTTGTTTGAACTTTCAGGTGTGAAAAAGCTTTAGGACAGTGAAGTGTCACAGTGAGACTTTTGTCACAGCGATCCAAAGTTGATGCACATTATTCAACCTGGATTCACTGCCATCCTCTGGAGGAGGGCTGAACACATATCAAGCTAGTCAGCCTGAACTAGTCAGACTTATGTCACCACAAAAATGAACCTGTGACAGCAGCATCATAAAGCCTGACTGGGTCACACAGAGGTTGAACCAGTAGGGCCTGTCAGATGCTAGTTTTCTGTATTTCACCAAATCAGCTGTGAGTGTGTTGCTGGGATTGTTCTTACAATATTAAATTTTCATAAAATTTAAAAAGAAAAGTAAAGTCAAAATTAACCTGCAAAAAATACAGCTGTAACTTTATTTGCATGTGATCTTTAAAAAAGGGATGGCGTTACTTCACCTGATTGACAAGATTACCTCAGCTCTTGACAACAATGAATTCCCTTGTAGTATTTTTCTTGATTTTTCAAAAGCATTTGATACTGTAAATTATCATATTCTACTTGAAAAGTTGTACAAATATGGTTTTCATGACATTGCATATAAATGGTTAGAAAATTATGTTTCTGATAGGAAACTGTTTGTTTGTTTTAAGGTTTGTTATTCCAGCAAAGCCAGATTACTCTGTGGGGTCCCACAAGGCTCCATTGTTGGACCATTATTACTTATTTATATTAATGATTTGTTTAATGTTTCAAATATCTTTTCTCCAATAATGTTTGCAGATGACACGACGTTGCTTCTCTCCCATTCAAACTTCAACTCACTGATTAAAAATGCAAATGCTGGTTTAACTGCCTGCACCACATGGTTTAGATTAAATAAATTCTTTGAATATAAAAAAATCTAACTTCATCATTTTCAGTGGTAAAAAAAAAAATCGTACTCAAAGGATTTATCTAAAATTTTAATAGTCTGTTGAGATGCCTCAGGTGTCAAATACAAAATTCCTGGGAATTGTTATTGAAGAGAGTCTAAGTTGGAGAGATCAGATTGATTGTGTTAACAGAAAGATAAACAAATCTATTGGTATTATAAGGAGGATTTGTCATCTACACTACAAACTGTCTCCTTACTCTTTATTATAGTTTAATTTATCCTTATCTCTCATATTGTAATATCGTTTGGGCAAGCACATTTCCTACTACTCTTCACAAAACTTTGGTTCTCCAGAAACGCTTTGTTAGGATCACTACCCAATCAGAGTCTCACATTTCATCTGCCCCTTTATTTCAGAAACTCCAGATTCTAAGTATTTATGATATTAATATTTTTCAAATACATGTTTTTCTTTACAAAATACTCTCAAATGAAGGAAATATTCCAGAAGAGTTCAAGACTTATTTCAAAGAAAATTCAAAAGTTCATTCTTACTCAACGCGTCAATTTGCAAATCTTCATCCCCCTAAACTCCTGACCAGCAAAGGTCAGTTTTCAATCAGATTCAGAGGTACTAAGTTATGGAACAGCTTCTCCCATTCAGCAAAAAAATGCTCCTCTGTGAAATGTTTTAAAGATGTTTAAAAGATCATTTAACTGCTGTCTTGTAATGTATTGTCTATGTATGTGATTGTCTTGATGTCCATTGACAAAGATCCTAACTATCATTATTATCTTTATTATTATTATTGCCCATAAGTTGCCAATAGTCATGCGCGCGCGCACACACACACACACACACACACACACACACACACACAGTTACACTCTTTGTTTTTATTTTCATATTATTGTTGTTAGTCATTATTAATTCTTACTAATTTTTTTTTTTGTGTTTCTGTTGTAATATTATTATAAAGGTGGAGGCTTCTAATAAGCCCACCGTGGTTTTTTGCCTCTCCCAGCACCATCTTGTCATCATTTGTTATGTTTCATGTGTATTCTTTAATTGTGCAAAATAAAGTCTCTCTCTCTCTCTCTCTCTCTCTCTGTACACGAGAGGACAGACAATGTTTCTGATGATGCTCAAGCTTTTTATACTCACATGTTAATTTGCTACTTACGTTAAGTTCTTCCTTAAAGTGCTACAAGAATGTTAGAAAATGTAAATAAACCATCATTAAAGCAGCTGTGTGGAACTTTTCATTTTCGTTGATTATAGCGCCCCTTTGGTCGAAGCGGTATGACACCCACAGCCTGGTGTCGTAAAGCCGGCAGTTACCTTATGCATTTGTTTTGGAGAGCGAGAGGATTAACTAACGTCAGATCAGTCCTAGTAAATAGTGGAAACAGCAAAATTACTCAGTAAATTCTCCTGTCGTGTTTCTGATATAATCTAATCTAATCTGTTGTGTATTTTGAGCTACTAAGGCTACTGTAGTAGTGTGAGCCTCAAGTTATTCTGGGTAATGTAGTAACCGTGGTTGTGCTACTGGAAACAATGAGAAGCAGCCGTGTACGTTCGTTGTAAGGAGGAATAAACAGTTAACAAGTCATCTGCTGAGTCCGCATCATTATGTGAAAAGACTACTCCGACGATTTGGGAGTTATGCCCTTTCTCTATCATTTTCATATTGAGACAGCGGTTAGCATGGCACTGTCAGTGCATCTTGCGCGGAGGGATACACCGGTGAGCAACAGCTGCAGCTGGCTCTGGGACAGGTCGCCAGGTCACTCAGTAAATGGCAAACAAAGAGACGACACGGACAATATTACTCACCCAACTGAAAGCTGTCCATCAGCTCCTGCAAACCTGGAGCATTTTTTCCAGTTCATCTTAGGAACATGAAAAAAGTTTCAATCACGCCAGGATTAGTGATTGCTGCAAAGTTTTCATTCCTTGTGATAAACTCTCTGCGGCAGTTTTCCTCCTGATGATATATCTCCCCAACGATGGCAGCACCGAATCCCACTATGTGCAGGAAAATAGTAACGGAGGATTCAGCCTCTCTCATCTCTGCTCAGCATTCAACACATGGAGTTCCTCATCTGTATGCTCCGGCTCAAACAGGTATGGCTCTGGATCTGTGTCCGCTACAAGAAACTCTGCAAAATCGCGTTCAAAGTCATCCATTGCAGCTGCTAAAATCCGGAGATATCGCTAGGCTAAATAAACAGCTGAGTTTTGTTTACAAGCTACGTCTGTGCCTGCTCACTGGTGTATCCCTCCGCGGATCACAGCGCAGGACGTACTGACCCTCTATAAGCACAATGCTAACTGCTGAGACCCAGCCACTGGACGCACAGACACAAAAAAGATATCGATCATGTTGTCTCAATATGAAAATGATAGAGAAAGGGCATAACTCCCAAATCATCGGAGTATTATTTAATGTGAAGATACACAGTGAAGACATAACATAATCCTAACACAGCAAAGCTGTTACCTGCAGCCTTCGCTTGCAAAGCTAACGCTACTAACGTTAGGTCAGTCCAAGTAATTAGTGGAAACATGCTAACATGCTAACATTACACACAAATTAGTATTAAAGTAAGACCTGTTCATAAATGTTCTGGTGTAGCTCTGAATTTCTTATAAACTGAGGACAACTGCCTGCTGTATATTTGTGCTCATGGTCACAGTCACAGATAATTTTACATGATGCTCTTTCGTTATCCGCCATGACATCAAAAGTACAACCAAGTCCTCATAGATACATCTCTGGTAAAACTGTTAGGTGTTATTTGTTCAGCAATGCCCGTTGCGTACTGAACACCTAAACACGGCTCCTTCTTCTGTAGTTTAATCGCTGCAGGCCGCTGCGGGCGAGCAGAATCACTTCCGCCTCGGGTGCCGTATTCTGCTTTGCTGACTTCCGCTGTGTGTCCGACCCGAACGAGGCTACGCTAAATAGCCATATAGAGAAAGGCTTTTTTGTCGCTGTTGGGTTCAAATAAATATGCGGATCTTCAAGGGGGGTGATACGAGCTAGGGACAGTTTCATTAATGGTAAAAAGTTCCGCACAGGTGCTTTAAATACAAACCACTCTTCATGATGTGTCATCCAGCTGGCAGTGTGCCTCTGTGGACTTTCCAGTATCATGTTAGGCAATGGAACCTTTAAGCGAATGACTGACTGAGCTGTGTAAATATAACGCACAATCACCTCTCTTGAATGATCTTGCGCCAGGTGTCTGAGGTGTCAACAAAGTCCCTCAGGTTGTCATTGGTTACGATGATCCCGTCTGTTTTCTCTGCGAGGTGGAGCAGGAACCTGATGGAGAGAGAGAGTGTGGATGAGACGCTCAGGATTTTCCCTGTGTTCAAAGGTCAGAAGCTCGCTCCCAGCTCAGCTGCTAAGCACACAGATGGGAATCCACCAGTGGAAGAACACCTTGACTGCTGAGTCAGCATGAGTATTGAAGTTGATATTTTCTTTTTCTTTTTTTTTTAACTAACGTTTAAACAAGTTACTGAGAGATTTGTCTTTCAAAACTCACAATCTGGCCTGAAAACCTTCCAAAAATCACAAAACAGAGCAGTTTTTGAAGTATTTCAATCAAAATACACCACTTTTTACTAGCATCTATTTAATCTGTCCTCTGGTTAGTGAGCTTCCTCATATCCATTATGAAAATACAGTATGACTGTAGTTGCTGATGGGCAGGGTGAGAGCAAGTGACACAATTATAAATATTTGCGTAGGAGGAAGATAAGCTCATAATGGAACTGAAATGCCCAGCAATAACAGAGTAGTTCAAGCCCTGGCTCTGAAGGAGCACGAGTTCCACCCACTGCTCCATGACTGAAACTCTTGTGCCTACAGAACTCTGCTTGCGTTGTTTTTGCAGTCTAGATATGAATAATTTGAATTTGGTGGAGTGATTAAAATTTTAGGACTGTGTGCGTTTGTTTATTTGTGTGCGTTTGTCTGTGTGTACCTGTCGTCATGTGAGGATATCCTCTGACCGCACACCTCTCTGGAGGGAGTGAAGGAGAGCAGTCGCAGGTCTTCTAGCTGGTTTAGAAAATGTTGCTCTATAATAAAATAACAATTATATTAATATTACCTATTAATTAATTTGAAAACAAGAAAACTTGCACGCACACACGCACGCACGTTTTAGTTTGATCCTGTGGACAGTGTGTATAAAAAGGTCAATATGCTTTTTAAACACATGCAAATCACCCACACAGCTGAAAGTCAGCACATTCAGCTAATCACTCTTTGAATATAAACACAACGTGCTACAGCAAAGAGCCAAAACAGTGATATGTTTTTATTCTTCTCTTACTAAAAGACTGCCCGGTATACATGTGTACCTGTTGTAAGTCGGTCTCTCTTCTGACGCCACTGAGGGACAAATACTGTGATCTCCCTGTGGCCCCGCCTCCAAAACGTCTCCACAGCCAGCGCTATGCCTCGACAGGAGAAGAACCGATGAAGACCGTGACTGGAGAGACGAAGATGAAAAGAAGAGGGAGAAGAGGGACATGGTGAGAAGAAGGAACATGTAGATAAATCAGTACTATGTTTGACAATGCATAATGCAATTATGCCATATATATATATATATATATATATACACACACACACACACACATATATATATATACACACACATATATATATATACACACATAAATTCAATGCAGTTTTAATTGATGGTATCAGAGAGCACTAGTTTTGGCAGATGGCAGATTCGTATTGGGAAATAAAAAGTTGGATCAGTGAATCCTCACATACTGAACCACCACAAGAGAAATGACAAGTCACTACGATTTAGAGCTGCAACGATGAATCCATGAGTTGTAAACTATCAAATTAATTGCAGACTAATTTGATAACCAAGTTGTGGTTTGAGTAGTTTTTCCTCTGATTCCAGCTTGTTAAATTAGAGTAACAATAACAATAAACTGAATATCTTTCAGTTGTCGACAAAACGTCATCCTAATCGACACTTTCTACCACTTTCAAACACCTGATAGAATTAATCAACAATGAAAATACCTGTTAGTTGCAGGCCTAACAGGTTCTAACATTTTGTTTAGCCTGCATTAGCAGCACCTCTGGGGATTAGAGTCAGAATAAGGAAGTAAAACAAGAGATTTAGAAATAAACTACAGAATTAGGGAAATAAGGCAGTGCTGCACGTATTACTGATGCAAACATATTATAGAAGTTCAAAATATTTAAAATATTAGCAGGACAGCAATGAATGTTAAACTGGCCTCAGTGGTCTCCCTGGCAACAGACGTTCCAATGACAAACCTGGGAGTTATTTTAGTAGTACTTATACAAAATGTCAAATACACACACACACACACACACACACATACACACACATCACACCATCAGCTGACCCAGATTGTTGGTGGTGACGTACGTGGCCCGTATGTGCACGTCAGACAGCTGTAAACAGCTAATGTGTAGCCAGGGCAGAAAGCCACAAAACAACACAAACAACAAACATCAGCAGAGATCAGAAACTCCCTGAGAGCAGCCAGCCTCAGCGAGCAGGAAGCTGGCTGCTGCTGCAAGCCGCAAACCCAAAACACCAGTGACATCCTCAGCAACGACTTATTGTCAAATATTCTTAAGAGTACATGTATCTTACCACATATATTTCATTACTATGCCTTCAAATCTTTTCACTAATCATCACCTCAGGATAAACAGAGCACACATCTGTCTTTCTGACAGTGATAATCTTTTAATTCATAATCATAATTCAGAATCAGGATTATTTTCAGGGGTTTAGTTCAACTGTGCGTCACATCTGAAATTACAATTGCAGAACATGAAAAGAATTTTGCAACCATTTATCAGCAGAAAACATGGCTGTCACAATATCCTGTTTTCTTCACAAGAGTTTCACATTTTCTCCAAGATGGAATACAACTTAAGGCTGAATGGCCAACTACATGCACCTGCTGGTTAGCAGGGTGAATCCAAAAAGCCAGGCTAGTGCTTGAGAAGTTTTTTGCAAACTGATGTTCTCAGATAAATGTTTAAAAAAATGTTCTAAATGGTCAAATTGTTGCCTTATAAATGGAGCTTCTGTTAAGTGTTCTTTCCTTTTCCTCATTTGAACTTCTGTCAGTTACATCTCGACTGGCAACTTCCGTGTGCACTAGGTTACTATCTTGATCAGCAATCTGGCCTCACATGAGCTGTGGTGAAGCACAGCACACAGCCTGTGGAGCTGCTTGTTACACACAGTGGTGTGACACAAAATATTTCGCAGGTCAAACTGACGTAGGTCCAGACGGAAAAAAAGGCACCCCTGGCACAAATAGCTGCTGATGGGGATAGTACTGAAGTTTTTACACCGCGGAAAGAACACTGATCTATGTATTCCCCTAGTCACTGTCCCAGCACTTGCACAGCTCATGTAAATGATAACAAATTTGTTTTCTGTGACACAGCACTACAAGCACAGACATATAAACACAAGGTAGATAACACACAAAAACCAACAGTCATAAACACACACACGCACGCACGCACGCACGCACGCACGCACGCACGCACACACTAGAGAACAAGATCATTTCAGCTTGTGGTCAGAGCATTGAGGGATGTTCCGCCTGTTGAAAAGAGAAAGTGATGAAGGACACCACAGCAGGAAGAGAGTATGCAGTGAAATCACCATAGAAACCTGGACATAACCTGACGAGGAAAAACATCTCAGAGCTCATTAGGCTAAGTTTACATGACCTCTTTCAGGATCAGGACATATCCTCATCCTCATTAGGGACATCATCATGATTTTGAAGCAGTTGCGGAGTTTTGTTTTCAATAAAACAAACACTACAAATAAAAGAATTTACAGATAAAAATGTTTAGTATAATTTGTCGTCTTGAGTACTGTGGTTTTAACAGGCTATTGAATTATAACTGTGTGTCCCACTTGGCATAACCTAATAGAAATAATAATGATGAAAACTTTTTGTTCATCCCGTAGGACAGATTTTGAGTCAAAGGTGACCCGTGCTTTTCTGTTTAGGAATAATTCTAGAAAGGATAAAATGGAAGAGGGAGGCAGAGTGGGTGTGACACAGAATGTGGAAGGAAGTGGTTGCATAAGTGAAAAGTCAAGACAAGGTCATCCGGGATGAAGACTGTGACGACACATCAGCAGAGAGTGAGGAGAAGAACAACAGGCTGTGCTCTATCCGTCCTTTGTTGCACAATTTTTGCATAAAACAGAAACTACAAAGTCAGATTTTTTTACTAGAAGAGGCCTTTCTTCCCAAAAACACCCCCATAATACTCCCCCACTCATTAAATCATGTTGTTATAACTGCTTTCGCTTTGTCAGGCTCACACTATCATACACACAAAGGTGATGAGTAACAACATTTTGCGAGTGTGTGGGCTAAGTTTTGGTGCACCTACAGGGTTGTAGCAGCGGCCCACGCACAGTAACAGGTGGCACATTTAGATTGAGAATATGATTGAGAGTGTTTGTGGGAAGGGTGATGGCTTCATGTGTAAAAGGAAAAACGTGGTACATTTACAGCGGGTGTGTTATTGTCATCACAGGAGCTACAACTCTTTACACCTATACCAGGAAGATATGCTCCATCACAGTCAGTGTGTGTAATGTGAGGTTATTTTCACTCATGTACTTTTAGCATCTTTTTACCAGGTATTCTGTCTTTAACAGTTTCAGAGAAACTGATGGGTGATTCGTGTAAAAAAAAAAAAACATCTTAAAAAGTTGATTCCTCCCTCTCACAACTAGGCCACTGGTAATAGTTACAGCCCTGTGATAAAGTTCTGGTAAACCCCAGTCTACATCTGTTTCTTGGCTTGTCACTGCAAAACTTCCATTTAAACAGCTATGGTTACAGGTCGTACTACAGGGGTCATCTTGCTTTTGTGTTTCTTGTTGCAGATTGTCACAATTATTAGAATGTTGAATTCCTTAAGTATCCTGCCTGATCCTGCTTTTTACCCCCCCAACAATAGACCAATGTTTGTCCTTTTTAAGGGGAACAGGGGAGTTTTTCTTTATCTGCTGCGAGGGTTCTAAGGACAGAGGGATATTCTATGCTGTAAAGCCCTCTAAGGCAAACTGTGGTTTTATTATATTTTATTTATAAAGCCCAATATATTTGCGATATCCGGCTTTATAAATAAAATCGATTAATTGAATTGATTGATAGCAGATCAACACAGGGTATATGCAGGAATCCTGAGGTTAATTTCAACACCTTTTTAAGACTTTTTTAAGACCTTCCAAAAAGACTTTAAGACCTCATCGCCACTTCAAGCTGTCATTAGCAGCAACACATCTTTAACTTACTAAACAGTTGTAGTTTGCAATTAAATCTATGGAGCACAAACATACAACAGAACTCAGATAAGATAAGAGAAGGAATAAAGTTTGAAAGAATAAATTAAACCAAAGACAGGTTTATTAAAATACACCTTAGCTCATATCAAATAACACAGCTCTACAGCTCAGCATCAGCTCTTTTAGGCTGACTTGCTGAAAACAACAACCTTATGGCTAGCCCCCTGCATGTGGGATTTAGGGCTGACCCAAAAAATGCAAAGCTTCGTTTGATGGCACGGGATTTGTTTGTGGGGAAAAAAAAAAAATTGACTATTCAGCTATTTTTCTCCCATTTTTTACAGGGACCTTGAATGCAGCACTAATCATGCCATCCGTTTACGGTTATTTTTTGCCCCTTTAGCCATATGTAAACTCAAACAACGAGAAGCAATGTCTGTTAGGCATATAAGATTTCATGTTCCAGTTCCAGTTTGTGTTTTTAATTGATTGATTGTTTTTGGTTGGTTGACAAATAAAGGCCAGCCCCTTTAGGCCAAGTAAAGAAGTCATCTGGTCTGATTGTTGCATGAATTGCCGAAAAAAGTTTCACAGTAAATCAGAGAACAGGGATATTATTATTGCCACAGGTTATTTGAAATGGACAGTTAATGGAGAATAGCTATCATGTAATTAAAAACGAAAACATCTCGGACAACGAAATAGAAAGCCCGACATGCAATGAATGGAGACCTATTATCCTGCTTAAACACAGACGACTAAATTCTTTCAACAGTGTGATTCAAAATAATGATAAAATTGATTTTATTGATGTAAAATAATATGCTGATGGTGACATTTTCCAATGGTACGCTGCTCTGAGTCTGGTGTCAATGACACATGCTGCTCTGAGTCATGCATCTGTCTGCTTGCGCTGCAGTGCACGCTGAGGGTTTTAATTTTTAGTGTTAAATCAAAAGTTAAACACTACTTATCAGCAACAAGAAGTGTTTTTTCGTTTGTGAATATTTTTATCTTAATTCTAGGGATGCAAGAAACTACCTTTTCGCCATAATTTGTAAATTATTAACTTTTTTTTTTGCTCAGCTTTTTTAGCTATTGGATAGTGAGCACTTCTGTTCTGGGAAACTGCTGAGAAACTCCCTTATTGTTAATGCATTCATGAAAGCCATACATCCTCTGAATGCCCAAGGTCTCTTCTTTGTGGTTGTAAAGTTTCATGAGACCATTATCCTAGAGGTCACAATGGGTTATTTTACACAGTGAGGTCAAATTAAAAATGGGCTCACTACAATTAAATGGCTACCATGTGGGCTAACATCATCACACATGAATAAAATTAGGTTCACTGAATCTACAAGACTCTCAGTTTTCCAGTCATACTCAATTTATATAACTACAAAACTGTGAAAAGATGCAAACCTTGCAGAAATATTCCAATACAACAGGAGGAAAAATCACATTTATAAATTATAATAAAAGCTGCATGGGATTAGCATAAAGTGGGCAAGCCTGTAAAGAACCTCTTTTCATTCTGATATCTTTAAGAGAGAGGTCAGGGGACCCCTGTAAAAATAGCCATGCCAGTATTTCCCTTGCCAAAATTAGCTAGCCTAATTTTAGAGAGTTATTTACCCCCTTTCCAGATCCTGCTTCATGCCGGTGCAGTGTTTCTGGGCAATGCTTATGTGTGTGTGATGCAGACTCACGCCATAGCCACGTTGCTGCCATCTATGATGATGTGTCTAAGATCCTGACGTCCCGGCTCATTTGGCAGCTTCAGAGTGTAGGGAGTCCTCAGTGACTGATGGAAACGAGCCAGTCCCGTCACCGGGGGCGCCGGGGGGTCATTTGCAGGGGGAGTCCTGGCTCCGACCCCATGAAACCCCATGTGGCTGATGGTCTGATAAGGAGAGGCCGAGGGCCGAATGATGGGCTGAGCTGACTGAGGAGGAAAATACACAAATGACTTTTAAAATAACAGAAAGACGAGGATGTGATTCATGACGTTAATCATGACAACACCCATACAAGTCTTGGCAATGAGTGGGCACGTTTCAGATCTCCTTCCCAGCTCTGTTATGAAAAAAATTGTGAGGGGAAGACTGAGAGAAATGACATCAATCCTTTTGATATCAGAAAGTTTACACAATTGAACAATTAATTTTTTTGTACTCTATGTGTATGTATAGTTTAAGTACCAAGGTCGGTCTAGCAAATTCAAAACATATGCAACAAAACAAAAATCTGTATTTATGATGAGTCAGAAGAACTTTTCACTCCGTTTGTGTAATATGGGTAAGTTAACACCCACAGACTACAGTAGACAATGTATTGGATAGAGTTACTAAGCCGCCAGCTGGTATTGTCGAAATAAACGCCAACAGGGTGATGAAGACCCCATAGTGGAGGCCTTGTTGGATACAAAGGAGGTGATATACAGGATGGCAAACTTACAGGTCAAAGGTAAGGTAAATTATGAAATCCATTCATAAATACTGAGATGTTTTTACAGTCTACTAGCTCAACACTTAGTAGAAAACACAATTGAATAAATATTGTCTCATTTTGTTTTAGTATTCATCAGTTTCATCCGGAAGTAAAAGTGACTCTTCAAACATTTAGACAACAACCAGAAATGATTCATCAGTAGGAATGTAAGCCAAAACTGACTAATTATAATGTAATTCTCTGACTACCGCTGTGTCAAATTCCCTGACTTTCCCAAGATATTCAGAAGCGTC
Organism: Epinephelus cyanopodus; assembly: GCA_026686955.1. Classification (NCBI taxonomy): domain Eukaryota; kingdom Metazoa; phylum Chordata; class Actinopteri; order Perciformes; family Serranidae; genus Epinephelus; species Epinephelus cyanopodus. The sequence goes on along the minus strand of CM048917.1, from coordinate 37,683,355 downwards.
CGGTCCAGCAGGAGCTTTGGAAGTTAACCCCCTTAACACTGGCAGTATGCTAAAAGGAAACCAATATACTGTAGATCTCCTCCAGACATATTTTAAGATATATAAAAATACTCTTATACTTGGAATGATAGTGTACTTGATGTTCACAAATGTTAACTGCCTAACACAATTATGTCTCCTGCTTCACTGAAAAGCCAATTCTCCATGTATGTGCACTGGAATTTTTATGCAAAACTTGTATACGTTTCATATTGGACCATGATTTGCTTCCAAACAAGTTGTGATATCACAAATGACCTTCTTTATAAATGCCGCGTTCCATGGTGCGTCATCGAAGGCCACAGTGGCTTTGTTACATGATGGAGGCAGACGAGATAATGCTGCTTGGCTCCATTAATGGAATATTTACATTTATTAAACACTCAGTGGAACTGTTCATATGTGCACCGTACCATAGGAATTTTCATACCATCACACTTCAAGCCTGAAATATCACCTCAACGCAAGCCTTTAGCAGCGAACCCGTAGGTTCAAGCTAGCACTGCCTCTGTTGTGATTGCTAACAGCCAGCCACGTCAAGTCACACAGGCATTCAGACACAAACTAAGAAATCCACCTGTGACCGAGTAGCTAAAACCCTTGCAAAATGGACTTTTGGTGGTAGAGGACAGGGGGACAATTGTGTCCAAAAACCAGCAGCTTCACTATAACGCATCTGCCAATGTTCATTTGAATTCAATTCTTTTAAATACATTCACTACAAAAGGTGATACTTGTGATTAATTTATATTAATTAATCACAGAGCATGTAATGAATTAGATGAATATTTTCTTAATTGCTTCACAGCCCTAATTTTTATATTTCACATTTTCCTGACACTGTTGATTAGCCATCCTGCCAAATATTTTTGACAAATGGCTTAATGTTTGTGTTTAAAGTCTAAAAAAGAAGTTGGCACAGGTGCACTGTCATGCCTCTTTGCATCTGAGCCCCAAACCAATAAACATCATTGTGAGCTGGGAGTCCAACTTATATTTTGACTACACTGAAGATGTAACGAATGCCGACTGCTGGCGGGGCAAATGTGCTGCAAGATGCATCTTTTTACTGGCCAAGCCTTCTGACACATACAGTGCTGGGTTGTGAGTCACAAGAAAAAGAAGATGGTGAGTTTTTCTGTTTTGGGATTGTGTGGGATTTGTTTTTTCAGTTTCTCAACCCAGCACAGCACTGTGAAACTTAAGCTTTTCACCCAGTTTGTGTAATATGGGTAAGTTAACACCCACAGTAGACAATATTATTATTATTGGATAGAGTTACTAAGCAACCACCAGCTGGTAATGTCAAAATAAATGCCAACAGGGTGATGAAGACTCCATAGTGGAGGCCTTGTTGGATACAAAGGATCTGATATACAGGATGGCAAACTTAATATCAAAGGTATTTGTAAATGGAATGGAAATAGTGATTCAAATATGGGGGATTTCATTGATTTATTGTTGGCATTGTGGAAATTAACAATCCAACTAGTTGCCCATATCAACTGCTATAAAGTTAAGCTGAGCAGTCGTCATTCCGAAGTAACTAAATCTGAGCAAACATTACATTCATATTCATGCCGATTTCCTTTAAAGAGGTGGAAAAAAGATCCTCAACCTCATAACTTACATTAGAGTGACCGGTATCGCTATCCATGCAAATATCCAATTTTATCACTATGATATGTATGCTAGAACGGCAATATCGTTGCCAGGGTAATGGATCATGTCTGACTATTAGTCTCACCCGCATTCTCTATTTGAGAAAGAAGGTTTATCGACAAACAGGAAGTAACACTGGCTTGAGTGCAGCTTTAAGTTAAGCACAGACAAACTTTCGTTATTCAGCATATCAGCATGAAAATAGTCATCTAATTTAACTCTGTCCATACGGTGGTCAGTGATCAAAGACGTAGTAAAAACAAGGAAAACTCCTAAATGAGTGGATGAGGACTTTAAGGTGATACCTACACTGGGGGTTGAAGCTAAGGAGGTGGTGGTGGCAGTCAGCCACTGAGGCGTGCTACGCAGCGCTGTCACGGTTTCAACTTTCACTGATCCTCCCAAAGTCTGTGTCCCGCCCCTTGACAGGTAGTCCCTCTGTGAGGCGCCGCCACCTCCCCGCGCCAAGTAGTCTGTTCGGGATCCTGACTGGGTGTCCAGGTGTGGCACTGTCATCATCCGGGATGTTCTACTATCCGCTGTTTTGGTATTCGTGGGTATGACGTCCTCGTCATCGTCAATGGTAATAACCTCATAGTTTCCTGCTCCTCCTTGAGCACTAGAGCTCCTCTTGATCGTGATGGCCTGAAATGAGATTTGGTATTTGGCATTTCAAAATCTCTTATTCAGAAACAAACGAGACAACAATTTTTGAAAATTTCATTCTAAGCATCTTTATGACTTACACATTTGTAAGCAGACATCATCAATATGAAAACTTTCTTTATCACAGTGTGATGCTTTATAAATAAATCTGAGGCCAGCTTGATGAGCCGCAGTAGGCATGATATGAGGTGACAGTGTGCGATGTGATGATACTGAGGATCCAGTAAGATGACTCATACGATATGAGGCAATTTATTGGAAATGATTTGAGATGGAGAGATAAAGAGATCAGAGTACATGGTAGAAGGTAAAACAGGGAGAATGCAGCTTTATAGAAAACACTGATATGTGTCATGGGAGTTAAGATATGAGAGATGTAAATGTGATGTGGGGCGTTAGATTAAAGGTGGATATCACAGGTGAAATGAAGGAAAAAGAACTGTGAAGTACTTCATGTTATTAGTTGAAATTCATCATGCAAAGAAGCAACTCAGTCTTGATCTGATTTGCTCTGTGATTTCAAACATAGCCAGGAACTTAAAATGGAGATTTGATCTTTGATTAAATTTGGGTGTTTTATTAAAGGAAAAGAAGAAGAAGTAATGTTGAACTGAAAACCAACAATGTTTTTTTTGAAGGGGATGTACCTGCTGAGTGCTGGTCTCACTGCCGCTGCACTGCCTCCGATGCCCCAGACCGTTGCTACTTCCTCCATGCTGGTTGGGCTTAATGTTCTCTTTAGACCTGCCCGGGTCCACCAATGCTCTGCTCAGCTCGCGCTCCTTCTCTCTGAATCGAGAGACTGTAGACGAGGATGACGATGAGGAGGGAGTGTCTTGGGAGCGCACAGAGTTCAATCGTCTTTCTTTTTCCCCTCCTTTTGAACCGTCTTCACAGCGCTTGGTTTCCTCAACAATTTTTTCCAGAATGAGGAAGGTATCCTCTGTCTGTCCCGTCTCCTTGACAACACGCTCCACCACTTCCTGCTGGTAGCCCATGGTTCTGAAGAAAATGAGTTTTAACAAGGTTTCATTTGGCACCCAAGAGAAGTGTTGCAGAGTTGAAGGATAGGGTTACATTTTTGAATGCTGTCTGAAAACAATACTCACATGCCCAGTTGCCCACATGTACACTGAGAGAGTTATTGGTGGCTGTTATCCTTCAGGTCTCATTTTGTGCAACACTGTGCTTTAAATGTTAACCAAAGCTAATATAAGTCTGAGTTAGACAAAAAAAAATAGTGTTTTCCAAAATGATGGTTTTTAGAGTAAAATCCTCTTGTTTTTGTCAGTATCCCACCACTACCACTAAGCAAGGAAAAACATTTACATCTTTAACACCTGTATTCAGGTTCATTTTGTCCGGACCAGCAGGAAAAAATTATATATTGTTTAATTTTAGTTCTGACTCGTTTTAAACAAACCCAGAGGAGTAAACACAAAGCAATATTGACTGACAGGCAACTTGCTGATTGTACAGTTTTGGAGAGTGTCATCCTGCATCTTCAGGACCCCTGTGTGCGGTGACTGACAGAAGTTTAGTAGCACTTTAATGCTTCTGATGTGTATATTTCTGGTCTTTTGTGTCACAAAGAGCTCACTGAGAAGTAACTGACTGTGAGCATTTTTAGTAAGCTATCACGACTTGAAAATGAAAATCGATCTCACGTAATGAAAAATGACTAACACACAGAAACAGGACGAAAAGGAGGCGTCTTGTTCAGAAATGATTCAGGGATTCTTACTGTAGGAACACTGTCACACACTTACACCTCATTTATACTCCCTTTACATAAAAAAACCGATGTGTTTGTTTCAAATGTTGTAAACATCCCTGCCCTCATACATCCATGTGTCTTTTATGATGGCCTAGATACAGCACTAGAGGGCGGAGTTAAAAGTTTCAGACATCAACAAATGGCCGATAGTGGAGGAGGTCGTCATAAATACATTTAAGGGAGGTAGTATTGTAGATGGCGGTGTCTGTGAGGCCATTAAATATTGACACGTGGAAGGAGAATTCTTTTCAATTTATTACTGCTTCATTTGGTTTTGCCATTATTTAAATGTTTTTATTGTCTCCTACGTTCATATCTACACTGCCTCCATGTTATCAAATGGTACTGCATTTCATCTATGTCAGTTAAGCTTTCAAAAAATGTGCGCAAATAAGGACGACATGAACGCAGGGTACAGACTGAAGGCTCCGTCCATCTCTGACTCTATCTTATGTTGAGCATAAATTAGCCCTTAGACCTAATGAACTGACAAAGTACACAAATATTGAATATAATCATGGCAGTTTTTACGGCTTCCAATCAGGGAAAATGCCATAGCTGGCGTGCATACATGTTACCATGGTTACATATATGCATTAGCATAAGAGCTTACAGGCTTTTTTATATGGATCAATTATAAGATTGCAAACAGATTTCCCAATCAGCAAATGCATTTATTAGTAGTTTAGCTTTCAAATCATGCTATAATCTCATATCTGTCATCATCCTGTGGTTGCTTCTATTGCTTTCACATCACAACCAAACTGCACCAGAATCGGCTTGAAAGCAAACAGAGACTCGCCTTTTCCAAGCGGTCTTGTGACTCTCGTCTTGGTTGTTTGTTGCACACCAGGGTTTGACTGACAGCAAACCGTATTAACCTGGGAAACGGACTTGAGTTTGTATTAATCATAGGTTTGAAGGCATCCTGACCTTGTCTGCTGAAGCCTCATATTAACTTTAGCTGGACATTAATTAGAGTGTATTTTGCATGGAAAAAGGGCTGTGGATTTTAAACCCCATCTTTACATTGAAATCTCATAGCTTCACGACCAGTATGGAGAGGAGGGACAATTACAGCAACTGTTCAGTCTTTCTATGTACATATGGGTAACTACCTATAACCCTGTATAGCCTGATACAAGACATGAATAGAAAATTTAATCACAAATTCAAACTGCCAATGATCTACTTGGCCAATGATTATGTATTCCGTTAATAAATAATTCCCTAAGTAGCCCTAATATAACAAAGATTAGTTCCTTTGCAAACATTTCAAACTATTATGAGCTTTACCTGAAAAAATTGACCAAGCAGCGGAGGTTGGTCTCTGGGCTTACAGCCTCTCCGTCATCCGAAACTTCACTGGAGTCCAACATGATCACACCGACTACTGTGTTTGCTTTTCCTGAGGAGGAGAGGGATGACGAGGCAGAGGGGGTTTTGGATCTACAGCTGCTACTGCTCCCCCGACCTTCTCTGTCCCTCTGTCGCTCCCTCTCTCTTGCTCTCTCCGGCGACTCGTCCCTCCGCTCCAGAGAGTACTGTCTCTTTGTGTCGCGAGTCTCGCTCTCAGATGAGCGCCGCTTGTGCGAGGGCCGAGTGCCGTTGAGCAGGACGGCCTCGGGACCTATGCCTATCGCTCCTCCTGTTTTAATTCCTCCGCTGACAGTTGCTGCTCCGCTCCCTTTCTCCTCAAAGCTGGTGCCCAGGATGCGGTTGGAGAGTTCTGTCACAGGGGTGCTACTCTGTGAGCGGTCCTGGTCGACCTCTGCCATGCTGGGATGCAGCGTCTGGTTGAGCTGAGCCTGGGAGAGGAAACAACATCATATCAGTAAAGAAAGTACAGTAAAAGTTCCTCTCAAACATTTGCTATGGTCATGATTCATATTGTACTTCCCTGCGTGCCCTACATGGTTCTCCTTACCAAAAGTTTGTCATGAATGTTATTCTTTACTTACTGGACGGCTACCAAAATTATCTGACTTGATCTTAAACCTTCTGCTGTTCATTGCTTGCTCTGAATTAGAACAGCTGCAAACTACCTAAAAGCAACACTTGGAAAGTAACCCATAAAAGGCTTTAATAAACTTCATTCATGTTTTCAAGTTTAATCAATTCATATTGAAGGTTTGAAGCTTTTAAAATGTCCATTAAAAAGTTTCTGTGGTAGGACTGATTGGTCACTGAAATATATTTCACCCCATACTCACATTAGTTTTAAGACTAGTAGAAATACTCAACCTTCTCACTGGACTAAAACATAGACAGAATCATTTTAGCCTGAAAAATACACATCTCAAGCTTTGTTTAGTCTCAGAAAGGTTTAGTTCTTTGAGATGAGAGTTTTCTGTAGAATATATACAAAAACAACCTGCATTATTGTGACTAATACAAAAAGGTAGCCTACAGCCAAGGACAAACAGGCCTTCACAGCAGTGGTGTGGGTGGAAAAAACATTTGGGCAGGCCTGTAAAAAAAAACCAAAAAAAAAAAAAAAAACCAACTGCACAGGCTTAGGGGTTTTGTTTTTAAAAGTCTACATTTCCCATCATCATCCTGCTATTCAAAATCTACACACACAATATGCACCTGCTAGGCATAACTGTAATAAGCCCTTAGAGTAAAAAAAATGTTTGTCCCAGGTACTATTCAACAGCTGCTGTAGATCGGTGTTACTCTCGAAGCTTGATGGTTTTTCTAATTTCACTGGTAACTTATGCTGCTAAAAGCAGTTAGTCATGTTTCCTCATGAGCTACTGAGTAAGCTTTGGACTTTGAAAATATCACCGGTGATATTGTCTCTCAACTTCATACAGTCAGTCTTGAGGATTTCAATCAGACTGATGTGACCCATTTTTTGATAATGTTGAAGACTTAAGTCCAAATGTTGCAAAATTGCTGCTTTTTAAGAGTTTAGAGAAAAGAAAAAATTGTTTTGGTTTAAATCTGCTGTGGGATCTGCAGTTTTGAGCTTATTCTGACCACTTCCGCCTGAAAATTAAGCATTTCTCTCAAAAATCTGATCCAGCAGCATCAGCTTCTTACTGTCTGATCCAGATTCTAGTTAACCTTTTTCACTCCAGTGTTCTGGTTTCTGCTTGTAGTCTGTCTGCAGTCCAAGTAGTATCTACCAATCAGGCAGGTAAACAGTACATGTGGAAAGACTGAAATGCAGTCTCAGAATTGCCTATCACCTGACAGCAATTTTGCTTTTTACTAGCTTTATTTAAGTTAGTGTCTGTTTATAGCAATTAGCCAAAATGAGTGGTGCAGAGGAAGTCTTGGCCTGGATATCCAGTTGCTACTCTGGATCTCCCAAAATACTGACCAACTTTAAAACTGCAGTGTACAATCAGTGTATATTTAAATTACCAACATTACAGAAGCACTGTCAAAGCAGAAGCCCACGCATAGCGCTGGGTCCAAATCCAGTGGCTTAGGCACTTACAGAATCCTGTGTGAAATTCCCTCTGCTGACATGTCAGCTGTTTCCACAAACCCAACAACCCTCTCTTTATCGCTCCATCGTTTATGTAGCAAACACACACGACAGCCAGTTCTTGCAAATGTCAACTCTAAGTGTGAGGAGCCACTGGAAAATGCCTCCAGACCTTGCAACAGATTGCATCTTTTTCTTTACTGTACTTGATCCACTTGAACTGATCATACAGTCATGTAGAAAAGCAAGAGGATTTTTCTGAGATGGGAAATAACACCAGTACACATTGGCTGAGTAGCCCGTAAAGGGCAGACAAATCCGATGGTGTCCCTGCAGACTCTGGAGTAGGAGCTGCTGGGGGTAAAGCCAGCCATGGTGGTGACTGTCAAGTCTGCAGTCCTTCTCCGGCTGTATTAGTTTCTTTTAAGCCAAATCTTTGCTCTTCCAGTCATGGTTTCTTCAAATATCTCACCATGGACATTTACATTAACATTTTTATCATCTAACTTAATAAGTGCCTTTTTTTAAAAAAAATTTAAGTTCAGTTAAGTTATTTAAGTTAATTTAAGTTTGTTTCCCAGTGACATGTCAGGTATTAGCTGAGCTACTGAGTATCTTTGAGCAGTGAAAGTTAGTATTTATTTATTTTTACTTGTAGGCTAGATTTGTTTATATATGCTACAGTGATTTGTTTTCCACAGAGCTCTACAGTGCGAGCATTTTACTCGCATTTGCGACTGAAAATAGTTTTGTGTGAGTAAAAGAAATCATTCAGGAGCACGCTATGCAAGTACAGATTTCAACCAGTTGTAGAAACAAAAGGTGAATCCCACCGGTTGTGGGTTGAACGGGGATCACAGACACAAACAGGAATACGTATGCTATTCCTGTCAAATACGGCAGCCATAGTGCTCCGTGGCGCAAGATAATGGCTTACCGGCGACCAAGAAGCCTGGCTCCAGGTCCAGTAAGTCTTCGTTGGTGTCATGACTGCCCAGAAATACCTGAACAGCCGGGCCCTGGTGGCACACAGGTATGTGGCGTATCAGAGGAGAAACGAGCCGTTCACATTTCCCTCTTTGTGGCAGGTAACGGTCCACAAACTTCATCGCACTTATTTTATTTATTTATTTTATTTTGATCCCCCCTATGCTAATCACTTACTGATACTGTTTTTGAAGTATGAATAAGTCAGTCAGTAATTTATTCCACTGAAATATCATTGATGTATTATAGAAAAGTGATTCATCTTTTTATAAATGACAAAAGGCACATCTGCCTCATTTTTGCCATGGTATCGTGATACTACTCAGAATCGTGATGCTTTCATTGGTATCATACCGTGGGTCCCAAATTTGGTACCGTGTCAACACTAGCACCTGCTACACAGATAACAGCGAGAAGTAAATTTACTTCAGTCATGGTGAGATATTTCACTTCAAAACATATATTTAAGACAATAACTTAAGGATGTTCATCTGTAAGCTCAACTGAATCCTTGCATCTCAGCTGAAAATGCAGAATTTGTAGTTTTTTGGCTGAGCTATGGCAGAACACACGCTCTGGATGCTCTGGAAACCGGAATAAATTTTGTAATAAATCATATTAAAACAGGTGCACACTAACCAGGGAGGATGTGTTTGTGGTAGTGGGGCTATGAGCCAGTCCCAGTAACTCTTCCTTCAGGGCACTGGGCAGCAAAAGAAGCTCCATAGTGTACTTATCATCCCTTTCCTCCACAAAGGACTTGAACGCTCGTTTTACTGCTGGTTCTCTGTCACTCGGTAGACTTCGCTTCTCCTAGACACGACACACAAACACACAGATATTCAATGAGACAAAGAAAGTTGCTGTAAAGAATTCTCTAGTAGATTTATGATCAAAATACTCATGACATATGTATAAAACAGCAAAGGTGGCTGAACAGTCCTCTGCCATGAAAGCTCTCAGGTTGACTGGACTAACAACTATATAGTAACATGGTGTAAAATCACAGATTATTAGTTCCCCTACCTGGAATAATGCTACAAATTGCTGAACTCTGCTCTGGGCCATCACAACTGGTTCAGCACGGCCCAACAATCGCAGACGGCCTGGCTCAGGCACCACAACCTCAGCACTTGTGTCCCGTATGAGCCTGTCCAAGAAGAGGCCCCGCGCACCAGCAAAAATACAGTGCATGTCCACTGGGTACCGCTCTTCTTTCTGCAGCTCTGGGTCACAGAGTCCTCGAACATATTCCTGCATGACAAAGAGAAGTGATAGAACTATGATTATTACATATGATGGTACGGATTATTGCAAAAAAAAACACAACAAAAACACACATTTTAAAATGAAAATCATCTGGTCAAAACAACACCAGCCAAGAATTTTGGTGACCCATGCTCCTAAAAACACATCTGTGATGTCTGCAAAATTCAGGACGAAACACATTAAGCAAAAGGAAATATATCTATACTGCCAAAGCTGCTTGTACGCTCTCCCTAGTTGAGCACACACACACACACACACACACACACACACACACACACACACATTAGTACAGCTGACACGTGCTGAAACTAAACACTTGTGATTGATTCAGGGGATCTCCTGGCTATGGGATGTCCACATGAATCACCTGCAGGTGGGTGTGGTAACTTCAGATACTGTGTCACATTTCTTAAGCATTAATAAAAAAAAAGAAAACTCAGTACTGAGAATGTAAAATGACTCAACTATGACGCAGTGGGACAGAAAGAAAGAAAGGATGTCAGACATGAACAGGCACCAGCTCACAAATATTTGGGTGTGGCTTTGAAAATCAGACAACCAATAAAATGAGGTGGGATTTCCAGTGGGTTTGGTCTTGAGCCCTCTGCAATAATCAGACCTATGATTATGTGCGTCATGGTTAATGACCTTAGAGCTTACCCAACAACTCTCACAATGTATTTCAAATCATATTAAACAGCAGCACACACAGACAGGCAGTGCATTCTGGGTTAATATTCGTCTAATGGCAGTTAGGGACCTCTCTCACCACATCACAATGATCAACAGAATATAAGTAGCTCTAGTGATTATTGGTTGTATTTTAGCTTTATTTTGAATTATGCTTTAAAGAATCAATGGGCAACTTCTCAAACCAAAGTGGTGTGCCTGACTGGATCAAAACTAATTTTGACAGAGGGGCCTCTGAGACCTAAAAGCTACTTGCATCAATCTCCCCCTCTGTGTAGTCACAGCCAAAATACACTGCAAAAGCAAAATATGACATTCAGGTATAAGAAGTAAATACTTGGCTGCCAGTAAAGCAGAATAATACACTCAGTGAAAAACTGTATCGTGCTTTCTGGAAATAAAGCAGACAGCTTTTCATAGCCAACTTGCTGATGCTGTGAGAATCAGCTTCAAATTTTTGCAAATCGTAATAAGAGAAAATAACAATCAGGACTACTTTCACTTATATGCAGCATTTTTCTAGTGGTTGACGTTATACGCAAAATTGTGAAACTACATTACAAGAAAGGTTGTTATGGGAACAATAGCAGTGATTTCCCAAACTAGAGGAAGCACCCACAGAACTTGGTACCGTTATGCAGGAAACCATTTATGATGCCTGTGTCATCATCATCATGAGCTGAACAGACAGTAAAATTACCATTTCCAGATCACATTCTCGGTTGACTGGCAGAGCTCGGAACAGCTGGTTACAGGGGGAGAGACTTACGCACTAAAGAGAGACTCACGACACAAGATGCAGAAGTGTGACAGATACTCTTGAATGGGAAATCACACAGGAATAAATAAATGCCACAGATGTTACCAGCTATTTTACATGTTTAAGTGTAATGTCTACTCTAAATGCAGCTCAGGCCCAGACGCCTTTTAAACTGATTGTTGTTATGAAGTTAACTTTTGTGTCAGATGGTGTGATTCAGTCATTGTGAGCACTGTTTATTTAGGAGTGCTACCACACTGTCCCCCACTTCTAGATGTGAAATGATCCAAGATGGACCAGGAGGAGCCTTTGAGGCAGTTAACAAATGCAATGCATTTATTTCATCATGACTGATTCCTTCAAAAATAGGAAATAAAAATCAAACTAAATGTATGATACACAAAATAAAGACATAATGAAATAATTACTTTCAATGACTATTGTAATCACAAGTTCATTATGTATTTAAATGCCATGTACAATTCTACAATAAATCAGCAACAACAAAATGTCCTATATCCCCAGGGCCTGAATCCTGTAAGATGATAGTTTGCAGCCAGAAAATATATTAAGAAAGTAGGGTTGCGTAACCGATACTAGCCCATACACAGTCCTTGATATCTACGTCCTCACGATAAGGGGTATTCTGCAATAATTGAGTAAGAAAGTCTTACAATATGTTGTAATATCTGTGCACATATTCCCATAAATGGCAAAATGTTTTTTTTAATGCTACAATGTATCACATGTATGATGGGGACAAAAAATACAGCAATATATTGCAATTTATAGATACATTATGTTTTACTTATTTATTTTCTGTCACTTTGAACTTTTGCTCGTTTATGGTGGCAAAACACTATGCACTTTGTTATAATGTTTTTCTCTGCTCAATTGTCTGATAAAATAAAAAGTCTTATGTCAATTTAAATTTTAAGTTTGCATATCATGATGGGAGGTGGTCAGCTTCAAGTACCTTGGTGTCCACATCACAAAGGGCCTGACCTGGGTGCTGTGTACTGACTCAGTGGTAAGAAAGGCATGGCAGAGACCGTTTCACCTTAGACGCCTGAGGAAATTGCGGGTATCCCTTCAGACACTGAGGAATTTCTACTCCTGCATCACTGAGAACTTCCTGACAAGGGACACCGCTACTTGGTACAGAAACAGCAGCCAACAGGACTGCAAGGCCCTGTGAGGAGTGGTTTGTTCAGCTGAACATAGTATAGGTGCTGCTCTACCCTACCTAAAGGATGTTTACACCGGGGGCTGCATTACATAGACACATAGACATATATTTATTATCACTACACAACTTGATGGAACTAACAAGGTTACACTTCACTAACATTCAATTGATTTGATTTCAAGAGACAAATTAACTGATAAATTGAAAAAATTGTTTTGTTTAACAGTATTGTATAAACATGTGAAACAGTGTGTTATGAACTGCATGGAGTCCGAGTTCTGTTAACAAAAACATGTAAATATATGCTTATATTTGAATGTACAGTGCAAACAGCCATGAAATTATATATATATATATATATATATATATATATATATATATATATATATATATACATATATCAAATATTGAAACTGAAATGACCTGTCCATGTCCACAGGTGTGACTGTGCTCATGACATTCTGTGGCTTAACTGTTGGCCAGTGACAACTTTCAGGCTGACATTATGACAAAATCAAATGCCATAAGACTTTTTCCTGGACACCACAATGTCAATAGTGTGGTATGGCTATTGTTGCTTTCATAGGCTATTTGATCTAAATTAAGTGTGGATGATATTATGCAGGAGAAAACACCATTTGTGAAAGGTAGATGTGAAAGAGAGACATACTTTATTTAACCTATGATAGCAGCAAAATTTTTTTAAAAAGATAACTTTGTGGCGAAACCTTTACAGGCCAGTAAAAACAAAACCAAAAACACTACAATGTCAAGGCCAGATCTAATCTCAATACGACACCCCCCCCTGCCAGTTCTGATGTTATATAGGTTGATATGTTGGTAAGGTGTGTGATAAAACGGCAGAGGCAGGTGCCAATCACCTGACACTGATACACCTGTTCATCAGCCACTAGCAGGCAGACAGTGAGCGGTGCCGCCAGCGTGGTGGTTGTTATATCTTTGATAAAAACAGCTGTGTCACAGTGAACTGCTGGCTAATCTGTAGAAAATGCAAGTGAAACAGTAAAAACAGGACCTCACCTTTGCCTTCGACACGTCGTCTCTGTTTCCTCTGAGCTGCAGCCATATCTGCCGTGATGTTTTGCTACCGTGCGGCTGTCCTGTGTGGTCCAACAGACCAATAATGGTGAATGTTACTTTAAAAACCTGCTCCACTCGAGGCTTGGCACATTTCAGCTCGTCTTCTTTATCCTCTAGCACCGTAAACTCGTCCACTGTGGGGGCCTCTAGCTGCTGCCTCGCGGCTGACGCAGGGAGCCTGCTGGTCGGCTGCTCAGGGCACGTTAGCTCGGTGACTCGTCTCATTCCGAGGAGGGGCCGCGTTGTTGACATTCCGCCTCTCGGTCTGACCGTCGCTCCCGACAACGACGTCTCAATATTCAAACCTCTCGGTGCTGCTGGGAGCCTTTGGCGTTTTCATGGTCTCTTTTGGTGTGTAGTCCAGAGCAACGAGGCGACGTTTACAGTGTCTAACGACATGAACACAGAGGTAGAGCTAGCTTAATAACTCGGAAGCCCCGAGTGACGTATCCGGAAAGTCCCAGTGATTGCGTCATCAAAACACGACAGTTAAGTTTGCTCCTCACGACGATGGTTATCTGCAGCGGTGGATGAGGTTTTTTTTTTTTTTTTTTTTTTTGCGTAAAAGTAGCAACACCTGGGTACAAATACTTTGTTACAAGTGAAAGTCGTGATATTAGAATTGTAAATGTACAAAAGGTTCAGCCTACAACCTCCGAAAAACTGTGCTTTGTTTTCCTCTCTGCACTTTCCCTTATAGATTGTTACAACTTTCTTTTGTTTGTTTTTGTTTTGTTGTAAAGCGCCTTTGAGTGTCTAGAAAAGCGCAATTTAAATTCAATGTATCATTGTTATTATCATTAAAAGTAGGAGCATTACAGTATACTAGTACCAGAAGTAAAAGTGCTTATGCAGAATCACTTTATGGTAAACTCAGACCATTTTGGACATATGATGGGACATAAGATAAAATGGAATAAAAAAATATCTTACATTCTGGGCTCTTTTTGTATTAAAGTCCATTCACTGACAGAACCTATTATTGCATGGATGCTACAAATGCGCTTTACCTGGAATAATATTTGTTTAACCATTTAACCTGAACATGTCATTGGAGTGAGGTTAGGGTACTTAATGTGTTTGAAGGTCCAGAGTTTCTAAAATAATTTATTTAGCAACATATTTTTCATAGAAACATAGCAGAGAACCATTAAAATTTCTAGTGTAGTAATGCAATGTAATGTGTAGTAAGTTTGAAGTAGTAATCAGTTTTATTTAGCAAAGTTGGTTTGCTAAATAAAACTGATTAGTTTTAGTTTTCTTTATAATCTACCAAAAATGTCTCAAATGACCTGACTTCACCTCTAAAGTCTGATACAGATAGCTATTAAAGTCTGATATCATCATTTATTTGTTGATTATATTTTGTATTATTAATCTGAATCCTGGAAATAACTGAAGTGATCAAATAAATGTAGCGATGTAAAACATTTACTTTTTCCCTCTGAATTGTACTTGAGTGATACATTATAATGTTGCAGAGAACTCAAGTACAGTGCTTGAGTAAATGTTATTATTACTTTCCACCATTGTCTATCTGTTACGGTGTTGAAAAAACAAACTATAAAACAGACGCACAGTGACTTATATTCTTGGGACATCAACACCGTAGATGGAGATCGTGTGAGATCAGACTGTCAGTTCTCAAAAACCAAAAGTAGGTGTTGAGACTATTCTATGCGAGAATATGAGCAGTTGATGGTAGCTTGATTGAGAAAGATAAGCGAGTGTGCAGCAGTGCAGCTGTGCAGGCCCTGACAGGCCACACAATCCAACATCATTACAGTACCCAGTACAGCATGAGGCAGCAGTTATAACAGCCTTTGACTGGCTTTTTCAGCTCTGCTCACTGGGTGTTAAGGCAGGATTACCAATTTGGCATATAAGCAACTGTCCCTGGGACAGCAACAAACCCAGATTAACTGCATAATTTTGGCAATTTGAATACTTTCAGTTTACATGACTAAAGAAAAATATCAGCAAACCTAGGTCATGTGTTATACATACTTATATGGCCATGTTTTTTCGAAGGACCCTGTGTCAATTTGTAGTTTAAGGTCATAAAATGGATAGCCTACATATTATAATTAAGTTGCGTCTAATCAAATGACTATAAACAAATGCAAAATTTTAGAGCACAGTGCTAGTTGCACTGGACTTAATGCAAACATGGGGAGACAATAAGATACATGCGCACTGTGCACAGAGTGGTAGTTAGGTGAGGGTTGACTGAAAAGTTTTGAGCCTAACTCAGAAAATGGGTCACTAGGTTAGTCACATGATATTTTTTATAATCTACCACCTTTTGTTTTTGTCATTAAACATATTGATGTTTCAAACTCTTTGTTTTATGTTTGCAGGTTTTTGAAGTGAATAGTGGTCAGTGATTTGTTGTTGTATCGGGCTGTGATCAAATATCTTCATCTCAGAGGAATGTCATCATCTGAAATTTATCACGATATGCTCAATACTTTACATGACTATGCCCCTTCATATGCCACAGTCAAACGCTGGGTAGAAGAATTCAAGCGCGGCAAGGAGAGTGTTTAAGATGAGCCGAGGTCAGGGAGACCATCAACTGCTACCACCAAAGAAAACTTTGACATTGACATGATCATCCAAGATTGCCAATTGACAATACGTCAAGTAGCAGACAGGTTGGGCATCTCACAGGAGCGAGCAGATCATATTCTGAAAAATGAGCTTGGCTTCTTAAAAGTTTCCGCTAGATGGGTCCCACATCTTCCGACTCCTAAGCAAAGATGCACTCATCGCATCATGTCAATGAACAATTTGGAAATGTCAAGTCGAGATTGTATTTTCAAATCAAAAGACTTAAATCCAAATGAAGTCACAAGTCATTGGAGTTAAAGTCCAAGTCAAGCTGCAACTCGTTTTTGATTTTGTCAAGATGAGTATAAAGCCATCAAATTTGTGACTCGAATTTGACTCAAGACCACACCTCTAGCCTAGGGCACATAATACACCTCTTATTATTTCTCCACATGTGAAGTAGCATTATGTTGGAGAAAGTCTGACCACACATAACTGCCCAATAACTAAAGGGCTCTGGAAAAGTGATAAAGGAGAATTGACAATATTATAGAAATTGGGTTGAGGGCCCATTCTGAAAGGACCACAAGTGACTCGCCAATGTGTCAAGTTTGTAAAAAACACACTTAGAACTTTTATTTTGAAAGGCTGCTTTCTGCTATAGAGTGAGTCATTAAAAGCCAGCTACTTTACAGAGACAGAGAACTGGCTCAACGCAAGTATGACGCTGAATGTATTAAACTGTGGAATCTTCAACTAATGACCATGGAGAACCATCTGGACCCCATGGCCGGACCAGTTGGGAAGCAATGTCTTAGTGTATTTGTGCCTTTTGAGGTATTTTGTGAGCAACGTTCTTTATTTCCTTTCACAGAGGCATGATGTGTTACTAGATTTGAAAATGCATCCATTACAAAGTTTGCACGCATTTATTTCATGTATAAATCTGGATATACACTAAAAACTTAATCTGAAGTCAATTTTAATGATCATAAACATGAATCAAGTGTAAAATCATGAATAATTTACACATAGAATCCAAAGCTAAAGTGAAAATGTTAATTCAAAGTTTACCAAGATGATTTTTTTTTTTAATTAATTTTTTTGAGGCATTTTTAGCCTTTAATTGATAGGACAGACAAGTGTGAAAGGGGGAGAGAGAGAGGGAGTGACATGCAGCAAAGGGCCACAGGCTGGAGTTGAACCCGGGCCGCTGCGGCAACAGCCTTGTACATGGGGCGCCTGCTCTACCACTAAGCCACTGACACCCCAGATGATTTTTTCAATTTTTATCTTTTAACCTTTGTCAGTGTGTAAATGTGACATCAAAGTGTTGTAAGACTGAGAGACAATGCCCCGAAACTGTCATGAAATCTGTTTATTAATTCACACTTATTCACACGATATATATATTATAGGTTTTAATGGTAACAACCATATTTTCAATATTCATGAGACTGAACAGAAACTTAAGCTGAGCGATGACATTTTACAGTTATTTTTAAACTGTACTGCTGCCAGTAAGAGTCTTTAATTCTCTGTATCAATTTAAAGAGGCTGCTGTAGCATTTTTGCAATTCGGAAACCTAAGACACATTTTTGCCATAGAAATGACATGCTGTGTTATTCCATTTCCCTTTTTTGGACCATTCTGTATTGACAAGCTTGAACGATCAGTGTAAATAAGTGTAGACAAAGTGCAATTTGTTATCAGACAAAACACACTAAAGAATTAAGCAAATGTAAGGTTGAAATTAAGCAATTCCAATGATGGAACTGGAATAAGATTTTATGACAGCAGTAAAGTGAAAACAGGTTTGTGTTGCAAAGTAATTAGCTCGTAAATGTTTCATATTTACTCTCGTCCATGGAACCTATAAGTACCAAACCTGGAAGAACTCGTCCATAATAAACCCCTCATTATGCTCCTCTTTAACACAACATGCATTATTGGTCAAACATGTTCCTCTATCTTTTCTTCACCCAAGATTAGTGTCACCAATTTAGTAACTGACCAAATGCCTCCATCTGTTACTGAGTCGTGACATTGAATAATGGGCAGAAAAGTGTTTTTCCAGCACATTATGATGTCACAGTAAAGTTGACCTTTGACCTCTTGGACGTTAAATGTCATCACTTCATCATTCTACCTTATTAGACATTTGTATGAAATTTTGCTATGATTAGCATATTAATTCTTTACCTATGGCAAAAATATGTTTTGTGAGGTCACAGTGACCTTGACCTTTGACTACCAAATTCTAATTACGTCATTCTTATGTCTAAGTGGATTTTTGTGCCTAATTTGAGGAAATTCTGTCTAGGCCTTCTTGACATATTGCAATCATGAGAATGGGAGAGCTTCAAGGTCACAATGACCTTGACCTTTGACCACCAAATTCTAATCAGTTCATTGACAAGTCCACATAGATGTTTGTTCCAAACACATTATAACATCCATAGAAATCCACGAACTGCCATTGCATCATTTCAAATGTTGATATTTCTCTTCTTACTGTAAGCAGTATCTCCCGTTTGCAGGTGAATATGCCAATTCATTGCTATCAATATGGTGGCTGAACTCTGACCTTTTGATTGACACCTCACTTGAACCAGTAGGAGCTTCCATAATGACAGTCTGGGCTTCAGTAGCCAGCAAGGTCCCGTGTAAATAGAAAGGGCCTGCCTCACTTTGTCAGTAACAGAGAAAATCAGTAGCCAGCGACTGGTTTATGTACTCAAAAAATGTTATAAAGGTATATTGATAAGAGACAACTGGCTTTCTAAAAGTCTTTTTCTGTTTTCTGTCTTTGTCAACTTGTTTTTCACTCATATTCACACATTCAGTGCATTGTTTTACCCTCCTCTTTTGAAAGGTGCCTGGACAAAACCTCAGAAAAACATGTGTCCAATGTTTTGTTTTTTTTTCTGTGATATTGTTATCTACTTCGACTTTGGACTAAGTGAGCCTTCATGATATAGCACCATTGTGTTTCCAACTAATAAATACCAGCTCTACTCATCTGTTGTGGTTTTTTTTCAAGACAATTATCAGCTGAAGATGAAAAAACAAACAAACATTAATTTCAATGTGTTGAAACTTATATAACTCAATGATAGAAGCACATACATTTTGATTTCTTTAGGTATGCTTTGGATTGGCGTTTTTCGGAGAATGGTTAACCAGGAACGGTTGACTGAACAACGAAAAAACTAGTGGTGATAAAGGCTGACTGTTGCGTCACCTCACAATGCCTCACATCACTTGTGCCTCGGCCAAAAAGTTGCACTTGAACACACCGCAAAGACTGCAGCCAATGGCCAGCTAACATGAGAAGAAATAACTCTCCGTACTGGCAGGCTGGGGTAGTCTGTTTTCATCATTCAAAAATGGAAACAGGAATAAAATAAGAGGAAGAGATATTTACTGTGAGCTTGTAAACAATAACAAAACAATTATGAAACATTTCTGCTTCTGAGTTCAGTCATCTTACCTTATTAGACAAAATAGTTTTGATCTCACGCCTTCTTGACTTAGTAGTTTGTTTGCCTTTTTTTCCCCTCTCTCTTCTTTTGCACTGAGCTGAGTGACCGTTCAGAGTGAGTTTATTCACTGAGGGGCTCAGACGCTGATGCAGTATGCCGAATCGACTGACAAAGACCAACTAGTCCAGACAATGTGGTGCACAAACTCCAAAAACTTGGGCAAAAAACACTCACAGACGGCGAATCATTTCTTTGGGGTGTCAGGGCCCTTAGAGTCTATGTAACTTGACACAGTGACCACAGGTGACAGTTAATGGGATCATTGTAAATGCTAAAATGTGTGGATGAAGGAGTAATAGAGAAGAGACACAAAGTCAACAATCTCAGTCATGATAAAAGTTATTCAGCAGTGTCTATTTAATGTTTGTTAGCATTAGCCACCATAAGCTACTGGCCATACCCATCGACTGTATTTGTCTATAGGTTATATCAGACCAAGAGAGTATTGGATCGAGGGAAGTTGTGTTATCATGAATTCAACTCTTCATTTGTGAATTGAAAAATATGTTATTTCTCTTTTTGTCAAAAGTTATTTAGCCCAACTGTAAAGGGAAGTGTAGAAAGGGGAGTGAAACTGTTCCCAGTTTGGTAAGAGCCACCCCACAGTCAGGTACACGTATCACACATATCATAAAAGGCTAAATTAAAAAAACATCCTTTTTTTGTTTTGTCTTTTTTGGAAAAAACACGTCCTCTACTAAGTAAAGTCATGGCTCAGAAGCTCATCATCACACTGCTGACACACCCACACTTACCGTAGGCTGACAATTACACCACGTTTTTCCACCCTTACCATCAACTGTGAAACATTTCACCCTGCTGGATTGAAATGGTTTCACAGTCTGACTGTATCATGTATGTAACAACACCCTTACGAAACAACGGCAAACTACAAGAAAGGTAACAACATTAAACATGGACAATAAAGGTCTCTGTGCATGTAATGCCAATGCAAGTATTTTATAATGAAATCAATCTTTCATTCAGTAAACCTTGTTGTGGATAATGTGTAGCCCTCAAACCAAAAATAGGCTGTGGTGCTGGTCAAAATTCAGTAAGCTTGCTTCCAATAAAACCAAAAGAAAGTTCAGAGCACTCTGAAGCAAGGCAAGGCTGATCAGAAGTCCAATGCAAGAAGGTTTATTCTGTGTTCAAAGATGACATCCAAATAAACCCATGTGAGTTGGTGGTCCGAACCAAGAACTGAACCCATAAGGCTCGGGTACTGACCTTTATACCTATCTCTCTCTCTTCCTCTTGCTCACTTTCTTAAGTTTTTAACCAATCATATGTATAGAACCACTCTTCTTTTTTCTAATTCATACATGTCACAACATCACTTCTGTGTCACTTGACCCCTAATCTGTCTAGACGGATTCTGCAATTTACATTGTAGAATCTGTCGGTAGCCCTGTGTGAAAGGCGACTAGAGAGGGGCAGAGGGCGGGGCTTTGAGGTTGAACATGCTGCGCTTTAGCCAATCACAATGGAGGGGGCGTGGCCGAGACGTGAAGGTGTCCCCAGGAAATGTGTACCTACAGAAACAGCAAAGTCTGCGTCCATAGCGACCGCTCCACCCAAAACACCGTCTTGTCAACTTGAAAAAATGTTTTTTTATTCCAGCAGATGTCTGAGTTACAACATGATTGAGCAAACTGGAGTAGTTTCATGTCGTATTCGACAACGGGAGGCTTTTAACAGATGACGTCCTGATGTTAGCTTTGCTACCTGTCCCTGTCAGCTGCAGCCACTGACGCTTTCTAAACATAGTGATTTCCCATAACTGAATAAATACCACACATAGCAACACGAAACTGCTTTGCTAGCTCAATCATGTTGTAACTGAGATATCTGCTGGAAAAATATTTTATTCACATTTTTATACAGTCTATGGTTATTACAGACACCACTAACGGCTAACGTTAACAGCTACCGGTTAGCCCAGCTAATCTATGATAGCCATGTTATTAATTACAAAACGTGCACACAGAAATAGTAACATTTGTTCAATCATTGTGTTTATAGACTTAACAAACATCAGATTAGTTTAAACGGTGATATAGTGACGTGAAAAATGTGATATATAGCTAAACTCTGCTGGTTTTATACCCGAAGTATTTGTAAACAACACGGCGATTCCCTGGGGGCACCACCAGAAGTGAAGGGTGTGAGCAATCGCCGAGGCCCCTGTACTTCCGTTAGTCGAAAATCTCCGGGCTGTGCCCCAGAAGTAAGGGAAGAAAAAAAAAAGTGTGTGTTTTTTTTTTTTAACCTATGGATTTCCAGATTGCTTGACCCCTGACAGACCCCTGGAAACCCACATCAAACCGGATAAAACTGGTTGGACGGGTTGTTTTTCTCAAGTGTCGACCTCAGCAGTTTTCATCTTCCCTAATCTTACCCCCTCCTTCATGTATCCCCAGGTCTGAGTTGGTGTGTAAGTTGCGGGTGCTTGGACTGGCCTCGGAGTGTGTGTATGTCCCAGGCCTTGCATGTACTACGGTGTCTATTAGCCTTCCAGTGTCCTGGTGTCTGTTCTCAAAGCTTCCCCTTCCCTCTCCTGGCTTGCTTTTACTATAGAGGCTTCATTCTACTATTATATTTGGATCTTGCTTGGCTTTTTCTTTTAAATTCACACAGTGATAACATATTGATAACGCAGTAGTAACATATTGATGACACAGTGGTAATATATTAATTATATATTGACAATACTATATATTGACAATACAATTCAACACAGTGATTATGCTTAGATTTTTACTCAGTTTGATAGGATATAATATACATGTACACACATACATATTCATACATACATACATACATACATACATACATACATACACACACACCTATAAGTATATATATATATCGCCTACACACACACACACACACACACACACACACACACATATAATCTTCATCATGGCCTAATATGTTCAAAAATTCAGTGATAAATCAGCTCTGCTACTGTTACCACATATTATTTATTCGTCCCTTGCAAAACTTATAATGAAAAAGAATTTTTAAAAAGTAGTATGAAAAATAAAACTATATCAATAGAATGATATCGACATGGTAGCTGTCTGTGCCCTGTTCACTTAATGGTATTCTAATAACCTATCCTTATGTTTAGTGACAGTTTATGAGTGGGTGAGTGGAATACACAGGACATACTTTTTTCTCTTATGTTTGCCATAATTTAATATAAAATAAAATAATCTGTTTGGCAATGTCACGTCCTCCTATTGCATCATGGGAGTTATTGTGATAACGATTATTCCATTAGGCACAAAATGTTCCCGTTTTGTCTCCCCACCCCAACAACTTTCCTACAGTCCCTAGTTCATTTTCATGTGAATAATATTCTCATAAGCTACAAAATACTGCTGATGTTTTTGGTGATCTGATGACAGCACAGAGTGTGATTACTGTCAGTGATATTCACCCACTGGTATGTTATGGTATATTATTGCACTGAGAGATTGAGGAACATTTTCCATCTCTGTGTGTAACATGCTATACAGGAAGCTGTGACATGCATCACTGTTGCTCATGGCCTAAAAGTAACAGCAACCAGGTGGCAGTGGATTGTCGCAGACGCTAAGCTTGTAGTCTTGACCACTTTTCTATAAAAACAAAACAAACAAACAAACAAACAAAAAAAACAACCCAGCTCCAACCATTTGGGTGAACTGAATGCGTCTTCTACTACAGGATCTTTTGCTTTAGGCCCTATCGCATTCAATGCCAGGATAATTTATTAGAGGAAAATTAAAATTTAATACTTTTTTGGCTCATTACTTTATAAAAAGTATCTTGGGAATCAAGCTGATAAAAAAATAAATTGCCTTTTAATAAATAAAAGATACATTTAGATGAAGAACCATATCACTTTAAGGTTTTCCACATGTAGGATGCTTTTAGATCTCACTATCCTGAGATTGCCAGGAGAAAGCTGTGTGCTCGTATTGCAACAGGCAGTTGATTTTGTTTCAGGTGATACACTATGGCCTCCCACTAAATATTGTGTAATTAATGCACAAATACACACATCTATGGTACCATGTTACCTCTGGGCACTGAGGGCGGGGCTCCATTCCTTCCTAATTAAGTTGCTCAGTGGCCGTGCCCAGCAACACATTCTCACTCCAACCTCATCACATATTGACGTTTAGTCATGGACTTTCCATGTCCACATATGTCATGCAAGGTACCCTGGGTGCTTTGGTTGTTGACATTCTGGGGAATGGTTTACATCTTGATAGTGGAAGGAGTCATTTCACAAAGGTTGTGACACAAAAAAATGAACTGATTTAGAGATGCCTCTTTCCATAATAAGTCTTTGGGAAAAAAGTCTTTTTCAATTCAGTTCAATTCAATTTTATTTATAAAGCCCAATATCACAAATCATAATTTTTTTTATTATTTTTTTTTGAGACCAACAGCATTACGTGACTGACCCTTGAAATTGCAGTGGCACTGTTGGGCCACTATGAAAGTTGGCTCTCAAGCCTGGCACACTTCCTGGGGGGCTGCTGGGTAACATACTCATTTTTGGCCTTAAAACTCACACACTACATCCTCTTTTAATAATAATAATAATAATAATAATAAATAATAAACTTTATTTATATAGCACCTTTCAAGAGCATAAAAGTCACAAAGTGCTTTACAGAGGCAATAAAGCAAAAGATATATAAATATAGACATAAAAAACAGTAAAGGGAGAAAATAGACAAATCAAACAAAGGCAAGTCTAAACAAATGGGTCTTAAGCTGCTTTTTGAAGGTGTCCACAGATCTTAAATTCAGTGGGAGAGAGTTCCAAAGTTTAGGTGCCACAACCTCAAAAGCGCAGTCTCCTTTGGTTTTCAGCCTAGAACGAGGAACTACCGGCAGGCCCTGATCTGAGGACCTCAGTGACCTGCTGGTGACATAAGGCTTCAGTAGATCTCCAATGTAGGCCGGTGCCTGACCATGCAGAGCTCTAAATGTGACCACAAGAATTTTGAATTGGATCCTAATTTTGATTTTATGATTAAACAAATCCCAGAGCCCTAATGAAACCAATAGCAGTGTTTTTAGTTTGTCTCAGGACTCTCTGGAGGTCAACTTTAATCCTTTTCTTTAGCCTTTCTCACACGGTTCAGCTCCATCATCTCTCTCTGCAAAAATGGTCTGAAAACATCCTTTTTTCTGTCATTTTGCAATCTGGAAAAAAATAATTTACAATAGCACGAGTAAAGCTTAATATTTTAATTAATCCTCAATGCTTTCAGCCACCTCTCTTTCAGCTCCACTAAGTGTGTGTGCAAAAATTTGGGCACCCCTGGTCAAAATGTCTTTTATTGAGAATAATTACGTGAGTAGAAGATGAGCTGATCTTCAACAGGCATGAAGTTAAAGATGAAACATGCTTTTAAAAATTTTAAGCAAGATAAGTGTATTATTTTTGTTTTGTATCATTTTAGAGTGAAAAAAAGGAAAGGAGCACCATGCAAAAGTTTGGGCGCCCTGATACATCTGAGCTGTCAGATAACTCTTACCAGGGTCTCAGACCATAATTACCTTGTTGGGACTGTGGCTTGTTCGCAATCATTATTAGAAAAGGCCAGGTGATGCAAATTTCAAAGCTTTGTAAGCACTCTGACTCCTGAAACCTTGTCCCAACAATCAGCAGCCATGGGCTCATCTAAACAGCTGCCTAGCACTCTGAAAACTAAAATAACTGATGCCCACAAAGCAGGAGAAGGTTATAAGGAGACAGATAAGTGTTTTCATGCAGTTGTTTCCTCAGATCATAGTGTAATTAAGAAATGTCAATTAACTGTAGAAGGTCAAGATGGGGTCTGGAAGGCCGAGAATACTTTCTGAGAGAGCTGCTCGTTGGATTGTTAGAAATGCAAATCAGAACTGTCGTTTGACTGCAAAAGACCTGCAGGAAGATTTATCAGACTCTGGAGTGGTGGTGCACTGTTCTACTGTGCAGTGACACCTGTACAAATACGACCTTCATGGAAGACTCAGAAGAAGAAAACCTTTCCTGTGTCCTCACCACAAAATTCAGTGTCAGAAGTTTACAAAGGAACATCCAAACAAGCCTGATGCTTTTTGGAAACAAGCCCTGTGGAGTGATGAAGGTAAAATAGAACTTTTTAGATGCAATGAATAAATGGTATGTTTGGAAAAAAAGGGATGCAGAATTTTATAAAAAGAACACCTGTCTAACTGTTAAACACGGACAGGATCAATCATGCTTTGGTCTTGTGTTGCAGCCAGTGGCACGGGGAACATTTCCCAGGTAGAGGGAAGAATGGATTCAATAAAATTCTAGCAAAGTCCGGAAGCAAACATCACAGCATCTGTAAAAAAGCTGAAGATGAAGAGAGGGTGGCTTCTACAACAGGACACTGATCCTAAACACACCTTGAAATCCACAGTCCCCCGACCTAAACATCATTACAAATATGTGGATAGACCTCAAAAGAGCAGTGCATGCAAGATGGCCCAAGAATCTCACAGAACTAGAAACCTTTTTCAGGAGGAATGGGTGAAACTCCTACAAACAAAACTCTTAACTGGTTACAAAAAGCATTTATGCAGGGTGCCCAAACTTTTGCATCAGGCCCTTTTCCTTTTTTGTTTTGAAATCCAATTCCAAACAGGAATCTTGCCTAAATTTTAAAGAATTGTCTCATCTTAACTTCTTACCTTTTGGAAATCAGTTTACTTTTAACTTTTATTGACTTTTCACAGTAAAGTAGTAAATAAAAAGTAAGTCTTGGTGGTACTTTTTGTGGCTGGTGTTGGATGTGTGGCTGCGAATCACTCACTGGGATGACCAAATCAACTGACCAGTCTGTAAAGTGGTAAGTGTTTAGCTATATCAGAAGAAGCAAAAAGGGAATAAATTACAGAGCACAAGTTAAAAGAACCGATGGGATCACTTTTCACTAGAGTTATACATTGTATAATTCCATTTGATAAATAAATGATTGATTGATTGACATTACACTGTGCAGTCTCCTGTAACATAGAACTTTGAGAGTCCCCCCTGCGGAGCATACAGTATATTTAACACCAATTTTCTTCCATTTACAGAGTGAACACAACATTATTCCATGTCTCTTAAAGAAGAAGAGGGTAGAGTTAGTTCTCCCAGTTGATCTTTGTGACACTGAATTTAGTGGTGAAGAAGACAATGAGCTGCTAGGAACACAACAACTGCAACATACAATATGTCAGGAAAGATTCATACTATTTAAATGTAACACAAGTAATCAGACACTGAAATATAACTCATTAACTTGTGTGAGTGTTGTGATAGTTTGATGTGATAAATTGTTAATGAAGTAAAGTTAAGAAATAAGCATACATTCCCATTCACTGTTCCACAATGGTACAATGATGTCTGAGGGTAACACTGACAAACAAACTTATAAAATGAGTTTATTTTTCATGTTTTTCAACTTCAAATGGCATGGATTTTAAACTGGTGAGGTTAGTGAATATTTTCCACCAGTGCTGTAATATATTTTATTAAAAAAAATGTAAACACTTAATCTCTGTCTTTTTTAAGTATTAACACTATGATATTATGTTGATTAAAGGTAACGTAACATGTCGTGTACCCCCCAGAACATTTCTTGAAAAAATTTTAAATTATGATTACTCAGTGATGTAAACACAAACA
The DNA here is from genome assembly GCA_026686955.1 of Epinephelus cyanopodus. NCBI lineage: Eukaryota > Metazoa > Chordata > Actinopteri > Perciformes > Serranidae > Epinephelus > Epinephelus cyanopodus. The sequence continues at coordinate 37,655,978 of CM048917.1, read as the reverse complement.
TTTTGAACCCACTGGCAACATTGTTGCTACAATCCCTGTTTTCCAACTTTTTACCATCAGCCACTAGATGGTGCTGTAAGCTTCAAAATGGTGCTTGGTACTGAGCTCTCCTCTGTCGGTGCTCCCTGATGACAGAGAGTAATATCGACCTGAAGATGTTTCAAATCAATATTTTTCATTATTTGAGGACCAGATGCAAACAGCAAAGGAATATTGTCTTTATTAAGGTTCATTGTGTTGTAATATGTGCAGAGCGGGGGAGAGAGACAGAGACTGAGGTGACAGCAATATCCACTGTTGTACTGTACTGCTTAGGTTTACTGTAATTTTAGCAGTGTTGATGTGATGCTGTCAGTCTGCAGAGTTGTTGAAGTCCTGCCAGTAGCTTTGTGCAGAATACATTACGCTGATCAGCCACTATTTTAGGACAAGAATGGCAGGGAAGTGTATTATTCATCTAATCATAATTCAAAAGGCAAGCTTACAGGAAAACACAGCAAAATAATGAATGTCATATTTAGGTTAAGTAGTGTCAGTGCAAATATTAAAAAGTGTAAATACAGAAAAAGGACCACTAGTGAAGCAGAGTGAAAACGCACCCTTTGCCTCAGTGCTTCGCTAGGGGGCTCCATACTGCATTCACAGAAATATGTGTGTTTGTGTGCGTGTGTGTGTGTGTGCGTGAACAGCTGTGACTGCCACCTGTGAGGTGAAAGGAAGGCTGACCTGCGACACATGCTCCTCTTTAGTTGCACATGACTTGTGTGTGTCTGTGTGTGTGTGTGTGTGTGTGTGATCGAGGTAGTGACAAAGAGGGGGAGTCAGGGACAGAGACAGTATCTTGGGGACCACTTAGTTAAAATGGCCTCACTACATGAAATAAAAACCCAGCAGCATCTACGCGAGTTGAATCTTTCAGTGATAGAGTTTGAATATCCAAAGGAAGATGCAAGCAGGCGCCTGTGAGGCAGACGTAGGTCTTAGATCTTTATTAATAATTACTTGATTTCTGGCTGCACTTGAAAATGAATCAAAAAGCAAATATAGCCCAAGAGAAGAACATTAAAGATGGCCCAGAGGAAGCTGACATTATTTATTTGTATATGAATCAACCTGTTAGCAAAACACTTCACCCCTCATGTCCACAGGATGTGTTTCAGAGGCAGCGCGTCTTCCAGGAATTTGTTTTTGAGCCACCACTTTTCCAATATTATTTTGCTGACATTTTATATGAGTTTTACAAACATATTGAAAAGCCCATTTATGATCGATGCCGTAACTGCTATCTTCTGGCTGTGCTTGTTTTACTTACTGATTACAACATTCTGTGTTATCCTTATTGTGTATCTGTATGCACAGGGAAAATCATTGAACTCTTTCTCCCACTTCACAGACACGTTTTCAGAAAAGTGGCACACACAAACAAAAAATGTTGTATGGCGTTAAGGCATGATCACATTACATTTCTGGTATGTGAATATTTTCTCTGTCTCCCGCTCACTTTATTTAAGTCTGAATGACCAACACATTCAAGGGTACATTTCCTGTTTCCTTGGATCTTCAGCTTTCCAGGTCAGCGTCATTGTTGGGCACTAATATTGCTTTCTCCAGTAAAGAGTAGTGTAACTAACTATGAACAAAATTACAGTAATACAATAATTACGGTTACCCCAAAACCAAACAACTCGTTAGAACGTTACATTTGTTATCACATCACTACTGACTTGAAATACAACAATCACATCAGTGGACTCATTTTTGTAATCGTTGTGCTGCACAGGCACGTCACAAAGCAGCAGGTTTATTAGGAATGGATGGAAACGCCTCTTTAAGTGCCTGGAAATATTCCCATTACTTTGATTTTGTCAGGTTGAAAGATGACAAGAACACCGTTTCTGCAGGTAGTCGTACTAAAACTCTTTCACCTGTGAGAAACACGTCTTCAAACCTTTGGTCTGAAACACCTACTACAACCAACAGCACAACACTGGGAAGTGCCAGGAAACACACTCCACCAAAGGTGAGCCCTCCGCGGCCGCAGAGGTTGGCTGTAGCCCTACGCTGGCTGAACAACCAAAAAAAAAAAAGCAAAAGCTGTGCAGATATTAGCTGTCTACTGATGTCCACCAACCTGCCTCATTACGCAACCAATAGAGCTCTCAAAACTTCCACCATGGAAGAGACAGTTGTGTTGATGCCATTTACACTGCGTAAGCACTGATGCAAAATGAAGATGATTCATAGGTGTCAGAAATGTAAACTCTCTATTGCCTATTGAGTAAACTATTGAGCGTACATTCGGCTATATATTCCTGGTATTGTACACGCTGACTCATTGGCACCTTGTTATGATTTACTGGAATACTTGAATAGAACACAGCCATCATTACTGTCATTAGTAACACCGGTGCTTTATGCCAAGTCCTCTGCTTTTTTTTTTTTTAAGTAATCTGACTCACTGTTGCCCAGCTGATATGCTCATGCCAAGGCTATTTACAACTCCCTCCATCACCCCAACCTCCTCATTAGGTCTTCTGTTTTGGAATTATTGATTCAACTAAGATCTGATGTTCATGTACGTACGTGCATGTTAAAGGGGGACTGATTCTCAAAGAAGAGTCATTGTTGCTGCTTAAGATACAGTGCACAAAGAGCTGAGGATCTTCTGTCAAATCTGTGTAGCCATTTGTGACAAATGGTCAAGTCCTGATGCAAGTGTCTCTGACTTATAACAATTTGCTATGTCTGTAAAGACAAAATCAGTAACAAAATAGATGTATCATTAAATATTACATTTAATGTCAATAACTCAATCATCCTTTGTTTACAAATTATAAACCTTAACCGCAATCTTTCCCTTACTTCGGTGTTTTAGTTGCGTAACCCAACCACATCAGAACCATATGTTTATTTGCCATTTACATGATCTTTGCCAAGTGACAACCTCCGGGGCTGAAAAATGAAGCTAGGAGGCTGGCTCCAAAAGTGAGTCAATTCATGTAGATCCCCATGTTAAAACGCCCAAATTTACAGCAGAAATAAACATGTTTACAGCCAGAATTGGGTGAGTCATAGTACTTTGATTACTTTTTGCGTTAGTTTGCTGTTTGAGTAATCAAATACTTAAGTACATTTTCAAACAAGACATCAGTTACTTCCATTACTTTTAGAACGCTGGTCCCTCAGCTCCGAAACAGCAACGTTTGTCATTTTGTTCTAATAACGGAGATAACGTTAAACCTATCAGTCTGAAAGAAGCCACGTGGTCGAAGGAATGCTGCCGTTGTCTACAGTGAAGTCTAAATAGGTGGAGTAGGACTCGCTGACAGACATATTTCAGACTCAGGACTTGCATTATGCCTGGTACACGCTACACGCTGGTACTCACCAATTATCCCCGGTCTCTTTCACGGCATGTGTGATGTTATCAGGTTATTCTTGTCCTGTTTTTATTACTTTGACTATTATTTGAGTCACTGTCAGAACTGTGTGTGTTCATGTGCCAGCCGACATGTTGTAAACTATCAAGCTACTGTATCTTCCACAGGAAGTTCTGACAAATGTTTCAGAATAAAAGCCTATTTAGAAAATGGAGGGATTCTCTCAGCCGAGGTTATAAGGGGCTTTTAATTTGAAACAAGTGTTGAGTTTGAAATGACGGTGCCATATGTTAACTTTACAAAGACAACGGGGCGGATAAAAAGTAAAAATATAAACACACAGAGGGATTAATAAATAACGGACTGTAGTTTGTTTCAAATGAAGCTGGGAGCCTCTGCAGTTGTGGTGAGTAAAAGCCCCGCCGCTATTTGTTAATGTTATTACTTTATGTCCGACCATGAGGATGTAGCATTGTTTGCTAATGACAGTAAGGTTAACTCAGCGGGTTGACAAAGTGCCTCTGCTGTTTCACACCATCATTTCCCCCTTTTACTCTGTGTGCTAACATCCCTAGAGGAAATATTAAAAACGCTGGGGTGTTGTTGTCATACAGTGTCTACGGCAGCAGACGCTTCTCTTGTTTGTGCTTGAGTTGCTTTTCTCAGGGAGTAATGTTGGAGGTGCTTTTAAAATAACTGTGTTACTTTATTCAGGGAGTAACGCAGTAAAGTAACTGGTTACTTTTTAAAAAAGTAACGCAGTAACGTACTTTGATTACTTTTAAAGTAACCCTTACCCAACGCTGTTTACAGCCGGGTACAAAAAAAGAAGAAGAAAAAAAGAAAATGGTTTTGGTCTCTATGACTAATTGTCTTGTTCATGAAACTGTATATAACTCACCCATCTGAATGTTATTTAAGGCTTAAAGCATGGGTCAGGAATGTTTACCTTTAAAGAGCCATTATTGGCCAAAAAAAAAGAAAGAAAAAAAAAAAAAGAAAATCTGTCCGAAGTCGTAAAACATATTTAAATAAAGGTAACAGTCTGTTGAGTCTAAAGTTGCCCATCAACATTACGAATAGGTTTTAATGAGGTGGCTACTTTGCAGTGGGCTATTTATAATTATTTAGAATTTTAACTTTGCAGCTTTGGTGGTGACAGTAAATGAATCTGTCCACACACCTTTAAATCCTGTATTTTCCTTCAAGACTTTTCCTTTTTTGGTTTTGGAATCCATAGCTAGCCACCGCTACTGAAGCAAAGTACAGGGGAAAAGGCACCAGGTCATAGAAGCATGACGCACATTTAACTTGATGAAACGTTAAAACATTTATAATTTGATGTATAGGCTATACATTTTTTCAGTTGTAGAATGCAATAATCACTCAAGGCCTACAACAATGACAAATCCAAATCTGGATGTGAAAAAATAACCGTAATTAATTTCCATATCATTTTATGTTTAGGTCTAAAGGGCGACATGCAGCCACAGCCACAGGTTACTTACCCCTGGCTTAAAGTTATGTGTAAATTAGGGTGTGGCCACTTTAAGCGTCCATTGACATGTCACTACCACTGCAACAACACTGGTTAGCTCACGTCAGTATGGTGTAACCTCAGATTCACAGGGTGTAGGTGCAACAGTAGTTGTCATTATTTCAGTGTGTTTGTAGTTCATAAAAGTTAATTGTAGGTGAATGTTTTGGGCTTAATTAGCATTTGGTTATAGGTTATTTAAAGACCCTCAAATGAGTCGGATATTTGTTTTCTTTCCTTTGTTTTTTTTTTGTTTTTTTTGCTGGCTTGTATTTGTTTTAATGTTTTTTTTAGCCTGTTTTTTGCTTATAGAAATGATCATTAGCACCATAAAGCACCATGCTAACTAAGCTAGCAGCTAGTGTTAGGGTTATCCTCACCCTCTCACCCAATTATGGTCACCTCCAGCTTGAAAAATCCAAGATGGTGACAGCAAAAATGCCAAACTCATCCAAAACGGGAGTCCACAAACCAGTGGGTGACGTCACAGTTGCTATGTCCATTATTATATACAGTCTATTATCTTTCCCTAACTTTGATACATAGTTTCCACATACAGATATTTAAAAAAATTGAATTATTAGCCTACTGCACTGTCATTGAACATAGGCTAACTCAGGGTTTTTGCACAATTGTCCAATATTGCGATATCTGTCTTGCAATCGTGATGCTGAGCCATGTCTGGAAGACAGTGTAGGTCAGGTCAAATCTGCTCACAAAAAGTCGTCAGCCCTTAATGGTTGAAACTGGAACAAAGTGATTAAATGGACTGAGCATCAAAATGAGCATTTTGGTGGTCTTTATAGTGGGGCGAAAAGAATCAAATTATTTTTAAAGTGATTGTGCCACAGCAGTGCAATTTCACTTGCCACAAGGGAAATAACATACATATTCACTCTTAATGGTTTAATCCGAAAAAACGTAACTTTAACAATGATGAAAGGAGAGAGAAAATTTACAAATGAAACAATACTACATGGGAGACAGAAAGGAACAATGCATATGTGAAAAGGAAAAAAGGCAAAAAAGAGGGAAAGAGCAGAATGTGTTATGCAGGACTGCTGCGTGTGGTTTTTAGGCCTCATGGTGGGAGAATCGAAGGTAACACTCGCAAAAAAACCACACATGCTCACACACAAACACTCAACCACACCCGCCTACTTAACAAATTTATTTATGTACAGCTCAGCTAAAGCCTCCCACCCCCTCCAAACACAGGAACACACTGACTTCACCCTCCTCCCTCTTTCTCTTTCTCCTCCTCCCTCTTTCTCTTGCAGGTCATGGGAGATAGCGAAGAGATAAATATCGCTGGCAATAAAAGGCCTGCATCATGAATAATAAAACAGCCGTAATCTCGACCAATGATTTATATATCTACAGGCTCTGATGGCCGCACACGCACACACACACACACACACACACACACACACACACACACACACACACACACACACACGGGCACAGCAGCGAGTCACACTTTGAGCACTGTTAAATTGAGATGAATGGTGATGCAGAATGTGGGACTGGTGTTGGACACACACCCAAACAGTCACTTACCCATACACACACACAGACAGACACCCGCCCACACGTGCTAAAGAAGAACACAAGAGATTCATGCTGAAAATATGGAGACGTGGAAAAACACACACTCTGGATCAGCGGTGGGTGAGAAGACACAGAGAAGAAAGAGGAACATTTACAGAGTCAAAAACAGTATGGCAGTATGATGGAGACCACAAGAGAGGATAGATAATGCTTACCAGTGCAGATTTTTAGCATCACTGAAGGCACAGGATGAGAGGTCACCAAACTGGTCCAATGAATGAGTTACCTATCATGTGACTTAATGTTTAACAGCTCTGTAAACTGATATGAAGTGCAAAAGTGGATCTTTTTCTGAACTGACAGTAAACTGTGATCACACCCTTTCACTTTTAATGAGGTGAATCACTGAGTTTCCATATTGAATCCAAACAGGAAGATGTGCTTTAATTAGAGAGGCACAATGAGTTACCCAAAGACTTGAATTGTGAAAAAGGTTCTACAGCTCAATATCACTGTATCTGCTATATAATCTAAAGGTCATTTGAAAAGCATTGGAACAGAATTTTTTTGGCACTGAACTGACTTGTTTGGCCACTTGAGGGCAGCAGAAACAAGCTGCAAACACAACACTTAAATTGTATTACCTTTTAAATTCATATGGCAAACTTGTTAGCAAACAATTGCTTATTTACGCATCCAGCAGATATGGAGAAATATTAGCATTCATTTGGAGTCGTATACATGCCCACCTGATGAATGTAAATCGAATATTCACTCTCCTTTTAGCTGTGTGTCTCTCCACCAAATCTCAAGGGAAATATCTGGTTCTATAGCTGCTAAATGCTCCGCTATGTTCACCAACTAGTCGCTAACTTTGTCTGTCTGCTGTTTTCTGCTGGATAAGGATCCTATGGTGGGTTTTTAGAGCATTTTGCACTGAAAGCAACACCGAGAGGGCAGTTGTGTGAACCAAAACAGTGAAGTTGCGGGCTGGAAAAGCAAAACATGAGCTGAAAGATGTTAAAGGGGATCTACAGTCAGGTGATAATTCTCTGTGGATTCATCGCTGTGATCAACCCTTTTTTCATACAAGTGGTTATTTAATTCACTATTTGTAGAATATTAATTATGGCAGCTTTAATGAAAAAATAACCTGATTTGATTTTGAAATGATGGTCCAAGTTCAGGGCTCAATCTGAATACAGTCTCAGAGCCCTCTCCACACCACCAGAAATAAAACCCAGGAGTTTGGATGATGTTTGTTTATTGGCCCACAATTAGTCAAAACTGCACTAACTGTCAAAACAATACTGGAATCAACCTATAAGAAATCCACAAATATAGAATTTAATCTCCCCCTAGGTTTCTAAATATGCAACATCAGTGTCCTAAAAAGCCAGATTTACACCTTCAAGCATATGTGCATTTGTTTACAGACGTCTGTAAAGAGATCAAACCTGCTCAATGTAATTATCATTCCCTTTTTGTCTGTGTAATCCTATAACACAATTATATTATTTTTGCACATTGATTTTTTTTAATTTGTTGATAATTCAAGGCACTAACAGGCAACCACACATGCCTGTCTGAAATATTCATTTACAAAAGTTATTGTAATCATAAATCAACTGAACAAACTGCAATTTTTATTACTGGGGTTTCTAATATTACAGTGTACTGCAGTTCATGCCCATGTGCTTTACCCATTTTTGGTGAAAATGGGCCAATTTGTGAGTGATAATCAATCACTAATGTTAGCGATCATAGCTAAATTACTTGCAGTTAATAAGCCACACATTCACACAGCTATCAAGAATGCTAGCTGTTCTCAAGTGTGTACATTTTCCAATATAAAGTAATGCACCAAAATTTGTACATATCCCACGTAATTATAAGCCAGTAATTCATGTATAAGATAGATATTTTGGAAGGTTGCAGTCACCCGAACAATGAGCTGATGAGTGTAAAGTCGTCCCAAGCAGTCTGTAAGGAGGCATGTTGGGGCAGCGGAAGGGTCACAAAACACTAGACTTTCCTGCGGGGGTTTACCCAGGAGACTGCTGCTTGGAACCATGTTAACTCTGACTCATTTTAAAATTTTCACCATGTTTGTTTTCCTAAACCCATCCTCCGTAACTTAACATAAGGACGTAACTTCATCTGTGGGCTGGGAAGCTCATTTGTAGGATATCATATGTACTCTAGTGTGTGCATTCTTGTGGGATAGCATACAAACCATTGTATTAAGATACACTGAACAGTGTGCACAAGAATCTATACAAAAGAATGGCCTTGTACACCTGTACCTGAGCAAATGGCAAATAGAAGTCTTGAATCTTAAACAATAGTGCAGATTCAACTAATGTTAATACCTTATTGCGTTTTATTTGTCAGATAGCCCACATGAAGTCTAAATGAAGTGTCAGTCATTTCTGTTGCTTGTGTAATATATGTAGACATTAGTAGTTTCCATTAATTGCATATTCATACATACTGTATAGCTTGCTTATGAATGAACCCAGACCCACTTCTTATTTGGTCCCCTCCATTGTTGAATCCATGGCTACAGCCTTGAAATATTTCACTAAAAACTCTAGAGGACTGATTTCATCAATAATAGCAATTCAAATTTATGTATAGCACTATTAAAAGGGGCACTGTGACAGTGAGCACTTTATTTTTGATACTTTGTGTATATTCTAAGACCGCTGGTGCACGCTAATGTTAAAAAGTAAAAAAACATGTAAGCCTTTAACTTGTGACAACGTATATTTAGATTGTGGTATTATCACTTTCACTTAATTAAAATATATGAGTACCTCCTCCATCACTGGTGCTACAATACATAGTCTAGAGTAATTTGAAAGTCAATAAGGTGGTAAACCCATGCATGATCTAAATAGGATTCAGTTAGAGCTGTTTTACTTGAAATTATTATTATATTTGTTTACATGTCAGACATTTACCGCCAAGTCAGAAACATAGGAAATTCCATATTGTAATAACCAATTAAATGTTGAGGTTCATGTTAAGCGTCTGATATTTAGGTGTCATAAAGTAACACAAATCCCCACTTTAACAGATGATGTGCAGCTAACCTGTGTTTTTTTATTTCTTTTAGAAATGAGTGATGCATCCTACTACAAAACATGTAATCTTTTTTTCAGTTTAATTTCAGTTAAAAAAAAAATAAAACCACACTGCTCAGTATGGCAGAGGCCTGTTTTGTGTTTCACACTTTCCACAGAGACTCAGGTGTTCCTTCCTCTCCACCATTAAGCTTGTCAGCAACTGTACATCTTTACAATGAGCTGAATGCTGCGATTATAATGACACATAATGTCCTCTTTAATGTCACTTAATGAATAATCTATGTCACATTATACTGCCTTATGTGTTTACTTGTACAGAGTTGAATCTACCAGTGCATGCACAAACACAAACATATTATGTTTATTATTCATTTATTACACCCAGATCTTCATCAACATACTACTCAGCCTGCCCTCGCTGCTGTCTGGGCTTTAACATCATCACAGGTCTAATATTTCTCACACTATTGTTTTGTGTGCAGAAGTGGGGTGAGAAATATCAGTCTGCGCTATCCACACACACACACACACACACACACACACACACACACACACACACACACACACACACACACGCACTAAATTCACCTCTTTATTGCCTGCATGTAAAGAAAATTTGGTAAGAGTCAGGATTCAAAATAAAAACAATATGAAGGATAAAAACAATGAAACACAGAACAAATCGCCACAACATTTAACAGGCCCCCGTTTATAAGACACGACACGTAGCAGTAAAATGTAAAATGTTGATTGTCAGTGTTAAATACAAAGTACTCACAGAGACACTGGATGCTACATCAAATCCTGTTTCACTTAACAGTGAATAATGAGTTCCTGGATCCTCAAACCTCCTGTGTTTGGATGTTAATAAGCATTTAGCATGGTTCAGCAGACATGTTACTTTCACAATATCCTACACACCGACGGTCAGACTTGGATGGAGGCATGATGCTTTTTCTAAAAGCTTGAACTCAGCTGAATTGTGAAATGATCTGTAATTGACATGAATGAAATTGTAATTTTGAGTTAATGTTTGTCATGATACTCGCTGCTAACAAACTCAGACAGATTGTGATGACGTTATATATATGTATAAAATATATCTGTCTTATTTTGTCAGTATATTATATTTGTCAGTAACTATAGTTCCTAACAGATAACACATGACTTACAATATAATAATCATATAAATATGTCTCTCTATTTTGTTACATATATTTTATCATCTTCTACCTGATCTTCAACAGGGGACAAATTAGATTTTGGTAATTTCATTTAGTTTTATACATTATCTATCTATCTATCTATCTATCTATCTATCTATCTATCTATCTATATAAAGATTTTGAGATTTTGAATAGCAATCACATTAACCAAGACTGCTATTTTCTTGATCCTTTATAACTGACTTAAATTCCCCCACAGTACTCAGCTCAGACAATTTTAGGTCCTTCTGTAAATTATTCCGGAGGGGCAGCATATTCAAAAGCTTTTTTTGGCGTAGTTCTGTTGGAAATGTTTTTGTTTTTTCAAGTTTTAGTTAGATAGATGACCCCAAGATAACACTTCTGTTATCATTCCTTTCAGGGTCATTCTGACTATAATAATAATAATAATAATAATAATAATAGTAATAATAATAATAATAATAATAATAATAATAATAATTCTGCAATACAGAGATGTCAGAGTCCACAATATCGTCTGGATGGTTATCATACGGTGAAAATCTCACACCATTGCAATCCTAATTACATGCCAGATATCCTGTCAATATTCATGTGAGAAGCAAGCACTGGCCTCTTGGGTGAAAGTCCTGTGTTGCTGGACCCACCCACCACCCCTCCCTTCCATCCTATATGGACTTTGCACATCCTTAAATTATGTTTTTGATCAGTGGCATTTCAAACGTCGTTTGCTGGTGTTATTAACAAATGCTTTTTGTTTTTGTAGTGTGTCAGACGCAGAAATCAATGGCAAAGCGGCGGTATTTGCCGACTTCATAATGAGAACAGTTCTTAAAAACACTTTTAAATTATCTTGTGAATACTATATACTATATACTATATAACATGTGATAAATACTTGATTTTAAATGGTATTATTATATGTATAATTACAGTTTAAGGAAAATTGATTGGCAAACACTTTTTATGCACCGATTTATGGAGGTAATGTTTTTATTTATGTAGGAAAGCACAATACAATACAGGTGGCAGCACGTTGCTCAGACATCTTGAGTTGCTTTTAAATATTTATTTTCCTGAAGACCAGCTTTTCACACTTAATGTTATCCCTGCTGAGTCAACACACATGTGGCGGGATATACTATTCCACCCTGCTTTGTTTGGGGAGATAACCTCTTTAAATGTGCACCTATTCACATCAATGAAACATTTATTCATTTTGATTCATTTAAAGACCTCTGGACTTTTAAAGCTCATATGTGTTGTCTGGAAGATGGAAAACGTGCACAAGAAAAATCTGAATGAAGAATTTGTTAAAGTCACTGATCAGTGCTGCATGTTTTTTTTGTTTTTTTTTTTTTTAATTATTTTAGAATCAGTATAATAGTTTTTTATATATCTGTTAGTCTTACTGAATGAGACACATTTGTTTCTTCAATACTTCCATCACATTTTCTGTTTTCACATTTCTTAAAGCATTTGCATTTGAACATTTCTTAGTTCAAGCTATTTGTAGAGCATTTCTAAAGAAGTTGTGCTTTTAAAAAGTGTTGGGAACACATGTCCCTGCCATCCTTGGTACGAATGACACCTACTGTTATAAGCCAGTTATGATGTTTAATATGCTGCTCATAAATGCTAACTGGGAGGGTGAATGTAACGTGCTTCCACATTGGTGTGATGTTGAGATACATGAAGCTCATTTTGTTAAACAGGACAATAGAAATATACATTTTTTTCCTATCAAATAACTTCCTGTTGTAAGAGGAAATGCTGTTGTTTCATGATGCCAAAACTAATTAAATTCTCAATGAAACCAACGTTAAGTCGGGACAGCTGCTCTCCTCCTAATTGTGCTAACCTTGCCAATTCCTGAGTAGGCATTTAGAGAACATAGTATGAAAGATAGAAGCCATTTTGACTTTGTGTATTGCTGCAGTTATATTAAGACTGTTGAATGCATCCAGCAGGTTTTCAGGACGCTGCTCCTTTGATGTTGCATTTTTTTATTTTTTTATTTAGATACAAAAATAGACCAATAACGCAAATTTTGATTCTACTTCTATGTAGTATAAATCACACAAATTGTATCTTGCATTAGGCTCAGTAAGATCATTTTCTTAAGCTGTGTAGGAAATGACAGCTCCTTTTCATTCTCACCCACTCATGGCCTTTATTCTGCTTGCTTTCCTTCTCCTCTGTCTCCTCCTCCTCCTCCTCTTATCCTTTCCCTCCTTACAAGCTGAAAAGAGACAAGAGGGACGAGACGAGAAAAGAGGTATTAGAGCAAAAGACGGGAGAAAAACATGCAGGATGGTAACGATGTGACAGAAAATACAGAGAGATTAATAATGTGGAGCTGTAGGGTAGGAGGAAAAATGAGGAATGATGCAAAGACATTGGACACCTGAGAGAAAGAGGTGTTCGCACACTATTGATATGTTAACAAACATGTATTCAAACTACCTCACCTGCTTGCTAATTGTTTCAAATTTTGAGTACACTTAACCAGACAGATTTGCCTTATTCCTTTGTCTTGCAGCCCTTCTTGTATTCTGCTTTCTTCTTCTCTTCTTGAATTTTCAGCAGGAGGCACATTACCTGCCTCTTTCTTCCTCTTTTCTTTCTCCGCCCTGCTTCTGAATCTTCTGTAGGACCTCCTCCTCTTCTCCTGCCCTGAATTTCTCTCCTATATTTTCTCCCATAGGTCTCGGTCTAACCTTCCTGTTTTTCATCCCCTTGCTTTTCACTCTTTAACTTCTCTCTAGCCCAGCATTCACTTCTTTCTCCTCACTCTCTCTCTCTCTCTCTGTCCTCCTCGTCCTCTTCCTTCCCTCCCACTGGGCGATCCATTGCAGACATGCCTGTTCGGTGCTACAACCCATTTAGGGCCCTGCTGCCGTAGCCACCAGGTAATTGGAGCTGGAGCCAGGACCAGCACAGAGAACATGGGACAGGGGGGTCATAAATATGTGTGTGTGTGTGTGTGTGTGTGTGTGTGTGTGTGTGTGTGTGTGTGTGCTAAGCTGAAGGAAGAGAGGAAAAAAAGACAATGGTAATGACACACACTAACCACGTGTGTGTTTGAGCATGTCAAGGCTGCCACGGTGCACCAACGTGCTTTTCACACCAACGGCAGCATTCAGGAGGAGGAAGTTAAATGGAAAGAGGCAGACAGCGTCACACAACAGTCAGCTGCTACGGACACGAGTCTGGGGGAGAAAAATCACAGCAACAAGACATTGACTATAAACACACACTAAGGTGGGTGGGCCAATTTTTTTTAAAGTAAAAAATTAAGATGCATAGCAAACACAAGCAAGCTGATCAAGTGTTCTTTGCAATTAATGTTTGATTGGGCATACAAGTGTAATTAAAATGGAAGATAAATTTTCAGTTTGACATCCTCCCCCATCCCTTATTAGAGAACTGATAATCTATTACCATAATCTTAATTATTATTGTTGTTATAAAAATGATATAATTTCCTTGTTTAAAATATGGAGCCAAAATGTTTTCAATATTATGTAATTAAGACATTATAATATAACTATTGATATTAATAACTAAGGAGAAAACACATAATGTAGCCAGAAAACTGAAAAATAATTAAATACATTTTTAATATTCATTCACTTCAATGATAATTATTTCATCTTGTGTCTTTGCTGCAGGTAATAATAAAAAGAATAACAATAGGATTTCAGGTAATAATAATAATAATGATGATAATAAAATATTCCAGCCATTTTCTTTTCAAAATATCAATTTTTCATAGTCTGACTATATATATTTTTTTCCACATAATGTTTTCTTTCATGATGCCTGTCAACACTCTATGGGACAAAACCAGTTATGTGATTGGCTGTTGTTTAGGTCTGGATGAGCATACAGCCTACCACATTTCATAATGTTGAGCTGCCTTTTAAAATTATTTGGATTATCTCACAATATCATGGTTACATAGTAGTGTTTATTTATTAATATAATAATAATAATAATAATAATAATAATAATAATAATAATAATAATAATAATAATTTGATTAATAACTACTCTGCTTTGAAGTAATTTATGCAGTAGGAGAAATTAAATAATCAGCCATTTTTATTTTTTGCAAATAAATGGTGGTGAAAAAAAAACCTCTATCAAAAGTCATGCAAGTGTGTTTAATTCAGTCAGTGCATTTAGTTTATTGTGGAAGCTGAAAACAACCATGGTTTCAATAAATTTGTTGTATTTGTTATCTTCAGATCTCATGCAAATTTTGTAGTCTTGAAAATAACAAATTGTGTCCTTCCGATAATGAGATAATCATCTTTGAATAACAGATTGTGGTCTCTAAATCACAATACAATTATGGTGTTATCTCAAGAAAACTAATATCATTATTCCAAGACATACACTGTATATTAAGATGGACGACGTGACAGTTCCTCAAAAGTGAAGCCAAAACAGCTTCATCGCCTCCTGGTGGCTGGCTGCAGTATAGGTCATAAAGCCCACCCTCTCCATTCCAGTGGATGAGACATGGGCCAAACTAAAAACTCAAAGTACACATCAAATAAATTTTTCCCAAAGATAGTTTCTGATATTTTAGGCAGATCTTGTTTTTTTTAAAGATTCATTTTTGGGGCTTTTTGTCTTTAATGGACAGGACAGTGTGAAGTAGTAAGAGAGAGAGAATGGGGAGACGACATGCAGCAAAGGATTGCAAGCCGTGTTGAGCTTGTGACCGCTGCAGCATGGCATCACCTCCACCCCATGGTCTATGTGTTAAGATAACACAATAATCTTTTTTTTTTAAAGCATGAACTTTTTTTTTTTTTTTTTTTAAATAAGTTATACCAAGATAATTAAGTAACTTTTTATTACAAGAAAACAAAAAAAGTTACTTGTGATCTTCCAGATGCAGGGTAAAATATAATTATTACAAGTGTGGCCATTTCCCCCTTCTGTACATTATCACTACTCCACTTCCACTTGAAGTGTTTTCCATCTAATTGCATATGCTCTCTCTCTACCTGTCATCGGTTTGTGCAATTGGTGCTTTAGCAAAGGTATAATATGTTCAGTTTGAAAGTTTTCTCCACTTTTGTGTTACAAATGAATATTCTTCTTAGAAGATTCACATGTTTGTACTACATACATGTGACTTTCAACAATAGTTGTGTAGGTTGGAATCATTTGACTTGTATTAGCCACTATAACATGAACTGTTGTGCTATACGTATGTACTATTTTCTAAAAATCAATGCCATCAGACTGAGGCTGAGAGGAGTGGGAGTACATATGTTAATGGCAAGACATCTTAAAACATCACATGCTATTTTGTTATATATGTTGTGTTGACAATAAAGTGTTACAAAGATACAGTGGCACTGTCACAGTGGCAGGTCTTGCAATTGATGGAAAGACTTTTAGCTTTAGTTAAGTGACAAACAAAGTGTCAGGGCTTAATATCGGGTGACTTAAAGACCACAGCGATAAACTCTTTGGGAATCACTCACATAAAGTTGAGTTAAAATGTTTTATAGGTAAAATACTGAGGTGTCACCAGGCTCAAACATTAAAACAGAGCTGCAGTCATTTTGTGTTTGGCTTTCCTGTCACTTCCACTCTCTGCTCTGCTTTAAAAGGGAATGGTGACCATAATTAACCAGCTCACGAGATACAAAAAACAAAAACACTAAAAAAATGTTTCAATGTATTGTGGATATGGCAGTTCAAAACATGGGGACTGTCCCTCCACCAAAAACGACCCCACAGGCTGTGCGTACAAGCAGCTTTTCACGACCCATATTTATGTTTATTGTATGGTGGCCGTTTCTAGTGGCTGTGCTAAATACAATGGGAGCAAACAAGGAGATGTAGTGTAAACAAAGTCTACGTGGGAGAAAGTCAGGGTGGATGGATGGGTAAACAAATAAAGGACTTTAAGGCAGGACACGTCCCATGTAAAACCAAAAGTCAATGTTGAGTTAAAATAACATGCTTTAAGCTACATATGTAAATTAAGTGTTCTCACATCATGTTACATAATGTACCTACGTCACATTATGTGCATATGTCACATTACGTAACATAGTTACATCACATCATGTATGTCACATTACTTCTGTCTTATATAAACGTATGGAATATCACATACTTATCTGACATTATGTACGTCACATACTATATGTCATGTTACATACTTACGTCCTTACATTTCATTAAGTATTTATGTGACATTATGTGCCTATGTGACATCATGTACCTACATCAAAGTACATACCTATGTCACATTGTGTACTTATGTCACATTATCTTATGTAATCATGTCACATTACCTATGTCACATTAAGTATGTCACATTATGTATATCAAATTATAAAACCATTATGTACTTACATCCTTATGTCAATTACGTGCTTATGTCACATTATGTAACCTAGTTAATGTCACATTACATATGTCACATCATGTGCATCAAATTATAAACTTATGGCACATTACATTCTTAGGCAACATTCCATACGTCACATTATACACATCACATAACATACTTACGTCCCATTATGTACTTACCTCCTATTATATCCTCTTGTCCTATTACGCCCTTACATCGCATTACGTTTTTATGTCACGTTATGTACCCATGTCACATTACATACTTATGTCACATTATGTAATGCAGTTACGTCACATTACACATGTCATAAATACTTGGGTCCCATTATGTACCTGTGTCCTATTACATCCTTACGTTGCATTATGCACTTATGTCACATTATGTTATGTAGTTACGTCACATTCAATAGTTACACCACATTCTCTATGTCACATTACATACATAAATAACATTATGTACGTCACACTCTATCCAAAAATCATATACTTGAGTCCCATTATGTACTTATGTCCTATTACATACTTACATCACATTATATACTAGTGTCATCTTACATACATAACTTAACAAATGTATCTATTTTAAGCCAAACAATGATCCTAAACCCAACCAAGTAGTTTTGTTGCCCAAACCTGACTAGTAGGGGCGCTAACTAAGTAAAGGCTCTTGTAGGTAGGAACAAACATCCTATATGGTTGTTTAGTTTGGAGGACTTGTTGAAAGCTTCATATGAAAGAGGACTGTTGTGCATTTACACATATATCCATATAATATGACTACCACACTTGCCCTTTAAATTGATTTAAAATCTGAACTGAATCAGGATTCAGTGGTACTTCGATGGATTTTCACCTGGATTTTTGTCAGTTTGTGAAGCCAGATGTGATACTGCCTTTTTCCAACAATAGAAAGAAACTCTAGGACATTGCATACTTCCCTTTCAGATCCAGATTCATGTGAGAAGTTTAAGTTTCACTGAGGAGAAGGAGAAAATGCCTTGCCTTTAACCACTCACAATAACACAACATAAAGACCAACAAACATAAATTTGGTGATAACTCATCCAGACACTTCAGACATCACGCTCCCCCTCTCCTCCCCACTTTGTCTCCCTCATCTCTTCTCCTTCCATTTTCCTTATCCACACCTCTTCTTTGTCTCCACCTCTCCCTCCCACCCTCCCTCTTATGCTCTCCTCCTCCCTCATCTCCTCTCTAATGCGTCCATCTTTCTCTCCCTATTCAGCGCAGTAGGGGAGAACTGCATGAAGCTCATTAAGTAAAGACCTACAGAGCTCTGTGGTGTGTGTATGTGTGTACTGTGACTGTCTGGTTTCTCCTTATGCATTAAGAATTTATGACATATAACTCCTTATATATGTGTCTGCTGCAGGACATACCAATAGATACCGAGTGAAATCTATTACAAAGAACTGATTAATGTTTCTGACATTTTATAATAGTTCATTCCTGATTAATGATGGAAATTATGATAAGACAAATATGTATTTAATTTTATTTGTTGAAAGGCTCCTGTGAAGAGTTCATTTAATCTGTTTTAGATTTATACAATTAAACGACAATCCTTAGACTGTGTCAGACCTTGTGGCAGACATAAATCTGCAGGTGGGCGGGTGGGCAGCCATTTGATTTCCATGAGTGGGCCAAATGTGAACATAATAGGCAGTGCCAGCATGTGAGTTGATCAGGCTGATTATACAACTATAAGCACATGCTCCCTAACTATATGTAGCATATGTGTTACATGAAGTTATAGGCAAACTCTCAGAGTAAACCTGAACCCTGATTTGACAAACTCTAAGATGAAAAACTCGTGAGTTTTCGGTTCCAGCACAGCTGATCGGCATTAGTTCAATGAACTCTATTTACTCTGAGTTAAGCTCAAAGTATGAAAGAGGTCACCATCAATGGAGCTCTGATGCTGTTTCACCATGGCAACAGGTCAATAAAAGGTATTGATTTATTTATTTATTGGTATATATTAGTATGAAATATAGTAGATTTTTAATTTTAGACATCTATTTAGATCTCTGGCTGAACAGCATTCAGTGACTTTATTTAGGCTTCTTAAATCAATGCAAATTTAAACACAGCCACTGTACTGTTATGACAGGTTCAAATTACAGGCTACACATTCTGTTTAAAAAAATTCAAATTCAAATCCCATTCTGCCAGTACTGCACCTCAGTCCTGCTCACGCAGACATATGAACATGTAAGCTACAGTACTATAGGAATGATGTTCTATTAGTGCACCCAATCACATCATGAGTGATAGGATCTAGAGACAAGTATTCATTGATACGGATTTTTACCATTTAAACTGAGATTACACATTATGTGCAGTAAACAGTTAGTGGAAGAGCTCTAACAAACCGACAGCTGTCTGGTGTAAAAAGATAGAGTTTTACCTATAAAAAGAGAAGAACTTCCACTCGCAAAAAGAAGGAAATGCAGAGATTTAATTCTGAGCTGGGGTTGTCTCAGTCTCGGGATCCATGGGCTATAATCTGATGATGATTAAGAACACACATGCAGATAACTGTGTAAAGAGATTATGAGTGAACTGATGCTGTGTGATATTTGAATGTGAGGATAAAGAAATGACTGACAGTGCATGAAAGCAGTAACTTTAGATGGTCCTGAGTAACAAGTATTAGTGACAGTAGTCATGATTCTCTCTTGCAGCTTGATTAGATGCTGTCAGATTGGTTCCAACAAATAAATCTGTGAAATTAAGTGTTGACTCACTGGAAATAAATAACATTAACATTAATTTATAGGAAATGTAGAGAAATAAACTGATTCATGGCACACTTTCTTTAAAAGAAAAAAAATATATATCTATATATATATATAGATATATTTTTGGCCATTTTGCCTTTAATGGATAGGACAGCTTTAGTGTAAAAGGGTGGAGAGAGAGAGAGGGGATGACATGTAGCAAAGGGCCAGTGGGCTGGAATTGTATCCAGGCCGCTGCAGCAAGGACAGAGTCTTTTGTACATGGGGCACCTGCTCTAACCACTAAGCCACCGGCGCTCCATGGCACACTTTCTAAATAAAATAGTTTTTAATCGTTGGAGCAGGGTATCAAGTTATTTCACATCGAAAAGCTTAAAGCCTCAGTGTGTAAAAATGGTGAGTAACAGTGACATCAGCAGTCAAATTCTAGATTGCAGGACTCACTCGCGCTCACTCGCTCGCCCCTCCCGTAGGGTAAGTAACGGTGGCCTCCTTGGATAAAAAAGCCTTGCTCGGACAGCAGAGATCCATCCAAGAGTTTTTCAGGAGTAGATCTATCTAGCAACGAGGTGAATATTTATTTGGGAATCTAAACCATGTTACAATGTTGTAGCGACCCTGCAGTAAATGTTCTGTTATAATGTCAATGTTCTGTGAGTTAATGGCATGTTTGGGATTGAATGAGTATAGGTAGGGGGGCGGGGTGTGAGTGTGACGGAGATGAGGGCTGTGTGAGTGTGCGTGCTGGTGTGTGTATGAGCGAGCTGGAGGAGAGAGCAGGAGTGCACAGGGAGTTACAGCTAAGTTCTTGTTTGTTGGTTGTTTTGGTGTAGTTACGGCCAACAGTAACCTGTACTGTTCAGTAATAAACGGTGGTTTGCCAAATAACTGCGTCATCCTTTCCACACGTCCTGGCGGATGCTACGATATGTTATAGCTTACCAGTGAGATATAGGTTATATAACGTTATATCTGTGAGACATAACGTTATGTTAGGAGTGTTTTATCTCTAATTGTTTTGGTAGCACGAGCAAACATTAGCACAGTAATGCTAAAATAACACGTTTTATGTGATAGTCAAGGCACAGTTTCTTTTATTTGGTGGCGTGGTTTCCCTCTTACAGTGCAAAACATATGTGTGGTCCTCCATTTAAAGTGCGACAGAATCATAAAAGTACAAAGCAGGTCTCCATTGACGGAAAGTTCTAGGTAAACGCGAGGCGTGTATATCCCTTTCAGCCACTGTATTCAAATATGGCTATGCCAGAGAAAGCTTCCACTTGTATGTGAATTCCATTACACTTTAGCAAACATATATTTATGAAAGCAATAGTGGATATTTGCTAATAAACAACCACGTAAATTACACATTGTAACTTCCAAGTCCAAATGAAGTCACAAGTCATTGGTGTTAAAGTCCGAGTCACTGACCTTCTAAATATATTAACTGCCAATGACTTCATTTTTGTCGTTTCCAGATCAGTGAAAATATATTGTAGCCCACCAGGGCCCTGTTTCAGAAGATTTTGTAGTTCTGTTAAAACTCTGAATAAGTTAACCCTGAGATGAGGGAAACTCGTTTTCCGTTCCAGAAAGGGAGACAAGCTAAACTCTCTCTCTCTTTCTATTGCCTCCCTCTGACAGCCAGACATGCTGTTTTGTTCCCTCATTGATTTAGTCTGTATCAAAGTGCGCATTGAAGCAAAGATTTACTGTATGTCATTATCAAATTCCTTGGTGGTGACATTACTTAGCACCAGTTTGAAAAATTATTCCGAAGACAATTTCGTTTTCATACAGAAAATACTCTGTGGTCAACAGAAAATGATGTGATTCAAAAATAACAAATGGGAAAAGTTGTGGATGGTACCTCAGCATTCCTTATTGTTCCCATTTTTGGTCACTCCACTGTTGGGGTACCTAGCATACTGATCCAGTACTAAAAAGCGGAGCTAGAAACACTGCTGACTGTTGATTGGTCAATAGAGGACAGTCATTCTTGCTCAGAGCTGAGCTGTGGCTGGTTTTGAAGTTTATGTCACCACTGGTTATACCATGGCAAGTTAAACTGTAACGATAGAATGAAAGGATGATTTGCTGCCTCTCGCAGTTAATTCACTGGGCCGACTGCCGGCAACTTTTAAGGTGCAACATTTACTTGTAATGTTACTCACAGCATAAGTTAACAAGGTGAATCTATCAACACACCTTATATTTCAATATGGCAGCTTTGACCATTACTTCAGTTTTTATTGTCTCTGCTGGATGACACAGAGTTTTAGCAATGAGTGAATCCTCTAGGTCAGGGGTGTCAAACATACGGCCCTTGGGCCAGATCTGGCCCGCCAAAGGGTCCAATTTGACCCACTAGATGACTGGCTCACCTAAAGTTGATGCACTTGTGAAAGCTGAGAGGTTCCAGGGGAAATTTAAATAACAACTAAGACTTTCTATATTGTCAATCAGCAGCTTCAGTATAAAAGAATCTTTGTCAGACTCCTATCGTAAACAATATGGGTGGAACCCTGCTGCTGATGTACATATTTTGTCTTCGGATATTGCAGGCTGTTCATCATTTGTTTTGTAAATGGATGAACGTTGTCAGAATGGACTTCTTTACACTATAGAAAGGGAAAAATTAAAGGTGTTGTTATTTATAGGTAATTATGCAAAGGTTTGTGTTGTCTTAAAATATTCAGTGAAAACTAGGCAAAAATAACCTAATAATCTAATCTAATAATAACAGCAGTAACTCACTGTATACAATTAGTTCAACAAAATAAAATCCACCACAAATTACACTATTACCAAATACAAAAATACACCCTGGGATTTATGTATATAAGTCAACAAGCAGTTTCCTTTTCTTTTTACAAAATCCTAAATGACCAAATTTTCTTTTTCCCACCTGAACCTTTATGCTCTGCCATTTCTCCTCTAATCATCACGCTGTAACCTGTGACAGGCTGTTATGCTACTATTGCTATTGCACACTCATATTTATAGTTTTTTGTTGAGTCACGAGCGTCACATAGGTTTACATTACCAAAAGTTTATGACAAAATCCCTTGAAGACAGAGAGGGAGAGATGCTGTGCTGCTGCCAGAGGAGCTGCTGAATGAGCTCACTCTGAGTGGTAACTTGTTAAGAGTCTGACAAGTCTGTGGCTGTTCATAAAACATTGAGGACTTTTATTCCACACTACTGAAGCTGCTCCTCCTTTTCGAGCTACCATGGAGTCTGTAATAATTTTGCTTTCAGCCACATATGTTGTTGCCGTGGTAACAGTATGATGTCACTATTTTAACAAGTCGACATATCGTGAATCAAAATATAAATTTTTCATATGATATTAAAAATTCAACCGGTATTACCATGAACGAGATGATATGGCACAGCCCCACTGGATGGAGCAGTGAGTGACAACCACTCCATCCACATTTAAGGGTACTGTATGCAGTGGAAATGCTAAACAGACCTAGAGTCTAGGTACCATGTCTGAAGGGTTACTTTTGGTTCCAAAGGTACCACGCTTAAAGTGTTTGATGGAAACAGGGCTGCTGTTTGACATTTTAAGTTGGACAAGGTAACAAAGTAAGTTGGGGCTAATATTAACATAGCAAGCTAATGCTTATTAACCTGGAAATCCAGATGCCCCACCCCCAGCAAATTCAAATTTACACTGCACGGGGATCTGGCCCCAACAAGCAGAGCCCGTTGAATCGCAAATCGGACCAATCAGATCAGGCTATCTGACAGAGGCGGGCTCTGAGTGGGCGTAACGTGATGACGACAGCGCTGCACCGCAGGAGTGGAAAAGTAAACAGCCAAGATGGCAGCTGCTGAAGGATCGTGTCCATTCAATTTAGCTTTTGAAGAAACACTAAGCCAACTACACTTATCTTTTTCCTTGAGAGAGGAACAGAAGACTGCCCTAGAAGCCTTCGCTTCCAGGAAGGACGTTTTTGCCATTTTGCCGATGGGATACGGCAAAAGTATGATATATCAGTTAGCCCCACTGTTTGCATTTCCAGTAACCCACATCTAACAACTGGCAGTGGGGAAATCACAAGTGTACAACTGACATTACAAGATTATGCACATTACACCACAGACATAGATGAAAACACCTCAGAGGTGTACAGGAAGAAAACAGCACTGACACAACCAAAGCAACAAAGCAGCTACTGGTACGACAATGAAGCATATACAGAACAATATTACATTTGTTAGCATCACAGTAATGCCAAGTCTACCACCGCTTCATAGATGTAGATAAAAAAATCTGCAGTGGAGGAGGAGCTGACAATTTAATTTCCAACAGATGCCTGTGAAAATACAGAAAAAAAAACTGTATATATATATTTTTTTTTTATCACTGTGAACAACAAACGACTGTGTGTAATGTGCGATCTGCAACTGAAGTGCAGTTAGATGTCTGCAGCAAAAATGAGCACAGCACCAACTGGAGATTGAGGCAGTACAGCATCTGTCCATTCACACACTCTCCTTTCATTAATCCTGCTTTCTCTGCTTCATTTTCATACGAGGGGCTCGCTGTTTATGTATGAATGTGTCTGTGCTGTACTTCGTGTGTGTGCATCTGCGTGCCCATCATTGTTCCTGTGTGTGTACGTGAGTGTGTGTGTGTTAGTGTGTTAGTATGTGTGTGTGTGTAGCAGTGGGAGTTGGGGGTGGGGAGGGTGCAGGTGAGAAGCTAAGCTGACAGAGATGGACCACTTCACTTACCTGAGATGACGCTTCCATCGTTAATGATGTTACGCACATCCGGGGGGCCAGTCACTCATGCACACACACACACACACACACACACACACACACACACACACACACACACACACACACACACACACACTACAGTACATGCTCACCAACACTGCAGATGGCAGACAAATAAAGACAAATATGTGCACGCACATATGGCACTGAGATTAAGGTCTGTTATTAATAACTTAAAGCGACAAGGACCGCTCCACTTCAGAAGGCTGATTTAGACTGTAATCACACCTATATTAGAGACACGTACACGCATCACCAAACCTGCCGCTCCCAGCTGTGCGTGTATGAGGAGGAGAGAGAGATGGGGAGAAAGTGTGGCTTAACACTTTGTATGCTAATAAGTTAGCAGTTAGGTGCTTTAATGATCGACTACACGTGAATTCACTGGTGGGTTTTTTCAGTCTTTAAAGGGATAGTTCAGATCTTTCGAAGTGAGGTTGTACAAGGTACTTATCAATTTTCAATGTGTATCACAGTAGATTTTAGTCAGCAGGATCTAGTTTGGAGAAGCAGGCTGGAGTTGGACACAAGCTAAGATGTGTACTGCTGCGGAGGAGTCAGCAACAAAACCACCAAAAAAGTCTCACCTAAAAGAAATCAATATCAGTTTAAAAATTCAGTGTGTAGGATTTAGGGGGACATATAAGCAGATGTGGAATGCAATATAATAAGTATGTTTTCTTTAGTGCATACTCACCTGAAAATAAGAGTTGTGAGAATGAGCTGTTTATTGCTACATATGGAGCTGGTCCTCATCCATGAAGTCTTCCATGTTTCTACAGTGTCCCAGAATGGACAAATCAAATGTTCAGTTTAGACAGGGCCATTCGCATTTATGTGTCAGAAAAACAAAACATTCTTTTTTAAACAGTGAGGATGTACCCTGAATGAAAGTTCAGTCAAAGTTCACATGGATCCCAGCATACAACTCTAGGGGGAAATCCCCCAGTTACCCATCCACCACCTCAGCCTGCCTCCTTACAAGCACTTGGGACTGCTTCCTTGTTTACTGCCCTCAGTGCATTGGTCACATGTTCACAGCCTTTCAAAATGCGTGGAATATTTACATGCATTGCTTTTTGTAGAAAAACAACAGCCCAAATCTCCCTCGTGATTATCATCTAACTGGTTGCAGATTCTTTGGTTGCTATTCAGCGCTTTATATCTTCCAGTGACTGTAGGAATGATGGTGTTGTTTACTTTATTACAAATAGTTGTCTATACCTTTCTAGTTTAAGTTCTTGTTTTAAATATATATGTCTATGTATATCTATATCTATATCTATCTATCTATATATACATATATATATATATATATAGATATATCTATATCTATATATATATATATATATAGATATATATATAGATATATGTATACACACAGATAAAACATGATGTCAAACTTCAGAGCTCATTTTACAACTTTTGCATAAACTGCCAACTACCAGTTAAATCACTGGGTCTGTTTATTTTAGAGAGGAAGAGACCCCTGCGGATAAGTTGTTTTTCGCTAAAAAATATCCTGGAGGGCTTTTAAAACATCAGAAAAAAAAGGTGAGCCCACAATTACTGGTGCTGGGCTAGTGGCCCGTCTCCGACGAGACCAATAAAAAAGCCACCAGACTCCATTGACAAAAACTGACATTTTAACATCACTGCCTTGATCAGCTATATTGATTGTGTTGTTGTGTCTTTGGCATTTAAAAGGGTTAGTTTGGATTCACCAAAGTCACACAATTACACTACCTAACTAACTGAGGCAGCGGTAAATCGGCAGCTTTAGTGAGCCAAAACTAATGAAGCTCAACATAAGTTCAATCAGGAAGACCCTCTCTGTGCTCACCCTTTCACATTTCTCTTTCGACTATAGACTCATCACCCTCCTTAAATCAAACCATCTCTTCAGGGTCTAATCACCAAAGACTGTCCACATTCTTGTCTGAATGTGTCTAAGATATAGTTTATTGCTGTCCCCATTTACAGCAGAGCATTGCTTCCATGTTGGCACTCCTGATGCTTCTCTAATTGAGGCGCCATGTCTCCTGTATGTAAAACACTGATTATGGATAGGCATCCCATACAACCCCACTTCAAAAAATCTGAACTGTCCCTTTAGGAAGCTGTCAAGTGTGCAGTGCCAAGTAATCAAGGGAGTTGCATTGCACTGTTATTAGGCTTTCTTTTTCAATTAGAGGTTAACAGTGTGTGAGCAAGTGTGTTCAGATGTGTTACTAATCATTGCCAATCATGTCAGCTCCTCTCATCTAATTCAAAACAAATCCTTATTTTTATTATTGCCAAATATGAAGGTTTAAACTGAACTGTGGTGAGACTCCAGGCCAAAATAACAAACCAACCGGCCCTAGCCAGAAATCAAACCAATGGTGAATAAACTGCTCAAAAAGAAATTAAAGTAACAGTACTACAATAAACTCCCTGACCACAAAAACACATAAGAAGAGACAAGGAAACAAAATCACAGCTCTCCCTTACAACGCTTCCTGGCAAAGAGTCAAGGAAGGAGTTATAAAGCAATAACTCATACCAATAACCTGATGAAATAAATCAAAACCACTACCTTTCTGACAATTAGTTGCAAACAAGACAAGACAACCAAGATGCATTTTAGAGAAATGTCCTGACACTAATTGCTCGCAATACAAATAATGTAGGTGTAAGCAGGCAGCCTAGATGTACAGTCTCTAAGTTTTAACTTACCACAAAATATTGTGTGATTGGCAGCAGATCTCACATTTACCATCCAGGGGAGGAGGAGAAGATCTTAAACTGAGGGGCCCACATAACTCAGCAACACAAAGTGCTTCTAATGTGTCTACTTATGGAAGAAAATGACGATGGTGTGCTGATGGTTTGGTGAAGGAGAAGAGTTTCATTAACATTTTTTCCTGAAAAGAAATGAACATTCTTTTCTGTGGTGTGAAAACTCAGATCAGTCAATCTATAGCAGCCTAAAGGTGCTTGCCATGAGCTGATAATGCACTATCCTGCTCTGCAACATCACGGCCTGACAGCTGCAGATGTGCAGTTTCTAGAAAAGCAAATACATTGCATTTTCCAGATACTGTAACCTGGCGTATTCGACTGAGAATAGGAGGCAGGTTGGTGATTCTCAGATGTTTCGACTGTGCGAACTATGTGCCACTGTCTGCAACACTCCTGCTAATTTGCTCTGCATAAATAAGAAAACTGATAATGATGACAGACAACAATAGCACCAAAGTATGAGTTGTTAGTTTGTGACAACCTGGTCCTAAGTGCACAAATTTCATTTACACTTTGTCAGATATACGTCTTAGTTTTTCCAGGTGTCATGCAAACTGAACTCAGCCTCAGTCCAGAGGGTGGTGGTATGCACCTGACAGTTCAAGGATACAAACTAGGGACAGTTTTATTCATGGTAAAAAGTTCCGCAGAGCTGCTTTAACTAAATGCATAGCAGATTAAAACTGTAATTATTTAAAAAGGCTTTAATAAACAATATTTAAAACTATTAATTTACTAATGCTTTGGTTTAATTAAATAGTTATGAAACTGACACCCTTTCATCCTCACCAATTATTAGTTTAGACATTAAACTGTTAAAATGGAGTCTCAGTTTTTATTTTATAGAAATTGCACATATCTTCATTTGTAACCAACTAATTAATTTGTAGCCTATTAATAGGCATGCAGGGTACATGTAAAAGATTCTGATCTACCTCCATGTAGCTGTTCAGATGGGATGTCTAACCTTGCAGGAAGCGACTGCAGTCCATACCTTCAGGAAAGAGGGTCTCGTCAGGAAAGAGCGCATCAGGTACCGACATGTTTGAAGAGAGTGACGAACGACTTATCACCTGTTTCTGATTTCCATTACATTCACAGGTGCTCACTGACAGGGCCTTAATATGTGCATATAAACAACCTCACCGCTTTCTCCATGATACACCTCAGGGTAAGCGTATTTCCTTGTATATAGAGAAATAGGGGCGTGGCAGTATGCTGATTGCAGATAGCTGCTTGCGCTTGTCAGTTTGAAGTGAATCTGATTCACTAATTTACACACAGTAGTAAGAACAAAATCACACATGTAATCCGATGGTGATTTTGCATGCACACTTATTTTATGCGCAGAGTAAGAACGTTTCTACAGACATGTTACTGAATTGGGTCTTTTTTGTGTTTTGTCCCCACTGTGGCAAGTCACCAAAATGGATGGACCGGATGGTCTTAGATGTGCCGAGAACCCAGCTTAAAAGCAGAGGGGATCGGGCATTCGCAGTTGCTGCTCCCACACTGTGGAATGCCCTGCCTCAGTCTGTGCGTTCTGCAACCAGCCTCACCTCCTTCAAAACGCACCTTAAAACCTACCTGTTTACCCTAGCTTTTGGTTGAGTTAGTCACTTGCTTTTACTCGTGTACGCTTTTCTTTTACTGTTGTTATTGTATGTTTCTCTTTTAATGTTGTTTTACTTGTAGCTCTTACTCTATTATATTTTTCTCATGTAAAGCACTTTGTCTGGCTTGTCCTATAAAACGTGCTATATAAATAAAATTGACATTGACATTGACATTAACCAAAATACCAAACCATCGGGGGTGAGGAAAAAAATCGATCCAGCATAGCAAGGCAATATTTTGCATGGATACATGGATGTGAGGTATTAATCTTTTGTTATATGCATTATTTATTTTTGCAAAAACAGAAATTTTATACAACTTTTGGTAGTGATGTTACATGCTGTGCCGATGCTTTGAAGCGTGTGTAGAGTAATCCAGGAAGAGTTTCCGCGATGTGCGTATGGAGGCTTGTAGCGTTTCAGACGAGTGACGTCCGAAGCCTCGTTGCCCGGCTGTACCATGTGACTGGTTCGGGAAGCGGTTCAGATCTCGGTATGAGGTTTGCACAGAGGTGACACAAAACACGAAAATAACCCCTTTTGCCATTATTATATTATACGACACTACACCACAAAACAATTTTTGGCCAAATAATGGGTTAATACACATAGGATGCAGTCACAAAACAACAAGTTTATTGTTTGTTATTTGATACAGTATAGTCCTGATATACTCACTAGAAAATACACTATGGCCCGGTTTCGCAAACAAGGCTTAAGCCTAATCCCAGACTAAAATGCTGTTTGAGCTTGCTTAACTTAAAGTCACTTGCACAAACCTATCTTAAAATAGTCATAGATTTAGCCTGTTCTGGATTAAACAAAGCCAATTGCAAGAGGGTAGATTAGAGCTACTCTAGGACTAAATTGTAGTTTAAATTAATCCTGCAAAGAGGCAGGTTTAACTTCAGCTTAGTACTGTCTGTGAAAGGGAGCACAGATGGTTTGGGAGCATGGAGTATTTGGAATATCTAAATGAAGACCAGTATTCACTACAGAGGCCAGCCAGACGAATACTTGTGGACAGGAGCAATCCATTGAATCAGTACGATGAAATAACTTTCCGAGACCGCTTCCGTATGTACAAAGAAGATGCATTGGAGATCATTACATTGCTTGAGCCTAGACTTTCCTCCATGTCTCAAAGAGGAAGGCCTGTACCAAGTTCTCTTCAAGTTCTGATCACTTTGAGATTCTTGGCATCTGGAACCAAAACATGAGACTGGTGATTTGTGTGGTGTCAGTGAAGCAACAGTCTGTCGAATAGTTCACAATGTCTGCAGTGCCATTTGTGAACTGAGAAGTCTGTACATCAAGTTCCCTGATGCTGCTGAGCAAGCCAACTATAAAGTAAGTTTCTATGAATATGGAAACTTCCCGGGAGTGATTGGCTGTATAGATGGATGTCATATTGAAATCAAGTGTCCATCAACTCCTGATGCTGAGGAGTACAGGAACCGTAAGAACTGGTTTTCCATCAATGTCCAGGCTGTATGTACTCCCAATTTAGAGTTTTCTAACATTGTTGCCCGTTGGAAAGGAGCAACACATGATTCAAGGATTTTTCACAACTCTTCATTGTGTGCTCAGTTTGAGAGAGGGCAACATAGTGGACTACTACTTGGTGACAGTGGATATGCTCAGAGTTCCTATTTATTCACACCATGGCCACATCCCACAACAACTGAGCAGCAAAGATACAACAGAGCTCATATTCGCACTAGAGGGATGGTCGAGCGCATGTTTGGAGTGTGGAAGAATCGATTCCAGTCTTTGCGCAATACACTTCGCTTTGAGCCAAGAAGATGCTGCAAGGTGATCATTGCTACAGCTGTGCTGCACAACTACCTGAAGCAGCATAACTGTCCTGACCCTCCAATGGAACACCAGAATGATCCAGATGTGCCCATGCCCATGCAGGAAATAACCAAGGAGGACTTGCGCTCAGAGCTGCTTTCACATTGCAGCACTTCAGTTAGAAAAAAACAACAACATTTCACCATTGAATGCATTGATTATGTCTTGTTTTTGCCTTAATAGTGTTTTTTGTGTACAACATATATAATAGTGTGCAGAAAAATTAAATGGGAAACTTAACCAAGGCTATTCTAAAATGTAGGTAGTGGTGTTTACATTACTCACACTCACAATTTCACAATCACTCAGTTTATTTTCACAAGATATTTCATTACACTACATAGCTGTCTCATGCATCTTTCTTTGAATAGCTCTCTCTTCTAATTTCATATCTAATTCAACCTGTAGAATTCTCATTTTCATCTCATGCTCTTCTTTCAGATATTTCATTTTCAGCTCATGAAATTCTAAGGCTAACTTTTCATGCATGGACATCCTTTTTGGTCTCTGCTGGAAGGTGGTGGAAGTATCCTTTGTCTGGGATGCCGTACCAGATGTGGAGGGTGCACAGTCACTGTGCACTGGCTCTTCCACCAGGGTTAAAATGATTTCCTCTGGGAAAAGAACACTGTTAGATACAAAAACTCACATGGTCCTGAGAATAAAATGAAAATAAACACGGACAGTGGAATAATCTGTATGTACAGAATGAGGTAACTAACTTGCTTTCTATC
Organism: Epinephelus cyanopodus; assembly: GCA_026686955.1. Taxonomy (NCBI): domain Eukaryota; kingdom Metazoa; phylum Chordata; class Actinopteri; order Perciformes; family Serranidae; genus Epinephelus; species Epinephelus cyanopodus. The sequence continues at coordinate 37,624,282 of CM048917.1, read as the reverse complement.
GTATATTTACCATTTGTGCTCAGGTCTTCATGTCCACTGTCCAAATGGTCATCATCTGGTATACCATCCAGAGGTTGCTGGTCCTCTATTATCCCAGTCAACAAGTCAGCCAATTCATCAGTCTTGTCTTTAGTAGGTGGGGGTCCACCACCAGTAGCAAATCTCTCTCTTCTGGCCTCTGCATTTTTTTTTTTCAAATCTAATTTGATGTTCTTCCACAGAGTCTATGAAGGCATATATATCATTCAATATAAACAATGTCACAAAACTATATGACATCTGTGATATACAGGTCATAATCAACATGTCTCACCTGCAGTTGCTGTACCGCTCTTGTGGTTACATTTTCATTTGCATTGAATTCACTACAATGGCAGCCCAAGCACTCCTCTTCCTTTGTTCAATAGCAGCACTATGGCCTTTACTTTCAATAACAGCATGAGTTCCCACAATCTGTTTAAGAAAGTTTTTTCATATTCAGTATAGTTCTTTGAGCGCTTTCTTTTACCTTCAGCCATGTTTGGTGTCAGAATTCCCTCCAGCAAAGCTGTCCTCAATTCCATTCCAGGTTTTTATGAGCATCAATAGGCTAACAGGCTGTGCTCCCACTTAGGCTAATGAGGCTTGACACAGGTGTTCTGGTTTAAGCTTACTCCAGGACTCCACAGTCTGGGACAAACTAAGACAAATATAAGTCACGTTCATGCAAGCCACTTAAATGACCTAGCTTTACTAGTCTGACTTAGGCCTACTCCTGACTTGATATAAGCCTTGTCTGTGAAACCGGGCCTAAATTGCTAAAAATAAAGTTATATGGTAATATATTTTATTATTATTATTATTATTATTATTGTTATTTCATTATTAATGTTATTATCATCATCATAATCATCGTCATCATCATTATTATTATTAATTGTCATTCCCAACACCCATTACTGACACAAAATACCGTGTATCACAGATTACATGGTTAAGATCACAGCTGCCTGTCTTACACACTTTGGCCAGCAGGTGGTTTCGTGTGCACATGAAGCCTCGAGAAATGAACCCTTTTCTGAACCAATTTGCTGGAAAGCTTCAATGCTTCATGAGGCTTCATCTCACCATCACTAACTTTTGGTACTAAAATAATAAAATTAATTGCTTATTCAGTCCACAGGATGGTGCTGATGTTGTATTTTCCTGGTGAGGTCAGCAGAGGTCTCAATCAGCAGCATTTGGCAGGAAGTTCATCAAAACAAGATGGAGGCACTGGAGAAGGAAATCATAAATGTGCTCTCCAACTTAGAGCAATACATGAAAGTCACACTGCTGACAAAAACTTTGTCGTAACAGATAACTCTTCTGATTTGGTGTTGTCATTCAGTAAGGGGGACACCTGCACGTAAAGTGTTTCACACAAGCGCTTAATCTGGCCTCGCAGAGGGCGTTAAATCTGACAACAGTTATTTTTAGGTTTGTCAGGTGTACGCAGCATTTCTGACAGGTTTTATGATGGTGTTGGCCAGTCTGTCTGCTTTGCATCACATTTTGCTGATAAAAATGATTAGAGTCTGATGAACAGACTGAAAACTTTATCTAATCAGGTAAAACTGATGCTGACGAGGTTTCCTCCGGGGAAATAATTTGCAGTTGGAAAAAAGTTAACAAATTCCAGTTTAATGTATCACAATATTCAGCATATTGTAATATCACTTAGGCTCAGGCCTGCACAGGAAGTGTGTGTGCCGTCTCAACTTGGGCGATCTTACTCTCTAACCCCTTGGATGGAAAGTGGCCTCTCTCCTTGCTGCCTCCCCCAGATGCTGCCTCACCTGTTTTGTTACTCTCAGTCTTTTCTCAGCTTCCTATTTCACCATTTCACTCCGCGCCCTTCTGTTCTTTGATCTGCTCCCGCTCCCCTATTTCTTTTCATCCCCCACAATGTTCTCACGTTCAGCTCCTGTTATTACTTTCTCTGTTTGTTAAACAATTTTTTCCCCGTTCACCTCCACCTCGTTCCTCTGCCTCCTCCACATTGTTTCCATCACCTGTCCTCTTTCTCCTCTTCACACGAACATATCAGCGTGTTCACACCCTTCCTCCTCAATCTCATCTTTTCTTTCTGCTCCTCCCCAACCTCCTCCTCCTCTTCCTCCATAGCTGTATCCCCCTGTTCCTCATGGATTTTATATTTTCAAAGTCAAACAGCAGTCGCTGGCATGCCAAATAGGACCACGCGGGTCGGCTCTCACAGGTTGCCATCTCACTTCAAATAAAGACGAAATAAAAGACACAGCCTGAGACGCAGACAGGAGAGAGAGAGACAGAGAGAGAGAGAGACAATACAAACAGGATATCAAATTGATCTCTTTCCTCCTGTACCTGCCTCCCTCTCCTCTCTGCAGTGGGAGACCAGGTGCTGGAGCAAGGAGGTGCTTTAATTGTGTGGAGGGGAGAGATGAGAAGGGAATTCGAGCCGGGAGGGTGTGTTTTTGTGTGTATGTGTGAGTGTGTGTGTGTGTGTGTACACTTTTGAGCGGCAGCAGCAGATAATTGGAGAGGCACACCTGGACGCTGGTCACCTCTCAACTCTGGCCCTCTGCCCTTCAAACCAGCACTATTCACTCTGGGTGCTTACTGTATGTGTGTGTGTGTGTGTGTGTGTGTGTGTGTGTGTGTGTGTGTGTGTGTGTGTAGGTGTGTGTGTGTGTGTGTGTGTGTGTGTGTGTGTGTGTGTGTGTGTGTGTGTGTGTGGTGAACTCTCATTGTCCATCTAGCCAGGGATAGCTTGTGTGTGAATCTAACAGCAGGCCTCTGTGTGTGTATGCCCATCTTCACTGACTGTCCATCTCCATTCAGTGTGTGCACGCAAGTGTGTGTACTTTTGGTTTGCTATTTCTGATGGTCCATCTTCAGTTATTGTGTCAGTGTGTGTGTGTGTGTGTGTGTGTGCGCATGTGCGTGTACATGTGCGTGTGTATGTGTGAGATGGTGGTGGTGGAGCAGTAGGTCACTCAGCTGTGCTATAAAAGATTCAGGACTGACTGATGACCTCAGCCAAGTAAAAAGCTCTCACTTTTTCAAACTGTCTTCTTTTGGAGACTTTTCTTCTATCTAACCTTTGCGTGGACAAAGAAAACACATTAAAAATTCTCTTTGACTACTGCGCCCTGTAAAGAGTCCAACCATCAATGTGGTACAGAAAGCTCTGTTACATTGTCAATGGACGTGCGTTTCGGGCTGATCTCAACCACACAAAATCTTTCTGCAACAAACCAAAATCATCAGATTATAGAGGGTCACAGATAAAGTTAATGTGGAGGTCAAATATTCTAGCTGGATACACCATTGGAGTGCTGTGATTGATATTACTCTAATGTCTGTACACTAATTATGAATCTACAGCCAGGAGACATTTAGCTGGAGTCTAGTCATCACTAAGACGTTGCCAGGCAACCAGCAGAAACTCCAGGAAGTCACTGCTCAAGGTCAAGAAATAGTATAACACATAACCCTCTGTAGCGTCCTATTTACTGTACAAACACAGGTGTTCTTCTCAATTAACCCAGGGATAGGTTTCATTTCAACATTGGGCGGGGTGAAACATATGTGAAACGGGTGGTTTAGGGGTCTTCCACTGAAAAAATTTTGACCATCAAGCACTTAATATATTGCTTTCTGGTAAATCTTTATGCGCCAATTTGTGCATTTTCCAGCCCAGTGACCAGATGAAAATGCTGGCACTAAATGTTTCTGCATAGCACAAATACATTACAGATGGGGGATTGCATAACACCTCAGCAAGATGCCTGTCAAGCTGCAACTGTTTGAGACTAACCATTCTTGGAACCCATCGACTGTATTTGGTGTCTGACTTCCAGCAGATGGCGATACAGCGTCTGGGGGCAGACCCCCGATTTATTGGCATTCCAGTTTGATTTGAGCTGAGGAGGCTAATTTCTGTTTCCAACTTCAGTTTATATATAAGTAAATATGCTGAACCATTGTGATGGATTCAGAATTTGCAGTGACGCCAATTATGTTCCGCCTCGTTAGTTTACCGCACGGACCGTTTAACCTGGCAACAACTGCAGCCGGCTCAAACATGATTGGTCATTATCACGCGGAATACAAACAGCCTACAACCGGAAACCAGGGCACTTTTGCTCTTCTTTCGGAGGTAAGATCTTCGGGGTTTGCCTACAGACTCTACATTCACTGAATGTAGAGTCTGTATATAGAGACTAGAGACTAACAAACAACAAAGCCGGATGTTTTTTAAGTCATCACTGTGTTTCAAGTGGCTTGTCAGCCCCCAAACATTGCTTTTTAATGGGTTTCTTGGGACGCCGCTGCTTTTCCCACGAGGATTGTGCCCTCAAAATGGGGTATTTTCACCCAAAACATGATGTTTTCTGAACCATAAAAGTAGTTTTTGTGCCTAAACATAACCAGACATCAACCAACGTACTGTTGCATTGTTGAAACCTACATTTTCATAGTATAATAACATGCAAATGTAACCTAAAATGTAGGCAGGGTTCCCACTCATTTGGAATTTCAAAATTCCATGTAGCCAAGTACCATAATGGCATGCAAAAAAAACTCAGGCAAGTTCAATCTCTGGGCTGAGGCAAAGGGAACTGCCCATTCGTCCGACATCCCATTGTTCCGACCATACTGAACCCATTGTTCCGAAGTTCCAAAATCACCATGATGCCCTGTGGTTAAGGTCTGGTTAGGTTTAGGCACAAAAACCACTTGGTTAGGGTCAGGAAAAGATCATGGTGTAGGTTAAAATGAAAAAGAAAGTGACAAACACATAAGCTGTGAGCCTGCTCCGCCTCAAGCCTTTCCCAGCTGACCCAAAGCCGGTCACGGCGCACCATATGCCTGCTGCGAGCCGTTCAGCACCGCAGACAGTCGGACTAACGGGATGTTGAACTAATGGGCTGTCGGACCACTGACATGGACCTGAGGCAAAAAGGTTGGGACTCTGGGTGCAAGCAATGCAGTCTGTGTTTTTTCCTTTCATGTGGCTCAGAATCGCCTTCTCCCCCATGTTGGCGATGTCAGACGATTTCACACAAAGCTTGCATCTAGCTCTGTGTGTGAATTGGGAATCCTTGGCCGACCAGTATTTATATACGGTATTGTCAAGCCATCCATCCAAAACTTGCATCTACCCATTGTCAACCATGTGAAACTCGTCTTCTTGTAGAAGGTGCAGTGTTGGAGTGAAACTTGATACCTGGGGGGCTGGAGGAGGGTCATGGGGAAGCGGACTGGACTTACCACTTGTCAGTCAGGTAAAGGGGCAGTATGTTTTCTGAGACCTTTGCTCTCACACAAACTGTGCTTGGCTCGGCATAAAACATGATCCGGATTGATTAAATTATTTTTGAAAAAACCTAATTTTCTATTTTAGAAAACAGTATTTTAGAACAGTGGTAATAGTCTGGAAAAATAAATATTTTTCCATACTTTATTTTTTATTTTCCATACTTTTTAATACCTGGAAATTGACCAAATTTATTTTCATACTTTTCCATACTAGGAACCCTGTGTAGGGCTGTCCCTTGAAAGTCGGCAATACGAACTGTCAGTTGGAGACACTTCAGTCACCTGAGATTGCTCTGTCAAGCAGTGTTTTTGTGTTTTTTTGGTTAGTCAGTGTGCAGTCAGTTGCAGACATGATGCAGCGCCACAGAGGAGGAGAAGTTTTGCAGCATAGCAGAAGATAACATTATCTTCTCTCTTCTTCCTGGTATGGTTAAATGGTGAATTTACAGCTCACTGATACTCATTACGACACAGTCTCTGGCTTTTTGTTGGATATCAAGTGTTGGGTATCTAATGTTGGTGCACATTTCTGATCCATTGTTAGCGGCGTTAGCTTGTTTACTACATTATATACTTGTTACCCTGAACCTGAGCTGAATCGCTGAATATTCATTTTAAAGGCTGAATCTTATTCGACTGACATAATTCTGAGTCGAGTACATCTGTCATACAATGACACATTCTGTCTGGCAATAGGGTTGACATTTCACACATCAATCAATGGTTTCAATGTCTTTGTTTTTTTGTAGAAGTATAAGCCCCCCTGCTCCTTTCATCCTTTCATATTTAGAACAAAACTGATGCAAACTAGGGGTAGATATTGTGTAATAAATGTCTTGCGTCTATGTTCACACCATGGATAAATTAATCAATGGATTCAAACTTGGTGTGCCATTCATTCCAATGAAAACGGAGAAAGCACAGAGGGATTAGGAACAAAACCTTGAAGCTCCGTCAAAGCAGAATATCACAGATCGCTATTTTATTCCTGTTTATTTTGTGATCAGTCACAGCAATTTCAAAAAAGCATACAACTGAAACTCTTGTGATGGCTAGCCATTTCTAACTGTTCTCCCATTGACCTTTGACGCAATACTTACGATAGCTGGCAGTCATGCACTCCCTTCCCATTACAGTTTAGCAGTTGAGTCTTTATTTGGTGGGAGAGAAACATTAAGTGTATAAAATGAGAGAAATAGAGGAGTGAATTGAAAAACATCCCAATGTTACTGATCATGTACATACTTGCCTTTTGATCCTGATAAAAAACATCTATATAAAAAGGGATATAGGGGTGAAAATCAAGACAAAGGTTTGCTATAATAGTTGACATACATATTAGGCTAATATGTGCCTTTCTATCAAATTGGACAGCACTGTATAGTAGCTATATGATGGAAACAAGATTTTTACTATACTTTCACAACCTGACAATCAATATTCATCAGTCCACATGGGCTGAACTCTTATCACATACAATTTAGTAATAAGCATCAGGTTTTGTTTGAAAAACAAACACGAGTTTGTATGATATTAAAATTCTCTTTGAACATTTTCTTTTGTTCTGAAACACACAAAAAAACACTCCCAACCTCCATTATGCAAATGATTGACAGAGGCATTTTTGCTGACTGAAATATTGATATATAAGGAGTGGAGACTATGAATTGAAACTTACTACACTGTATCAGAGCAGGTCTAGTTAGGATCCGCTGACTTACGGTAATTTGCTCTATTTTCATTTTAACAGAAACATACTATAATTCAACCAGCAATCAACCACATGTTTACTAAGATTGGTAATATAGAGAGAATAAAAGTCTGCAGCCTGGTCCACTCCCAGGGCATCAAAAAATGACGCTTGCCCTTTGTGTCCGATACGGATGCACAATGCACCCTTTAGGGTCTGTATGAGACCCATTGGGGTGCGCTGGTCAGCCTTGCAGCCAGTTTTTCCCGGTGGCCACTCATGGTATTGCAAGAAAATATCCCCTACTGCCTAAAAAGCTTTTTTCCCCATAGGCCACCATTATAAAAGAAATGCCTGTAAATCTGTTGACAGGAAGTAGAAACAAGATCAATTATGACTCTTACCTATATGAGGACAACGTCACAATGTCAATGAGGCAGGCGGGAACTTGTGGGTGGGCTATAAAATCTTTTTGGTGTATGGCATGCTCCAGACGAGCAACTTCACGGAAATTAATATATGCCAAGAAGAAGGAGAAGATATACTTTATTAATCCCCAAGGGAAAATTCAATTTTTTCACTCTGCTGTCATATGCACACAGGCCAGAAATACACACACATGCACATATACATACATTAAATGAAGACACGCCACGGTGAGATGGCTGCCCATGGACAGATACCCGAGCAGTTGGGGGTTCGGTACCTTGCTCAAGGGCACCTAGGCATGTCCTAGCCTCTCCAGCTACCAGTCCATGCTCCATACTTGGTCAAGACGGGGACTTGAATCAACGACCCCCTGGTTCCCAAACCAAGTCCCTGGACATAGGCTGAGCTTATTAAGTTATTATGCTTCATGATGTGCGCCAGAGAAAAACTTGACTTGGGCATGAAAAAACTTTTGAGGTGGCATCTTGATGTGCATCAAACATGTGTCTCTTGAAGTTGTTTTAGAGTCAAATTTGTAAAAATTAAAGTGTATTTGTTCCATGAAACAGACATGGGAAAGATTTCAAAATGACTGGCGGTGTGGATTACACTTTCGTATACAAAGCTGCCCCCATGCAGATAAAGCCACAGATTGCTGGGACGTATCAGCAAACCTTTGCATGTCAATTACAAATAAATTATCTGTGTTTCAGTTTGATATTTAATTTATGGAATCTGATTCTGATCCATAAAATATAATGTCATTTAAATTTTTGTGGTGTGCTGAACTCAAACTAGAGGCAGAATGGGATGTGTTTGGTGGTGTTTTACAGCGCAGTCATTACAGTGCTACAATGACTTCATCTCTATCTCCTGCCTTTGTGTCTTCTAATCCTGTAGTGTGTGCCCTATAGCTTTAACCTTATTACCCTGCACACCCTGGGGACATGTAATGAAACAGTTCCCTCATTCAGGAGGTCAATTTGCTCGCTTTTCTTTATGAAGTCTAAAGTCTCCTTCATCCCATTGGCATACCTGCCTGTCTGATTCTCCTCCACTCTGGCTTGCCTTTAATTAGCCCGTGTACTTGTGTGTATGCGTTAGAGCCTAATGGAGAGAGAGAATTCCTGTCTCGCGCTGACTTCATTGATTTTAGGTTTGATCTATCAGTAGCAATATTCCCTCTCTCTGCTTCTCACATCTTAAAAAAAAACCTCGCCTTGATGGTTTGACTGTTTGCCTGTTCACAGACAGATTGCTGCTCTGGTTTTCTGCCTCTCAAACAGGAAAATCAAGCGTTACCAATTACAGAAGACACACACAGAGCATCGCAGGCCCCGAGCTGTCATCAGATTCAATCCAACTGTCAAGGAATCAAAACAGATCAAATGCAGCAACACAAAGCAATGGGAAAAAAGCCTGTTCACTTGGCAACAAGAATCAATGTGTTACTGCACCCTTCTATGAAATCACTATTGCAATCTGTTACATCACGATACACTTTTTTCCCCTTGATAATTCATCAGTCATTCAGTGATTAAATAAATTACAGTGTATTCATGCTATTATCTGAAGTATTACCTTATGTTTTTAACTGATGAACAGATAATTCTGTTTTCACAAACACCTTACTTATTACCACATCATAATTCTTGTATGCAAACAGCAGCCTTTTTAATTTCTTTGGGGAGGACAGGGTTAAACTAGGTAAGGTATTTGGAAAGAAAGATCAGAGTGCTTTCAGATGAATTAGCAAAAATAAAAGATTAAAGTCCACAGCTACACAAGCAGCTCTGTGAGCCTGTAGTTAGTAGGGGTGTAAATCATTAATTTCATAACGATACAACATTATATCGATTTGTTGGACAACAATACGATATTTGTCAATATTACAAGGTCTTCCAGAGGAAGCTGCTGTTTCTGTTGTTTTTGGTCATAAAAGATAAAAACAACACATACATAATCCAAATAATTGTAACCGCTTGAGTGCAGAAAAGTTTACTTTAAACTGACTCCACTAAAAAGTGTTGGGCAGAAATATTACTTTCTTTAAGTAATGAGCAGCATAACTAATTACTAATATTATTTCAGTAATAATATTATGGTCACAAAAAAAAATTGTTATCACCCCCTACTGACTTGAAACAGTTAATCTGTAGATTTATTTTTGTAATCATTGCGCTGTACATACACACACATCACAAAGCAGCGAGCTAGTTTGGAGGATGGAAACACTTACCTTAAGCGTATTGAAATATTCCCATTAATTTGATTTTGTTGGGAGGAAAGATGACAACAACACTATTGCTGCAGGTAGTCATATTGAAACTCTCCACTGCGAAAAAATATAAACTACACTCTAAACTATAAACTTCCAGTCTGAAACACCTACAACTGACACCACAACAACAAGAAGCTCCAGGAAATACACCTCACCAAAAATGAGCTGGCCTTGGCTGCTGAGGTTGGCTGTAGCTCACACTGGCTAAGCAAACAAAACAGAATTTTAATTTTGGACAGCCACAAGCTACAGAGAATATATTAAGCTTCCACGATTTACTCCGTCATGTGGTCAGCTCCAGGCAACCGAAAAAAATCTGAAATTTGAGGAGATATGCAATTACCAATTTATAGGGTGTAACACAAAAGTCACATAATGAGTGGTATAATGAGTCACTGTTGGCAGGAAATTAAAAATAAGATAATAATATTGCTTTTGATGATTAACCAGAAACGAGTAATACATTACATTTGTAGAGAAATGAGCCCAACATTGCGACTAGCATATACAGCAGCATATAAGATAAGCTAGCCTTGATGGCTTTCTGGCAGAAAGCCCTTTCTTGAAGAAATGTTTTCATTTTTATCCCAAAAAAGGTCTTTTAATAAAACTTGAAGGCAAATTTCTCCCAACAGCCATTAAAGATAGATTAGCAATAACATAATTTAACAAAAGCATAAAATTAGTCTCAATATTAACTGTTAAGTTTCACAGACAAAACAGTTGTTTTTGCTAATCATCTATTATTAGTTTAAACACATTTACATTGCATATTAGCAACAAGCAACTGTGGACTTTCTCCTACTCATTGCTTGACAAATTACATGGATTATTTATACTTTTTCTCACTCACCATTGGTTAAAGTCACTGTGCCTCCCTGCAGAAGAGCGCAGTTGAATTTTAGCCTTCATGAGTTTTTGCAGTGGGACATTGTTGAAGCAGAGCAGCTAACATTGCTGCAAGAGGTTATCGGAGTGAGATGCCCAACCAGACAAGTATGTTGTGTTTTATCTTGTAACGGCATTGTTTATATATGACGTGCTTTGTCTGTTGACCCCTATTTTCTACGAAATTGAAAATAGCCTATATCCACACTGCTTATTTATTCCTGAATTTCACATTGCATTAATGGTATTGGATCGTTGATCACTGAATCAATATGTCGGTGGATGGACAGTTACACCCCTAATAGTTAGGTGCCTCGTCTAAATCAGTTCACTTGATGCTTGGCGCTAGAGGAATATTCAAAGATAACCAAAGTCAATACAATTCATTCTGCGGGAAATATGAATGTCTGTACCTCATTTTCAGTGTCCCTCTATCTTACTCCATGTCCAAACTGGACACATATCAGCCATGTTTTTCTTTCATTGTCTCATATGCATCTGATGCAACAGCTATAATTAATTTTTGGGCAATACAGCTGTCTACACAGGCCACACAGGACTATATTTGTTCATAAGTCTGAGCTACAGCCCACAGAATACTTTTACCCAACATGAAAAGCAGTTTTCAGTTATGAGCAAGATGGTGGCCCAGAGCCCTCCTAACAGCTGGGTAGCCACAGACTACATTTTAGCTGAACCACATCTCATTGCAGTTCCAGTCATATGTATACTGAACATACATTTGCACCTGATTTAAATGTGATATATGCTTTGTGGCTGTATTAGAGAATTTTAATGGTAATTTTACTTAATACAGGTAGGATATTTAAATGCTTTGGCAAATGAATTTCTTTCTTCAGAGACTCAAGCTGTCCCAGCAGAAATAGACCAGACTGATGACACATTGGAGGAAATAGCTTTGAGCTACATGTGAAATTGACACATTGGCCTGAATGGCAGCAGATCGCCTCTGGAGACTATGAGGACCTAAAGAAGATGCAGCCCCATCAAGAGGAGGTAATTGCAGCGAGCATCCTATTTTGCTGTAAGGAATGCAGTATGATATCTAAAATGGCCATGACCTCTGAACACTGGATTACGTCGTGGTTGCACGGTTTGATTTAGGCACCAAAACTATCGAGTTAGGTTTAGAAAAAGACTGTAATTTAGCCTCTAGTAATGATGTTTGTTATGTAAGTACATAAACAGGTTACGGAAGTACATCAAAGAGTGACATTAGTTTGTAAAGTTTGTTAAGTTTAAAGACATCCTCATTGACTTTTAGTTTCACACGGGACATGAACAGTGATTTCCAGGGTGAGCATCCAGCTGCCACTCTGACCTCCTTCACTGCCCATTGTGTGATGTCATTGTGTGCCCACCATGACAAGGGATCCTAATTATCTTTCCACTGGCACTGGTTAAATCCATTAGCTCTGTCGGCCCTGTTGCCATTCATTTGCACTGTTTATGGAATGAGCACCGTTAGCTGCTAGCTGCCAGCTCAGTCTACTTCATGTTGAGAACCCCGTCCACACAACTCATGTGCTCTAAACTTCGCATAGAACCCCTTTACAAACAGTATGAAAGCAGCACACTCCCCAGGTTTCCTTGTGTGTGATACTTAGCAACACCTTTTCATGTAAATGAGAGTTGTCATTTAAAACTAATTAATGAAACATAATCATTATCTCATGTCACCTTGCTTTTCTTTTGATGGACACAACAGAAACACATGGACTAACTGAAACTTCCAGTCCATAAAGCCTAATTGCCTTTTCTCTACCTCAGAGGACCCAACAAAGTAACTGCAGGAATCTGAAAACAAACAAACAACAAAAAAAAACAACAACAACCAAACAATGCCTTGCATATGTGCATGTGTGTATATGTTAAATTAAGTCATAAAGGTGATACAACATGAGAACTCAAATGTAAATTTTTCTTGATTGGTGGGTCAATTTGCAAAGGAATGACGATCATTGTCTTAATCACCGGAGCATCAATGAGACATCTAATCAATGCAGAGGGGGAGGAGTTTGGGAGAAGTACAAATGAGCTTTTAATGACGCTATGGGCCCCTCAGAGAGTGAGCAAAAGGGAGAGGAAATTACAAGAATCAAGCACCTGATCTTTCTGATGTCTGATTCTGGTGTCTTTATCTGTCTCCCTCCCTCCGCTTTTAAAACATCTCTCTTAGATCTTTCTTACATCCCTTCTACTCCTCTCTTTCTGTCCTTTTTCCTGCTCTATCTCTGTCTTGTCCTCTGTGTGTGAAGAACAAAGAAAGACATTGTCCGGCGGACGATGAAGAGGGCTGCCCAGGGTCAGTGTGATATTTGGGCGTGATATTTCCATCGCTGGCCTAAATGTCTGGTGTCAACCAATTTATTACCCAGCAACCAGGGAGAGAGACTGAGCGATAGAGAGGTTACAAAGAATGGGACTTGAAGGAGCATGAAAGAGGGGGGAAAAGGAGATGCTTTCTCCTATGTAAGGTTTACATTCAATTTTCACAAGCAATCACAATTGAAAGTACAATATACATAAAAACACACGTACCACCTCCTACCACAGCAAAGATCTGGTGCTCATAAATTGACAGTTGACTAAAGGCTAAATTCCAGTTGTGCGTACTGTGACACTCTGCAATTACACTTTGGCGTTACTGTTTTTATGCCTCTGTGCCAAGCTCTGTGAAGTAATGTTTAGTTTGATTAATTTAAAATACACATAAAACATGGCTTCATAGCAAAAATATTAAACACAAGTACAAAATTCAACTCCATTATAACTTGCAAAGCTCACAAAAAAAACACTTCCCCTTTGCCAGACATGTTTTCCCCCATATAAATGACTTAATTGACTGATTGATTGACTGATTAATATTAGCACAAGCCCATGACATTTTACCTTTACACAACCTTTACCTGACATAGGCCTAGTCTGATGTGGGACCTTCTATAATACACCGAGCACCTTCTCTCCTTCTCTCTCTCTCTTGCTCTCGGATTCTGTAAAGTTGTTTATTCTTCATTTGCTAACATTCACATCCTATTTAAGGAATATCACACGAGAGGGAGTGATGTTTTACTGTATATCGTCACGGCTGTGATTCGGTCAGAGGCCGAAGACAATTACAGCCGTGACGATATACAGTACAACATCATGACCTCGAGTGTGATATTGCTTTTATACAACAGGTCAACAACAGCTTCAACAGCAATGCTGAGGAAGGAAATATTAACAAAAGGTGATGAAATAAATTATTTAGTATGTTATGTAGCTCCGCGAAAACAAAAACAGTTCCCCCTGTCTGTTGCCAGGCAACACAGCACAACTCACAAGCTATATTTGTATTTACATTAATCTGCAGCTGTGTAACTTCGTCCAGTTTGGCTGATGAAACGTTGGCAAACCTGGATGTTGGCATGACCGGATTCAAACAAACCTGGAGGTCTGCACAGAAGAGTCCTGGCTTTCCTTTTCCTTGTCTTCTCCTGACGACCACTCATAATTTAATTCAAATGTAATTTTGGGGAAAATATACATCTTCTTTGTGTCACACTACAGTGTCAGTTTGTGTCAATGTAGCGAGTGTTTCTGTCGTATTTATATTTATAACACCTGTGAGCGGAGTGATTTTACTGTTACAATCCCAGTGATGTTATACTCTATATCAGCACTCACGGAATGCCTCTCGTCCAATCAAATTACTCGGTCGGAACTAACTGTTGTATAATACTGCATATCGCTAACTCAGCTTTACTGCACAACGTCACTAACTTGTCTTCTTCTCTGGAGCCTTTTTGTTCCACTGTCTTGCAGGTTCCCTGGTAGCTATGCCTGGATCGTGTGTCGTGGTTGTGCTGCTGCCGTGGTCCTACCTGATGCCTCCTACTACTTATTAGTCATACTTATACTAATATTATACACATATGATTATTATTGTCACGTACATATCATATATCAATATACACTTTCAACATATGCTACCGCAATTACTTTTATTATTATTATTATTACAACAATATTACTGAAATTAATGTTAGTGCAGTTATTGTCATTACTGTCTGCCCTGCATCTCTCTCTGTCTCTCTAGCCATGTTTCCATCAGCCTGTTTAGATGCGCATCTAGAAGTATCGCATCAGAAAATTCTGATTGAAACGCCAAAATTAGAATTACAATCCCCTGATTCGCACATACTAAAATACGCTTGCTTTAGCCAGGTTTTGGTTGATTCGAAAAAATGTTGATTTTGCAAAACGGGGGCTGAAAACAGTTATGTTCGAATTAATTCTGACGTAGCGCACCTCTCTCCATGGTGATATCCACACTCTGGGTCGGGAAGGCGGCAATGCATTTACAAGCCGGTTGCCAACCGCTAAAAAACGTAGAAGAAGAAGAATGCGAGACTTGTTTTGTTTCCGGTTCTGTGGAAAACTTGCGCGAGTTCGTAGTCCGTACATTTAATGGAAACACACAGGATTCATATTTCTTTTAATGCGCATTTCCCAATGATTCGTATCACTTTGGAATGGAAACATAGCTTCTGTCTCTGCCTGCCTTTATGTATCACTTTGTCATATGAATCACTGTAAATTTATTATGTTTATCTGTTCTGTACGACATCTAGTGCACGTCTGTCCGTCCCGGAAGAGGGATCCCTCCTCAGTTGCTCTTCCTGAGGTTTCTGCCATTTCTTTTCCCTGTTAAAGGGTTTTTGGGGAGTTTTTCCTTATCCGCTGTGAGGATCAAAGGACAGAGGGATGTCGTATGCTGTAAAGCCCTGTGAGGCAAATTGTGATTTGTGAAATTGGGCTCTATAAATAAAACTGAATTGAACTGAACTGAACGCCAGCTGGGGTTACTGGAGTGTAAACTTCCCAAAAATTCTTTAAACAGCAAGGTGCAAACATCACCACTGAAATACTATTAACAACTGCTAAGGTCAAGAGATTTTTGGAAGCGTTTTTGACATTGGTCACTCGTGTGCCATCCTGGAACCCCACATTTTCTTTTTTATACTCCCAGACTATTTTTTGTCCTTGGCACTTTTAGTGAACTGAATGTGAATTTGGTCGACTGCTGTCCATTTATCTGCTGACAGACAGCTGTTGTTGGGACAGGGATGGACAAACAGAGGTCAGTGTAGATTGGATGGCCAGAACGCTTCAGTAATGCTTACATCTTCTTACACAGTGGATGTGCATGTGGTAAATGCTGCTTTTTTTTAACAGTGTAACCTGTACCCCATAAACTAATGTAACGTAATGTAGTTAGCCGGACATGCTATGAAATCCAAAGCTTGAAATGCGTGTCTGTGCTATGAACAAACAGTCAGTTTCTGCATCTTCATTTTAAAGTTCAATAAAATATCTCACTTTCAAACATACAGTATCAAATAAGTAAGTGATAAGTTTTAGAAACACATTAATCCTCATGTAGACCCCCTTCCTCCTCCCTTACTGATTGCATTCAATTTGAAATACACCCAAAAACAAGACTTAAACATGCCATTTATGGAATCTTGGACCATTCAGCATCCAGGGTTACACTTTTCCTCTCAGTGTGTGTTATCATCCTGCATGAATGCATTACCTTGCAGGTCTGGATTTGATTTCCTTCATATTTCTATCTAATGAAACGGATTAAGTCAACCAGGTTGCTCTGCGGTCGCAATTCTACACAGTATGTACGAAACCTACTATGCCAGTGTGAATCCATGAAGCAGTGTGAAACAACTTTAATAGTGGATTAAAATGTAAGTGTGACTGCGTCCAGAACTTGATGTTACTGTTGAGATCTACTTGCTGCTGCTGTTGTTCTGTTATTCTGTGTAGCTCAACAGGTAGGTTTCAGTGGATGGATCATATTTCTTTGTATTGTGTTTGTTGCATTTCAGTGTTCATTAAACCACATGACAGCCATCAATTTCTTCCTGTTAAAACTGACATGACGGGCTTTGAACAGTGGCAGCAGCAGAAATCAGATCTATGTGCTCCTGTGGTGCAGCCCCCCTGCAGATGTTAGAGAGGCAGTGACTGCAGAGAGAAGAGGCAGATTACATTTGATTAGATGACACAGTTGTGGTAAAAAGGAAATCAGATTGAAACTTAATCTACTGGGAAGAACATGAAGTGCACTTCATGTGTATTCTGGTGGAAACATACAGTAGTTCACTTAAATCACAGTATTCATAGAGCTGCTAAGAAAGCAGGATACAGGCTTAGTGTTTGATTTGACTTAGTGCTTATTTAGTCAAAATTGTAATTACAGAAATAAAATAATTTATTTATTTTACTGCAGTGATATCACTCTCAAATATTGAGGTCCCTCAGGCTGTATAACTTTCTACTGCTAATATTTGATTGGTGCAATATTTGTGTGAGCTGACACTAAGAATAGTTGATATTTCATTTCCAAAGAACACATGCTGTTAACCAGCTGGGTGATAATTGTGCTGTGACTCACAGGGTACGAAGTGCAGAGTTAAAAGGACTAATAATTGCAGTGACTTTGGACAGTTTGGTCTTTTGCCATTGCTACAACTGGACCCATGACTAAAAGACAGCTAACACTTGTTTGACAATGTGCAGGAGCTTGACAATGATGCTCAGTGTTAAAAAAAAAAAAAACCATGAATAAAAAGTAAATCTCCTGGGAGTCAGTGGTAACGTAAGCAAGCTAACCCAACTAGCTTTCAGTGTTTATGTGGAATTTAGCCCAGGCCCCAGGAAGTAAGCTGGGCTTTGATGGTAATTCTGCATGACCCTTAAAGACATTTTCCCATTGACTTACATAGTGAAAGACATGTCTGTGAGGCAGCGGATTAATTTTTTTGAGCTTCACAACCCCCACAAAATGTCACTGTCAGAATTTGATTCATTCTGTCTGTTTTACAAAGTCTATAAGAGCCACATGACTGAATAAATTCATCCCCATTCAAGTTGGCTTGGTGCACCTGCTCCATAGGCCACACAGAGCGAAGGCAGTGCTGATCATCCGAGTATCTTTATTGTAATGGCAAACACAACCCTGGGCACTTGTTCCTATTACTTAGAGCAAACACTTGTCTAGAGCTTCCAGGGCTATACATTTATTATGTGAGCGTGTGAGTGTGAGCATTTGGCTGCCAGGCTAAAGGTAAGGGATGTAGTCTGTTGCCTTGCTGTCCCGGTCCTGATCCAACAGCCGTCACTCGGTCAGCTGGCTCCCCACGGTCGAACACTGCTGAGCCTCGGCAGTTAATTCATAGACAATGAAACACGTAGACAATAATCTGAAACAAAACTTTATAAGGAAAGGAGGAAACATTTGTCTTCTTCGCAGCATTCAGAAACATCTCGACTCAACTGTGGTCCCCACCTTTGAATCATCTCTCTTAGTTACTTCAGCATGTGCTCCTTTAAGGTAACACAGGCTCTACACCACGGTAAGCCCAACCAACTTGGCCTGACAGCCATACAGGACAGCCATACAGGACAGTATACCGTGACATTACACACAGCAGTTGAGCTCATTTGCCTTTTTAAACGTAGCAGTACACTATGTTCTTCCTTATATTGACATTGTAAAGTGACAGTTGACAAAATGCAAATGGCTGCAAGCCAACACTGTGGGCTTGCTAAAAAGATAAAAGATAAACCAATGTAATGTGACTGTAGGCTATTGATTCAGTGAGTGCCTTTGTCTTCATAATATGTAGTTTGACACTGCTGCATGTGACCATTTGTGCTATTTGTGAGTTATTTTGCATTTAGAACTATTTAATATAACCAATATATGGCCAAAGTTGTCTAAATATGTCTTAACAGTACAATATAATGGTGTATTTCGTCAACCAAAATAGAGTCACAGTCAAAACTTATCAGGTTAGGTTCACCATAAGACACAATCCAATTAGTTGTTGTGTAACAGGCTGATCATTCAAAATTACATTAATAATAGAACATAGGCCTACATTCTAGTTGGGTGAATACATGTTTCAATTCAAAAATCAAATTTCTGACCAACAAAAGTAAAGAACATAAAACCAAATGTTAATAGAGACAGAGCGCAGTGCATCATACTATGAAACCACCTGAGGTTTCAGCACCACATTAAGCAACCAAGAGCTGAAATGCTAACAAAATACCTGTAGCTATATTACGCCCCAGTAGGAGTGATAGAGCTTAACATGAAAAGTGAAACAGAGAGCATGTGTGGATAAAAAATAGTGAGCAGTTTATTGCTAACTACCATGGCTATGAAAGTTGCTTACAAATAAAGAGTATCCACTAAACACAGTCAGTAAGAAACATACTCACAAATGAAGCATGGATGTCAGAGTAAACCACGCCCAAAACAATAAACAAAACAAAACCCATCTATATCTACCCTGACTGCTTAGTTCTCAAAACAAAAGAAGCAAACAAAAAGACAATAGTAAGCCTCACTCCCTAAACAGTACAACACAGAAAAAACAGTGCTTAACAGTAGCAACAACAATAGCAGTTCACCCCTACAGCTTTGTGTTACAGTGATACAAAGTGCTGCTCTGTTTACAATATTTATAAAATCCTGTTAGCCCTAAGCTATGCTAGTGGTATGCTAACACATACACACTGGCAGTCCTTTAAGAACAAGCAGTGAAACTGATGACTAGCAAATGGCCAATTGAGCAGTAAGCAATACAGACACAAAATGAAACACTGCTGATAGCGTTGACTCTCTGAGTCATCATCTCAGCCAACCCGGACATTAAGTAGGCCAAGCCCCCGATCAGCCAATCCTCAGCAGCAATGCCACAGGGGGGGTCTCTTAATCGGCAGGCACCAGCACCTGGAGGCGAACAGAGATCCTTACAAAAATGAGAGCTCCCACTCTCTTCAACCATTACTGCCAGCACACACAACAAACTTTACAGTAGAACATAAGGCTGGCTGTAACACCCACCTTCTTAAAGCAGCTGTGCGGAACTTTTCGTTTTCGCTGATTATAGCGCCCCTTTGGTCGAAGCGGTATGACACCCACAGCCTGGTGTCATAAAGCCGGCAATTACCGCATGCATTTGTTTTGGAGAGCGAGAGGATTAACTAACGTCATGTCAGTCCAAGTAAATAGTGGAAACAGCAAAATTACTCAGTAAATTCTCCTGTCGTGTTTCTGTTCTGATCTAATCTAATCTGTTGTGTATTTTGAGCTACTAAGGCTACCGTAGTAGTGTGTGCCTCAAGTTATTCTGGGTAATGTAGTAACCGTTGTTGTGCTACTGGAAACAATGAGAAGCAGCCGTGTACGTTCGGTGTAAGGAGGAATAAACAGTTAACAAGTCATCTGATGAGTCCGCATTATTATGTGAAGAAAATACTCTGACGATTTGGGAGTTATGCCCTTTCTCTATCATTTTCATATTGAGACAGCGGTTAGCATGGCACTGTCAGTGCATCTTGCGTGGAGGGATACACCGGTGAGCAACAGCTGCAGCTGGCTCTGGGACAAGTCGCCAGGTCACTCAGTAAATGGCAAACAAAGAGACGACACGGACAATATTACTCACCCGACTGAAAGCTGTCCATCAGCTCCTGCAGGCCTGGAAAATTTATTCTAGTTCATCTTAGGAACATGAAAAAAGTTTCAATCACGCCAGGATTAGTGATTGCTGCAAAGTTTTCATTCCTTGTGATAAACTCTCTGCGGCACTTTTCCTCCTGATGATATATCTCCCCAACGATGGCAGCACCGAATCCCACTATGTGCAGGAAAATAGTAGCAGAGGATTCAGCCTCTCTCATCTCTGCTCAGCATCCAACACATGGAGTTCCTCATCTGTGTGCTCCGGCTCAAACAGGTATGGCTCTGGATCTGTGTCCGCTACAAGAAACTCTTCAAAATTGCTTTCAAAGTCATCTATTGCAGCTACTAAAATAGGCTAGGCTAAATAAACAGCTGAGTTTTGTTTACAAGCTATGTCTGTGCCTGCTCACTGGTGTATCCCTCCGCGGATCACAGCGCAGGACGTACTGACCCTCTATCAGCGCAATGCTAACACTGAGACCCAGCCACTGGACATACAGACACAAAAAAGATATCGATCATGTTGTCTCAATATGAAAATGATAGAGAAAGGGCATAACTCCCAAATCGTCAGATTATTCTTTAATGTGAAGATACACAGTGAAGACATAACATAATCCTAACACAGCAAAGCTGTTACCTGCAGCCTTCGCTTGCAAAGCTAACGCTACTAACGTTAGGTCAGTCCAAGTAATTAGTGGAAACATGATAACGTTACACACAAGTTAGTAGTAAAGTAAGACCTGTTCATAAATGTTCTGGTGTAGCTCTGAATTTCTTATAAACTGAGGACAACTGCCTGCTGTATATTTGTGTTCATGGTCACAGTCACAGATAATTTTACATGATGCTCCTTCGTTATCCGCCATGACATCAAAAGTACAACCAAGTCCTCATAGATACATCTCTGGTAAAACTGTTAGGTGTGATGTGTTCAGCAATGCCCGTTGCGTACTGCTTACTTGAAGAACTGTAAACACGGCTCCTTCTTCTTCTGTGGTTTAATCGCTGCGGGCCGCTGCGGGCGAGCAGAATCACTTCCGCCTCGGTGCCGTATTCTGCTTTGCTGACTTCCGCTGTGTGTCCGACCCGAGCGAGGCTACGCTAAATAGCCATATAGAGAAAGGCTTTTTTGTTGCTGTTGTGTTCAAATAAATTTGGGATCTTCAAGTGGGGGTGATACGAGCTAGGGACAGTTTTATTAATGGTAAAAAGTTCCGCACAACTGCGTTAAAGAACAAGCATCTTTCCACCCAAAGAGGTTTGTTCATGAGGACTGGACTGGCACACAGGAGAGGGCATCCACTAACACAGTTTCTTCTTTTTCTTTAAATGGTGAATCTCCAGGTTGAAATCCTGACCCAGAAGTGACCATCTCATATAATATAAAAAATATATATGCAAATAAAATAAAATTAAATTAAAGTCATTATGTGAAAAACTACACAAAAATCATGTATAGTTCCTTCTGCAGGCCCACATATACGCTATATTCTAGCAAATGTACAATCACACGCCTGATATGTTAACATGTACACATATGCACATGCAGACAAACATTAAACTAGTCCTACGTTTTGCCTGCATTTGGGGTTTCTGGGATTTAATAAGGGGGATTTAACACAACTTTTGTCTTGAGTCACTGTTAGAAAGAAGGATCACAACTTCTTGTAAAGTAGAGAGGCAGAGTCGGACAGACAGAGGGAGGCAGTGCATCTTTCCCACTCTTATTCCATCTCATCTAAATGGACAAGCTGTACTTTGAGCTGTTTAGTTAGGTAAACTTCTCAGGTACAGTCTATCCAGTCTCAATATGACATGTAAATCCCAGAGGTGGGTGGCAGACTGAGAGGCAGCGGGGAGGAGAAAGAGGAGGGAGGGGAGAGAGACAAAGAACAACACAGAGAGGCAATCAGAGGGAAAGTAGTTGGCATGCATTCTTCTCATCTGTTTTTAATAAAAACCCTTCATCCTGAGAGATTCACTGCACCAGTAATCACCCTTCCTCATTTCCTCAGCCTTCACTTTTTCTCTCCATCTCTCAACTTTCATACTTAACTCTCACTTTATATTTATCTCTAAACAGTGAAGATGCAAAGCAGTGATGGATCATATATGCACAAGCTCTCAGAAGCTGCTTATGGTGAGATTGTTGCCTAAAAGCAGTGTGTTTTGCTGTTCATTGAAAGATACATAATACAGCTGTCACTGACATACTCATAATAACTTATACAAGCTGACGTGCACTTAATAAATGAAAAAATTGACCCCTAAACTGTAGTGAAAGTTACATATATCTTCACAACCTGCTGTCTATGCCCATCAAGTGTTTATCCATCACCAAAAAACACCTATATTAAATCACTGATGACTACTACAATCAGGTTATCAAAATTATAAAGGGTTAACCTGTTTTCTAATGCAGGATTTGGGTTTGATTACACAGCAAATGATACGATCAGATCACTGTGTCGTCAGCACATTAACTTGGCATAAGTTGTTTATCCAGTGCCATATCTATATCCATATCGATATATTTATGTCTATAATACCATCCCCCTGCCTGTGAATGCAAACTCTCATCCCCTTCCCCTTCCCCATTATTCTCTTGCAGTGTTTGATAACTAAATTGTTGCAATAGATCAATTTTTGCATTTGTGTCGTTACAATCTCGGCTGTTTGATACATTTCAACCAGACGCTCTGGTCACCTCGTCCACACATACTATTTCTATGCCTTTTGGTCTTTTGGTCACTGAAAACCAGTATCTTGTAAAACTGCACCATTATCTCCTTTGTGAGGCATCACAAATGAGGTGACATTTCCTACAATAGCACATGTGACCAGAAAAGTGCTGGCTGTAATGTTGCTAACTTTTTAATCAGATATTTACACATGAATGTACAGTCACTCTTCCACCATATTTCAGAACAGAGGCATCAGAATGCGTTACAGATGCCACTGCTCCACTACTAATACTGCTACTACTGGCCTTTTCCAAACCACCTCCTACACCCTCTCCCTACTCACTTTCACACTGTTTCTGTGTTCACATTGGAGCCACATTGAGTGCCGTCCCAAACCAACTACTAAGAAATGGAAGTGGGTTATAAAACCCTCTGACAGTGAGCCTGCACACAGACTTACTGACCATGTGCAATGCCATATTGTGTTCATCATGAAAGATGCTCTGCACAAATATGGTTATGTGACCACCAGAGATGGGGGGACTCGAGTGACGTAACTTGACTTGAGTCAGACTCGAGTCGCAAACATGATGACTTGGGACTTTCTTGACTAACATTGATAAAAGACTGAACTTGACTTTGACTCTATTCATAATTTGAGACTTGACTTTGACTTGAGACAGATGACTTGAAAGGACTTGGGTTTAATTGAATATTAAAAGCACGCTAAAGGATAGTGCACCCAACATGAAAATTCAGCCATTATCTACTGACCCTCATGCCGATGGAGGATCAGGTGAAGTTCTAGAGTCCTCGCAACACTTGCGGAGATCCAAGGGGAGAGTGGGTAGCAACAAAACTCCACCTAATGGAGGCTGATGGCGCCCCAGATTCAAACGTCCAAAAACACTTTAATTAAAACCACAAAATATCTCCATACTGCTCGTCCTTAGTGATCCAAGTGTCCTGAAGCTCCAACATAAAAAGTTGTTTGGAAAAACGTCATTTGAACTCTGTTTTTAGCCTCATTGTAGCCTGTAGCTCTGACTGCCTCTCTGGGCACCGCGTTCACGTGCGCGCTTGTGGGAGACCATGAGACATGGGCACCGCGTTGATGTGTGTGTACTTGCTTTCGCTGGTCTCGTGCTGGCTGGTTGGTGCAGCCTGGACCCAAATGTTTTTGTTGACATTTGCGGAGCCTGGGCTGCCTACAGAAACCAGACTTTTTCACAGCATATTCAGAGGACATGTAGCTAGCGGATCATGAGGAAATGTTTGCTGTATGTGACATATGACTTGACATGTGACTTGCTTGAAAATTGTAAATTGAAATAATAATAAACTGTAACATTTTGGTCATCTAAAAAAGTCTTGTTCAGCATTTGGTTACAAAATGACCCTCTAGGGAGTTGAATGTTCCGTTATTTAGTATATTTTGTTTTAATGGTATTAAGCCTGTTTCTCGCTAGCAAAATTAACTAAGCATTACGATCATCAGTCAACCACAGCTGTAAATGCACCATGCTAACCAAGGTAACAGCTAGTTTTAAGGTTATCACCACCTTCTCATCCAAATATGGTCACTTCTGGCTCCAAAAATCCAAGATGGCAATGGCAAATATGCCACAGTCGAGGCTTCAAAATAGGAGTTCACAAACCAACACAATGACCGACACAATAACAGACAAAAATATTGTGTTGTCTGAAAATATTGTCTGTTGTCTTTATAGTCAGAGGCTGCGAGGACACAACATGCTTGTTACAATCTGCTGCACCTTGCTGCACACACCTGCACCTCCTATTTCTTTTTTCTTTCCTCTCCTTCCAATCTCTGTCCTCTCTGTCACTCTCTCTCCACTCGCTCTCTGTCTCTCCTGCGGTATGAAAACTTTATTGGATGCCGGCAGAGCCCTTGAGGGGAAACACTTTAAATGTCTCCACAATTATACTTCTAATAACGGCTTAACACACATACACACACATACACACACACACACTGAGACACGCATGCAGCCGGGGGCTGACAGTGACACAAAGGAAGTAGAAGTTACTCTGTCAGTCAGTAAGGCTATTAATCTCTGTCACCTGAAGCTGTGCGTGTGTGTGTGCATATTTGTGTGCGAATGGGAGCCAACAGTTGGTGGGAAACAGCAGTGTGTGTGTGTGTGTGTGTGTGTGTGTGTGTGTGTGTGTGTGTGTGTGTGTGTATGTGTCTATGTCCTGACCTAGACAATCTGTAGCTGGTCAACAGCAGGGAGTGGTTTAGTCAGCATGTCACCCCAGATTTCATTTCCACCCGTTGTTGTTTCTATCTATCTATCTATCTATCTATCTATCTATCTATCTATCTATCTGTCTGTCTGTCTGTCTGTCTGTCGGTCTGTCTGAACAGCTCTTAAAGCTAGTCAGAGGAACATTATTCAAAGGACTCAGTCAAATAGCACAGACTGAGGTCAAGGGGATCCTGTCGTGTCTCTTCAGCTGCAGTTTTCATGTACAGTAACTCAGCCTCTTCATCATCCCAGCATCGATTCCCTGTTCAGTGGGCTGTTTACAGCCACAAGGCGCCATAATCGCATTCTGATGTAAAGAGAGAGTAAGCAGGATTCTAAAAATGAGCGCGTGACTGCAGCGTCTTTGAAGCAGCTCTAATGAATGTCCAAATTTTGTCTCCCACACTAAAGAAGCACAAATAAACTTGCTGCCTCGTCAGAAAGCTGTGAAAAACTCTTCAAAGCTGGAAATTGTTGTCCTCTTAAACCCTGATTCCTCACGTGTGAGTGTGAGTGTGAGTGTGTACGTGTGTGTGTGTGTTTGTGTGTGTGTGTGTGAAATTTACACCTCTACAGGCAAAAGAAAATACATTCGTTAAGGACACCAGGGGTGGTATTGATATATTATATTTACTCAAATTACTTAAGCTGTGCAGAGCATTTTTGTGTTAGAGTTTATCAACAGGATTTTTTTCTATTAGGTGATAATTATACTCCCCACTAAAGATGCACATTTTTTTCTTTTTTTTTCTACATACTTATACAGGCTCTCTCTATCATATTATTTTAGAATCTGGGTCAATGCTGCACAAACTAGTAGAGAAAACACAGTTAACTAAATGCTTAATATCATCCATTATTAGGGGTTGAAGTCCCACACCTCCTCCTCTTGCTAGCCTCAGCTCTTATTATTAGCTTCTGTAGCAAAGTCCCATCTCTCTTTAAAGGGTTTCATCAGTCTCTGAAATAAAAGAAACATGTTCCAAGAGTTTTCTGCCGACAATATAATTTAAATTGGCATCTACTATTGTACTGAGTAGTTATACTTTAACACCTCATCATTTTAAAACATAAAATCATGCTTGTTTGTTAGCATTTTGGGCTACGCTGGGATTTCTGCAGGCAGATAATGAAATTAAGGTCACACAGACCCAGAAATCATGACTTTACCTTGAGACAGCTTAGGACATATTTTTGTGGTTTTCATTTACAAAGTGTCTATTTGCACCCGGGCTATTTACGCACATCCCTGCAATATGTTATCATGGATCCCACTGCTAGTTGTGATTGGCTAGTACTTGTCACATTGATGGCTCAAGGTCGGAGGCGGCTAGGGTTAGGGCATTGAGGTCAAGGTAAAGGCTGGTGCCAGTCAGTCTTGAATGTCCTCTGAGATAAAAGTCCAATCTCAATTCTCCCCCTTAGCCCTACACCTATGCCCTCTGGTGGCCCTTCAGAAAGAAGCCACTTGGGGCAGGGTTTGAAACCTTAACCTGGGAAGTGGGATACTGCCGGCTAGTTTAAGCTATAATTATACATCATCATATATTATTTGATTGTATTTTTATTAATAATAAATATTTTTAAAGTAACTAAGGCAGACAAACAAATGCAGTGGAGTAAAAAGTACGATGTATCCCTGTGAGATGTAGAGGAGTAGAATTATAAATTAACATAAAATGGAAATACTTGCGTACTTGAGTTGAGCTTCGTACATAAAACAAATTTCCTGGGGGAGAATCTCCCCGTATTCCCCTACAGAGGCCCAGGTGTTGCTTTCAGTCCTTGTGCTAATAGGCTAACCATATCACTTTCCTGAAAGAGAAGGATGAAATTGATGTCACTGTCTTCACAGGACATACATTTAAGTGCTTTCTTGCCAAGTCGGACAAAAAAAATACAACAACAACAAAAAAAGACTCTCCTAACAGTCATCTAAATAGGGAGTGCAGCCAGGATGCACTTAGCTTATCTTAGCATAAAGACTGGAAATGGGTAGAAAAGGCTTGCCTGGCTCTGTTTGAGGACAACAAAATAAATTTACCAATCACTAATTAGTTTAAAAGTTTATTCATGTATGCTAAGCTAACCAGGTGCTGGCTGTAGCTATATTTACAGAGTGGTATCAATCTTCTCATTTAACTCTTGGCAAGAAAACAAATAAGCGTATTTCCCAAAATGTTCAGATGTTGACAGCGCACTGAAAAGTTTGAGATAATACTTTGAAAACTGTATCCAATGCAGGCCTGTGGCAAAGGCCGTATAGGTGAATGCTAAGGGCATCCATGGGGCGTGCCACAAATGAGGGAAGAAAAAAAGATCAAAACAAAAACTTGTTGAAACAACTAATATCTATTGGTAATATTACATAAGGTCACAACAACATAACTACATAGCAAAGTCTACTAAATATCAGAAGCCCACCCCTGGGCCCCCCTCCTTAGCTCATTATACTTTACCTGCTCTTGGAGGGAGATGGGTGAGTTATCCAAAGTCACATGAACCCCGAAACACACTGTATCGTTATGTCAAAAAAACAAAAGCTCTCTGGTGCCCACTCAACTACCACTACACTACTGGGTGGAGTGTATGTGGAGAGGAAGAACATGAAATTGGCAGAGGGGAGAGCTAGTTAGCATTAGCTCTAGGCAGCTGGTGGAGGCAAACAACAGCTCACGGAAGTTGATTGATTTACATTGTGAAACTCCGAATTTCTATTCAGTAAAAATGAGTATTAGACAAAGGTAAATTATAATGTTCTCATAAAGTGTTCAGTGTAATCTTGTGAGAAACTTGAATGAATACAGCTGTTTGAAAGAAAGAATTGTTGATGTTTTCACTCTTCAAGGGCACCAGATGTGATTGTACCTCTCTTGCTACTCATATCCTTTGTGCAGATAGGGCAAAATCAGCAAAGGATGTGTTGGGTGTGCACATTATTCACCTAATTTGCTTTGACACAAGCACATTTTCAAAAATGTTGGATTGTTCCTTTAGTAAAATATTGGATTATCATTGGATTATTATAACCCTAACCCCAATCATCATCTTAAAAATGCAAAAGCATTGCTATCTTAATATAGTCTGTATTTATTTACAGATTTATTTTTGACAGAATTTACTAAAAATATACTGGACACATGGCAGATGGCATGATCGTGGAGTCCCAGTTTGGATTCCAAAACCACAACACAAATTAGAAACTAGGAAGCTCATAAATAGAATACTTGAGTTTTGTCACTTCTGATGGAGAGAAATTCTCTCCCTCTTTCTGTCTCAGTTGTCCCGACTTCTCCTTTATCTGTCTTTCCTCAACTCTCTCTTCACCTGCTTCAATGTGTCATTGTATTACTCCCTGCCAGACCTTCATTCTTCCTTCCCATCTTTCTCCATTGCTCTTCCACAACCCTCACTGCTTGTCCTCTGTCTTTGTTATTTTGTTTTTTTGGATCATCATTACGCCCTATCCATCTTTCTCTTCCACTGACCTTCTGCCTCCCCTTTTCTTTCCTTCCTCCATCCTTCTCTCCGTTTGATGAGGAGAATGAGAGGAAAGAAAGAGATTGCACCCCGATGCGAAAGATGCCAAATGTCTGGGTCACTCACACACTGAGAGCCCACCGCTGTGTGTGTGTGCGTGTGTGTGTGTGTGTGAGTGACAGTGGAACAGTTGGGAACTTGAATGAGGGAGCTGAAGTGTTTTTGTTAAACCCTCAAATGCATGCCTACACACACACACACGGACACGTGCACACACACACAAACAGTGTTGTATAACGGTATGAAAGCAGGGCCAACATCACGCTGGGTAAATCGTGGGTTCTGAGAGATGTGATCTTTCACAAGTCTCTGTTTCACTTCAGCTTACAGAAGCACTTCAGTCTTAAATAGTGAAATGCAACCAGAAAACATTTTGTACTGTTTGGCATCACCAGGATCTCACAAAGTAAGATTTAGAAAGAAGGGCACATAGAACTAGGGCTATCGTTATGAAACTGTTCTATGTGGGCCCAACATAGTATTTATCATAGGATTATGTAACACCCTCCTGTTTAAGTCCCCTAAACACCCAATCAAGTGGAATGGCATAGTACTTGTGGCACTATCTTAGCATGATATTTATATTTAGTGTTGTCAGCATGCCTCTGCACCAGCGATAGCTGTGACTGGAGACATTATGTTTCCAGGCTTGTCCGTCCCATTATTGTGAACACGATATCTCAACAATAAAGGATTTTTTTTTTCATTTTATTTTATTTGACACAACTGTCTACTTGGACTCAAAGATGAACTGATTTGAATTTGGTGATCATAGATCAAAGGTGAAGGTCACTGTGCCCTCGTCTCTTTCATTCTCATGAACCTGATATCTTAAGAACAGCTTGAGGCATTTTTTTCACATTTGGCACATATGTCTATTCTGGCTCAAAAATGAACTGATGAGAATTTGGTGGTCGGAGGTCAAAGGTCACTGTGACCTCACAAAATATGTTTTTGTCCAAAACTCAAAAATTCATACACTAATTCACACAAATATCCACTATATTAAAAATAATGAAGTGATGATATATTACATTCAAAAAGTCAAAGGTTAACTTCACTGTGACATCATAAGGTTGTGCAAAAACAATTTTCTGACCATTATTCAACATCATATTCTAGGTAGAGGAGGGGAGACATTTGGTCAGATAGTGCATTGGTGCCACTAATCTTGGGTGCCCACCTTGAAACTGTGCTGATTGTATATATCTTCTGTGCTGCTGGGGAGAAGACGTGTATGAAGCATCCATGTTTTCACAGACATAGATGTACACTTTAAGTGCAACGTGAGTGGTTCGTAGATATGGCCACAAAACTGTAATTCCAGTTCAGTGTAAGCTGGAGGAAGCCAGAGAACCCACCCACCTGTTAAAATTTAGCAAGTTAAAGTTATAACATAACAATGTATAGACTCATACAGGGCTCTCAAGTTTTGAAGTGAGTTCAGAGTGAGATTTTACCAGCGGCAGCGGGGATTTGGTTGAGGTGGGGATGGATGTCTGACAAATGATAATCTGGCCACTTTTTTAGGGAGCTGCGAGAAGCAGGAAAGTATGCTTGTTTGCCTCTTCCCTGACATCTTTGAAGGCAAATGCAATAATTACTATGCATTGTCTGGATACACAATATAATATTTGTGTTACA
The DNA here is from genome assembly GCA_026686955.1 of Epinephelus cyanopodus. Lineage (NCBI taxonomy): Eukaryota > Metazoa > Chordata > Actinopteri > Perciformes > Serranidae > Epinephelus > Epinephelus cyanopodus. The sequence goes on along the minus strand of CM048917.1, from coordinate 37,593,963 downwards.
CACACACACACACACACACACACACACACACACACACACACACACACACACACACAACACTCGCCTCCTCCTGCTGCCTGGACAGAATATTCATAGACAGAATAAAAGAGACCATTCCACAGAGATTAGCCTACTTACTGTAATCATCGGGTCTTCTCCGTCCTTACGAAACCGGCTTTTTCGGCGAGTGTCCGTCTTCTTCTGTAACCGCGCAAAATATCAAAATCTACCCAGATACAGCAATTCTACTTTTTGATTGGCTGTTCGGTAGATATGCTTTATGTGATTGGCTTGCGTGTGGCACGCAGCTTCTGAACTCTCGGGGGAGCTCGCTTGTCTCCTACCTGTTCCACTCTCAAAGCGAAGCAACTTGGTGGACGTCACCGTGGTAATTTAAATGCGTGAGAAATACAACGTGTGGCGTGTGAGCGTGTGAACGGGTGGGAATGCGTGTGTCACACGCCAAATGCGTGAGACTTGAGAGCCCTGCTCATACAACATCATCCCTCACAAGCGTCACTTATGATTTATTAGAAGTGTGTGGCTGTATCTGCCACTCTGTCCTCTGTCTGTATTTTATTCGTAGTTTTCTGCGGTCTAGACGTTCCTGGTTCCAGGTCAGGTCACGTCATCTGCAAAAATCGTAGACACAGCGCTGAAAAAAAAAAATGTAAATACAGCAAGGCAAAACAGTAAGTAGACAAAGCTTGCTCAAAAACCAGAGTAAATAGGGGGTTGGCCCTGTGCTCTTACTTTTGAAAAGTTACTGACTATTCCTGCATAGTATACATTTAATACTATCATGAGTCTGTTAGCATGCTTACTTACATTAGCATTTAGCTAGTAGAGAAGAAGTACTGCTTCTTACAGAGCCTTACAGAGCTGCTAGTATGGCTGCAGACACTTAGTGTTGTTTTAAAGATGTAATACTTAAAAACAGATCCAACCAACCCGAATAAGAGCCAAGACACCGCTTAATTCATGCATAAATAAAACATATGGTGGTGAAACCAGCCAGTTAAGCTTTGTTTCATTCTTGCTCACACTCTCAAATGGTTTGCTTCCTCCACCTCCCACTGCAAGGACAGCTCCCCTTATTGTCTGCAGTGCTAAGTGAGTGATTGCCAAGCAGCTGTTGTCTGTGGAAAACCTGAAAATGTTTCTGCACACACAGCAATTACTCATACAATGACCACTAATAGTCAGTGAGTGGTGGACAGTGTAGGAGCAAGAGCAACACACAGCCTACTATCTGTTGTCTACATATTAATGTACAAACTCATTGAAGGAAATGCCAAAGTGTCAATATGCTCTAATTGTCTGCTGTCCTAACAGTAATACACACTGGATAGAGCTGACAGTGAAGAAGACATTGATAAAAAGAGAGCTACGCCAAATGGTTCTGTTGGTAGGTGTCCTTGCATACTAAAGGGAAGGGGTTGTAGATAAATGTTGTGCTCCACACAGCTCGCTTCTCTCATATATCTCTGTTAGTCCACAGCCAGCCATGACTGCACCAGACAAGGCCAAGCTCTCAGTCCGTGTGCCTGTATATCTGTGTGTGTGTGTGTGTGTGTGTGTGTGTGTGTGTGTGTGTGTGTGTGCTACATGTGAATGTTTATGAGAATGGATGGGACGGGTGTGTTTTCTGCCTTTGAGCGTGCATTTGTGGGTAACAGATAACTCATGAGATTTGCTGCTGCATTGTGTGTGGTGAGGGTGTTTGTGTGAGTGTTTTTTATACCCATGTGTGTGTGTGTGTGTGTGTGTGTGTGTGTGTCAGTCTGTATGAAGTGTTGTTTAACCTGCAGAAGCAGCCTGCCCTTCATGCTGAGAACTTCTAAGATTTCACTAAAGTGCTACAAAAGCAGCAGACACTGATTTGTAAAATGTGGATGTTTATTTATAGTGTTTTTTATTTACATATCAAAGATGGGTTCTTTTTGTTTTCCGTTGTTGTCCTTTTTTTTGTTTGTTTGTTTCTGGTCAGTGTTGATGTTGACAGCGGGCTGAAGTGTAGCTAAACATGAGTGTGTGTCTTACTTATTTTTAATTTTTTCCCTTTTATCAAAACACTACGTCTTCTTTTATTTAATGTCAGATTTCACCAGTCTGCTTGTTTCTGTATTTACCCTACAAAGCATTCATTACATAAAACACTAGGCTTGTCTTATTTTTTTTTGGTTTAATGTTAGTTTATATTGGAGACTATATTGTATCAGGAAGTAATTTCTGTCTTTAGCACTGATTGGAGCTTTTTCCTACCCCACGCACAGACTTTACTCAGGATTAACTGTCAGTATGGCGATATCCTCTCATGTCACAATAAGGCGGCACCCTCTGGGGCTGGAAAATGAAGCCAACACAGAACTGCTAAAAACTGCAGTTCTTTGAATGGCCACTTGAGACTGGCTCCAAATAGTGACCCCCACATACCCCCATGTTAAAATGTCCAACTTTACAGCAGAAATAAACATGTTTACAGCCTGGTACAAAAATGGTTCTGGTCTCTGTAGATAATTTTCTTGTTCATGACGAAACCTCAAGAACAGCACCCAGTATTGAAGCCAATTTTTTTAGTGGCATAATGTGGAATTGTAACTTCTGGGTCCATCATGCAATGCCATTGGGCCCAGAAAAACATTTTCCAATTGACTTACATTTTGACAGACACCTGTGAAACACCTATTAATCAACAGATAATTTTTTTAGCGTCTCCAGCAAAATTACTTGTTTCAAAATATCACGTTTCCCAAGACATTTTGAAAGTCTGGAAGAGCTGCATGAGTAATTCATTTTTTCCCCATTCAAGTTAGCCAAACTGTAAGTTACCCATTTAGTTAGCCAAAGTTAGCTAAGTTAAGCTTTTTTGGTTTCATGCTGCATTGAGCAACTTTCATAGGGATGAATGAGGGCCTGCCTCCATTATATATCAGGTTCTCTTTATACATGAATGGTTCATTGGTTCATGTACGAGGGGTGAGATTTTATATACCCACCCATTTAAATTCTACTAAGTTTTAAAGTTATGCATAATAAATGGTGTGGCCACTCTGAATGACATCCATTGACGAGTCGTGATCATGCCAACAGTGTTAGGTACTGTAACAATAACGTAACCCCGGATTCTCAGAGTTGCATAGCTGTAGCTGTTTTTTTCTGAGTTTCCAGTTAATGACAATTAATTGTAATGTTTTTGTGACCTAATGAACTCTTGTTAAGAGTTTGGTTGTACTAAAAGACACTCTAGGGCGTTGGCGTACGTACAGTAAGTACTTTTGTTTTAAAGGTGCACTGCACTGCCTTTTTTTTAAAATTGAATCCCACAATTAAAAACGCTTGTTGCACGCTTGCCTGGCAACCACCCAATCACCTCCTTATCCTAACCTTCCCGTGTATTCAATCTACCATTCATTTATTTTATTTTAATTTCAGTTATTAGCTAGTTCAGTCAAAAACACTTAAACCAAAGAAAACTTTATTTCTGTTTGCAGTATTTTATGTGGTGGTATGGCTCTGTTCTGGGGCCTCCATGCCTTTCCTCGGGCCTATGCAGAAAGCCTCCTCCATGCCTCTACTTGGAAAGCCTAAGGTGGAAAGAGCACACTCTTCCACACGCTTATGTGAAAAGCCTTAAGGCAGAGAGAGCATACCTCTTCGCCCTTCTCCATGACTATTAGGAAAGCCTTAGGGCAGAGAGCATACCACTCCGCCCTTCCACATGCAAATGAGGAAAGCCTGAGGCAGAGAGAGCAAATCTATCTGCCCTTCCATGTGCCTACATGGAGAGCCTGAGGCTGGGAAAGCACCAGCAAAGATCCCTCAGGAACAGAACAGAACAGCATCAATGACAAACAGAAATGACATTGACATGTCAGACACAGCATGAAAAGGAGGAGCTGGGGTGGAGGTGGGTTGCAAAGTAGTTTGCAGAGGAAGCAGCGACAGTAGGAAGGCCAGACCAGTTTAAATACGGTGCCCTGAATGAGATTCACCTTTTGGTTGTATAGAAAGGAGTCATGATCTATCAGTTGACTCTCTTCCGTCAATCAGCTGTTCCATCAGTTGACTGGGCTGCTTGAGGTCAGCTGATGTAGCTGGGATGTGAGATGAGCTTGACATTGTGTCCTGCCTGAACTAACGCTATGCTCAATTTACAAAAATGGACAGGCAGAGGGAACTTGCTGTAGCTCTGGTTGAGGGTGAGAGGCTGCTTAGCAAATAGTTTGTTGGGCACAGTTAAACAGAGATCTGTGTGAGTACATGAGACCCTAATAAAGAGGGTGGATCACAGGGAGTACCACCAGTTGGTCCAGGAGCTTCGCCTCTATGATGGTCGTTTCAAGTACTGCACTTATATATTTCCAGCGAGCAAAAAGCTTCATTCTAATCAGAAACAATTACAAAAAGCCACCTCCAGCTGCTAAAATGCTTGAAATTGGATCGGGGGCCTGTTTTTTACTTGCAAAAATTATCATTATCACAGTTAACCATAGCTGTTAATGCATTGTGCCAACCAAACTAGAAGCTGGCATTCTTTTAAGAAAGTGATATCCATTGGTTGATCAGAATTGAACCTCAGATTACTTTGATAATAAAAGTAAAGAGATTAGATTTCATATTTGGCTCAACCCTACAGTCTACGGTCAAAATTCCTGAATCTATGTCATCTACAGCATTAACACTCATAGTTCTTTGAGACAAAAGCATGTATCCTGCGCCATAGTGAGACAAAATATGTCTGAGTGTTTCAGCTTCTGTGTGTGTGTGTGTGTGGGTGTGCATGTGTGTCCTACTGCAGCCGCCTATTAAATTTAAACACCGTTTTTATGACAGGCTTTGTAAAAACAGAACACAGGCAGGGCCACAATTTACCCCTTCCACTTAGCACTCTATCACGCTATCTCTGTATTTCCCCACACTCATCCCTCTCTCCTCGTAAATCTATCTCTCGTTCTCTCCACTCAAAAGTCCATTATAGCCTCCTGCCTGCAGCTTTCTCTGTTTGTTATCCGTCCCACTCACATTATCTCTGCCTCTCCCTTCGACTCTCTTCTCTCTCTTCATTATATCGGTAAAATCAGACCTGATGTTCTTTCTCCATCATTTCTTTTTTGGCTCTGTTCTTCTCACTGCTTGTGTGTCACCGCTTCTCCTCATGGTCCAGCCACTTTTCTTTTCCACCTATTTTTGTCCCTTTGCAGACACTCTATGCAGATCTTCAGCATTCTCTATTATTCTAAACTTACTTTACTTTTCCCTTCTGCTACCTATAACCCCCCCCCCCTTCCCTCTCCCTGATTCTCCTCCCTGGTGCTGCATGCACTTTATCACTTTTGGCAGCGCCAACTTAAAAAAGAAGAGAATTTATGCAAATGCGGGGCTGAAAAATGAGTGTTCACCTCCATTGCAGTGTGCAGAGGAAAGTAGCGAAGCGCCTCATTACAATATTTTCTCTTTGTTGTGGATCCGCGGGATAATAATTAAGAATGATTTGTGATGTTGGAAAGAAGCTGAGCCTCTTCTCCTCCCAGGAAATTCACCTAATACTCAGTTACTATACATGTAGACAGACATGGAGATAGAGTCATAACCAGCAATCTGATTATAAAGCAATTTGACAGTCAGTTGAGAGACAGGCCAACTGGTTGCAGCACACTGAGCTTTATCAATGACTGCTGCAATACCTTTCTAGTTGTCTGACTCATCACCGAAGCTGAGAAAATAACTACCATGACACAGGATACAAGATACAAGACAATGGAAAGTATGCAGAGTACTCTTTTTTAATAAAAATGTTTTGTTGAAATAAAATGTTTTTCTTTGAGACTGGTTTTATTAAACTGGTTTGGACTGGTATGATTAAATATAGATCCATCTTACACCATCTGCTCACTGTGAAAATGTTTCCTCTCCTCTCCTCTCCTTTCCTTTCCTCTCCTCTCCTCTCCTTTCCTCTCCTCTCCTCTCCTCTGACGGATTCTCCCTGCCTCTCTGTGGGCTAGCTGTCATCCTTCTGTTTGCTCTTTGTGACTTCTGAAACTGACGCAGCACTGCTGAGGCCAAATATCAAATTGTCAAGACTCAAAAGTGCAGAGGTCAGAATACAGATATGTTCTCTTGACACACACATACATGCTGTATATTTGCACATAGACAATTTACAGATGGGTGACAGATTACGTAAACAAAAGAACCTGATGAAATATGGTGAATGGAGATTCTTCCATGCAGGACATGACTGGTCACAATATGAAAATAATTTGCTGTGGCCTCAACAGTTTACAACCTTATTAAACACCAATGGGAGATTTTGGAGCAACATGATAGACAGCGCTCTACCCACCATCATCAAACACCAAATGAGGGAATATCTCTTGAAAGACTGGTAGTCATCCCTTTAGGAGAGTTCAGAGAGAGACTTGGAGAATCAATGACGAGGAGTACTAAAGCTGTTCTAGAGGCTAAAGGTGGCCCCACATCTTACAAGTTTTAAAGGATTTGTGGCTCTTTTTACAGCATTAAACAGTCAAATTTTACCAAACTACTGCAAAGAGGTTTTGTGCTTGTACAATGTCGGAAAAATAGCATGTGGATTTGGGCTTCTGCAATAATGATTTAACCCTTTAAACTCCATTGAAATGGTTCACCACATGTTAGGATTTATGTTCATTGTGATGTCATTTCTGGGAGTTTTTTCAAATGCTTCATATCCCTAAAATCTGAACAACCTAAGCTAAAAGGTAATGTAAGTCACTAAAATAGTTGATAAAAGTATTGAAATTATGTCCTAAATGTAAAGACAAAAAAAAAAAAAAAAAAAAAATTATGGTTTTTCACTTTCTAATTGTCTGGCTTAGGGGAAGGTATCAAGTATTTTCAAGTCAAAGACTCAAGTCCAAGTAAAGTCACAAGCCATTGGTGTTAAAGTCTAAGTGGAATTGGAGGTCTAACGTCATCAGATTTGTGACACAAATCCGACTCAAATCCAAGTCATGTGATTTGAATCCACACCTCTGCATCAAAGTAAACAGTTGATCTCACAAAAATTCTCCAGTCAGGTGCCATAAAACTATTGCAGAAGAAGAGGGTGCAACAAGATGCCGTATTTCAAAAAAAAAAAAAAAAAAGCGCCAGTCAAACTTCAAACACACAAAGAACATGGAAAATGTGATGCAAACATAGTATTGTTTGTTTCATGTATTCATTTTAGGATGGTTACAGTCCCCTTACTGCTCCACATAGATCTAATCATTTTGTCTGACACTATTCTTAATGTCTTCAGTGGATGTTTTAGTCACATGCTTCATGTACATTATGATTTATTCACTAAATCTGTCACTTTATGGCAGTTTTCTTTTATGGACAGACCAACTTTTCCACCTCAGGCAAGTGTAAAGTCTTTCTGCATGTGCTCCACCTTTCTAAACACCTTCACTCGGGGCTTCTTGTAAATGCAAATGGAAAATCTGCACACACAAAAAAACAAGTGGATGGAAAAATATGGTGACACAAATCATACTGGTCCAGAAAATTTAAACACTGAAGACAGCAATGAAAAATGCTGCTAATGTCTATATCCTCATATAACAGTTTTCATGATATCCTACAAAAAACGCACTCGCAACAGTTTGATGTTATGTTTTTAACGTAGAGTTCAGTCAGGACCACTTTGTCAAAATAATCTTTATTTACTTGCACAAGTTATATTACATTTGGCGGTATGGTTCTGTTCTGGGACCCCCTGCTTTTCCACGCTCTTGCATAGAAAGCCTGAGGCAGGAAGAGCACACCTTCCTGCCCTTCATGAGCCATCATGAACGGCTGGAGCAGGGGGCGCAGCAGCAAAAGAAAACCCAGACAGAGCAGAGCAAGCAAATGAATACAATAAAGTTCGGACCCGCATAGCAGGAGGCTCTGGGACCCCCTGCTCTTCCACACGCTGCGTGGAAAGCCTGAGGCAGGAAGAGCACACCTTCCTGCCCTTCATGAGCCATCATGAACGGCTATAGCAGGGAGCGCAGCAGCAAAAGACCCAGATAGAGCAGAGAAAACGGCATGACAGGAGGAGCAGAGGAAGCAGCAAAAGGGGCCAGGCCAGAGCTGTTTAAATAGTGCGCTCTGAATGCAATTTTCCAATAGGAGCAAAGGGGCCGTCAGCTGAGCCATCAGCTGATTGAGGATTGCTTGCTTGCCATTAACGGCTAATTAGAGCTTGACGTCGTGGCCTGCCAGAACTAACGCTACGCTTGATTTCAGTCAGGACCACTTTGTCAAAATAATCTTTATTTACTTGCACAAGTTATATTACATTTGGCGGTATGGTTCTGTTCTGGGACCCCCTGCTTTTCCATGCGCTTGCGTAGCAAGCCTGAGGCAGAAAGAGCACACCTTCCTGCCCTTCATGAGCCACCATGAACGGCTGGAGCAGGGGGCGCAGCAGCAAAACAAACCCCCCCAAAACGACCATACCAAGCAAAACTCCCTGGCCCTTCTTGCTACAAGAAGGAGCCAGAGAGGTTATCTGAGTAGGAGATAAATGTATAATATTAGAAATTTAGAAATGAAATCTAATTAATCGAAACCCTCAACCTAATGGAAATGTGGAGAGATTAAAATAGTCATACCATGGTCTATATCTTTATTACGATAGCCAGCGTTTACAGAGCACTCATTGCTTTTTGAGCATCTAGGATGGCTCGAACCTCGGGGCGCAGATAACATTCATAGGCAGATGATGACCATCTGCCCAAGGCTTTTAAGGTGGACACAGGCGCTATCATTGCTGCTGTTGTAGCTGCTCCTATGCGGAACGAATGAGCTGTGTAGCGTTCTGGTGGGAGTCCGCAGGACTGGCAGAGGAGGCGGAGACGAGTGGTGAACCAAGCACGTGACATGGGCTGCCCTCTCTCTGTGAGCGGCTCTTGCTGGCTGGCTTGAGCACAGCTTTTCAAGTAGCGGACGATGGAAGAAAACAGACAGAAAGCAGAATTAGTTTGAGCAATTACAACAGAAGTTCCTTTCCTGTCTCGATTGGTTTTGGAATGTTTCAAGTGTAGACAAAGGTAGTGGCTGTTAACTGTTACATCGGCTATAGTGAGGTCGTGCGAAGGATCAAAAGATCGCCTGCGTGTGGTGAACTCTCCGCATCTTAAAAAGCCGGAAAAAGCTGTGAGGAAGACAGTTTCTAAAAGTAAGTCTGTATATGAATCGAAGCACCCAACCCTTAAGTGTGTGATTAATTTGTGCAATAATGGTGGAGCGAAAGGGAGATGAATATCATTGCCTTGTGGTTTCTCTCTTTTAAAGCCGTTTAGCAGGAGTTGAATGAATGGATTTCCTAGAAGGCTGATGGTGGATGGATCCAAACAGAGCAGGAGGAACTGCACACCTGCTAGAAGGCCTTTGATGGAGGCATATTGCGGGACTCAAAGCAGTGAACCAGGAAGGCACATACAGTGGGAATATTTACAGGCAAAATAACAACTGAGAAAGTGGAACAAAATGAGGTGAAACAGGACCATACAGAGTCATACAGTTTTAATGTGGATTTTGCTAATCCAGAACGCATATAATGAGCCGCTGACAGCATGTATGACTGCAGAGTCAATCTAGCACCGTTTGGCAGAAAGGTGGGCAAGGCAGGCTGGATGGTGTTGCTTCTGGACACATTCTGTGGAATTTCTGAAATTCAAATCGAGATAATGCATCAGCAATCTTATTATCTAATCCTGGAATATGGATTGCTCGAATAATGAAATTCCCCAGCACAGATGCCCAAGTAAGTCTTCTTACGAATCTGTTAATGAATGGTATGGAGGAACGCCCTTTGTTAATAATATGGACAGCTGCTTCGTTGTTCGTTGAAAAAGAGGATTTGCTTCCTGGACCAGTGTTTCCCCCAAATAAGACATGCTATAACAATAGGGTATCCATTAATGCAGAAGAAAGAACATTGGCTGGTAAAGATGACAGTTCTTTTGGCCACACATCAGCGAACCACTGGTTATTAAAGAACCCCCCAAAACCAATGGAAGGAGCTGCGTCAGTGAATAACCTAATGGCCACAGAAGATTCTGGATTATCGTTATAGAAAAAGGAAATGCTGTTTTATTCCTGGAGCAGCAAAGACCAGAACCGGAGATCTGATCTGCACCCTTCATCCAAATTAACCATGTCGTGTAGATTTTTGACAGTTTTTGAGAGGTCAAGAAGCCTGGATATGAAAGAGCGGCCCTGAGGAATAACGCACATGGCGAAATTTAGATGGAGGGAGAGCAAATCTCTTTTTGAGATGGTTTTTGAACACTGCTCCTTCATAATTTCTCTGATGCGGTTTAATTTTTCGAGTGGCAAGGACACTTTCATGAGATTGCTATCTAATTTAATGCCCAGAAATTCAATGACTTGGAGTGGACCTGAAGTTTTTTCCTCAGATAGGGGGACTCCTAGATTTGTGAAAGTATCTTTAAGCATGGTGATAGCATGACCTGACTTGGCATGAGGGTAATCTTCAAGAAGAAAATCGTCTAACAGGTGAAGCACAAACGGCAGCTTGCAGTTATTTAACATAATCCAGCAAAAAGCCTCTGACAATGTATCAGATATTTTTGGGCTGCTGCGACACAAAAGGTGAGTCTAATTGAAAAATACATTTTCTCTCTCCATTTAACGCCAAACAGATGCCACTGTGAAGGGTGTAAAGGTATAACTTGCATAAAATGCGTCAGTGATGTCAGCTTTTGATAACCACGCGCCCCTACCTGCTTGTTTAATGAGCTTAATGGCATCGTCAATAGAGGCATAAAACAGTGAGAACGGCGGCAGCGGAATGAGACTGTTAATGCTTTGGGCTTCGTCGTTGTGAGGAGCAGATACATCGATAATTAAACGCTTTTTGCCAGAATATTTATGGGTAGCAACACCAATGGGGTTAATGCGCGTTAGAGGAAAGGGTGATTTAACGAAAAGTCCAATCATGAAACCCTTCCTGACTTCTTTCTCCAGTAAAGTATCTACTGTCTCAGGCTCTTTCAAAGCTGATTGCAGATTATTACACACATATGACACCTTACTGTACGTTCAGACCAAAAGAGGCAAAAGAGGCAAGGACGCCGGAAGTTAATACATTTTCAATGAGAGCCCGGCGTCCTGAGCGGCCAAAGCGTCAGCCGGCGTCAGCCGCGCGTCCAGAGCGTCCAAAGCGTCCAAAGTGGCTAAAGCGTCCAAAGCGGCACCAGATGAAAAGTTGAACCTCGGTTAACTTTATGGTAATTAGCTATGACGCGGTTCAGCGGCAACCGGCGGCAACCAATCAGAGTAGAGGTGTCCTTCGCTCGAGCGGGCCCCAAAGAACAACGCATGTAACTTTGGTTCCTAGTTCCGTCATGGATGCCGAGAAATTGATCACTTGTGTGCGGGCTCATCCCATCCTCTACAATGTCAGCCTTTTTGGCTACCGGGACCAAAATAAAAAATATGTTGCCTGGGATCGTGTCACGGAGGTGGTTGGTTGGTCTGGTGAGTTTAAAAAAATGTATAAATGTATAAATAGCGGAGTGAAGTGCAGTCTGTGGCAAAGACGTAGCCTGGGCATGCAAGCCTTTCTTGCTTCATCTGAATGAGATGACACATTGCACAACAAAGCATTTTATCAGCATGATTTGAAAACGAACTGCCATTTAAATAGAGCAAAAATATCTTGATGTGTGAAGTGAAAAGTGCAGTTTTTTCGCGCTTTAATTTGCCGCCGAAAACGTCTATTTACAGATCATCGGTACGATTAAATCTCGTTTAGTGTCAGGGGATTTGAAAGTAAATGTCTCGATATGCATGGCACCAGCACCACCTTTCAATCTGTTTCGAAGGGTTCTGTACAATCACAAATCTGGGGCGGACTGGCCTGTGTAATGTGGAAGTAATTAATTACAAATACTCAAATTACTAATTAAGTAGTTTTTTGGGGGTACTTGTAATTTTCAAGTCTGTATTTTTTTTAGTTTTACTTAAGTATTCATTATGCTATGTAACTCCCGCTCATAATTGTTATTATTGTATCATTAACATGGTCTGCGATGACTATAAATATGTGCGTTTAACCCTCAAAATCATATGGACTCATCATGGATTTGGATGACATCGCTGTGATGTGTGCTGCTGCCTGCCTGTACCCCCGAAGAAGACGCTTGAAAAAAAAAAGCACTTTTCACTGCACACATCAAGATATTTGTGCTCTATTTAAATGTCAGTTAGTTGATAAAATGCTTTGTTGTGCAATGTGTCATCTCTCAGATGAAGCAAGAAAGGCTTGCATGCCCAGGGTACGTCTTTGCCACAGAATTTTAGTATATTTCAAAGTTGTAAAGGTTTGATGTTGTGGTGGGTAAATCATAATGCCCTTTGTTAATTGCTTCCTCCTCAATAGTCAATCCGCTCATGACTAGATGGTGATTTTGATTTATGTTCATGCTCTGAGATTTTTTTTTCTGTATTTAATGACACACAAAACCTCCTATGCAACTAGGCATGCTTTAAACTGACGGTGAACAACAGCAAGCAGCACTATGCCGCTGTCAAGAAGTCTGCTTTGCGGCTCCTTTAAATGACTAGCGCGATTTAACTTTGACGTCAGTCACGTGAAGAGCGACCAAAGCAGCTAAAATATTTTGCCACTTTGGAAGCTGTCCTGTTTCTTGCGCAGCCTCGGGCGTCCTTGCCTCTTTTGCCTCTTTTGGTCTGAACGCACAGTTAGGCAACCAAATCAGACCAGCCATGAAACCTTGGATCAGTCCAGTGATCAAATAATTGACAAAGCAGCGGTTTGGATGCTTCCTTAAAGCCTTTCCCAGCTCAGGCACGTTGACTGAGGTTGAAGGTTTTTTTTTTCTTTTCCGACCTTGAAAGGTGGGTTCGTCTGGGGCACACCGACTTTGGATGCCCGTCCCCACAATAACTTAGTCTCAGATTTTAAGCCCGCCGGTGGATGGACTATAGCCACAGATTTAGGGCACATATTGGAGGAGTGTGAGAAAGAGCCACAAATGGAGCAGGAAAGAGCTTGACGGTCAGTGCAGTGCCTGTTAATTAAAGCCAGGTCAACCTCGGACCAGTCCAGTCTTTGAGTAAACCTTTGAATGAACATGGCAGCCTTTGCAGAGAATAATTTATGGTATTCATAGAACAGAGTTCCACCGTATGTCATGGCAAGATCGGCAATGATGGCAAGAGAAGTGTCCAGTTCAGCTCTGCGGGATGGATGGACTTCACAGATTACATCTCTGAACACACCAAAACCTAAAGTGAATTCTGCTAGTGTCAGAGTCTTTGAAAGTCTAGGATCACTATCTTGTAGCATCACAGACACATCACCACAGTCTACCTTGCGCCTATCACTGAAATCTGAGCACAGCAGGATTTTAACAAGATTAACATCATTACCTGCGAGGATCTGGCTCCTCAGATTGGAGGAGATGGCAGCAGCAGGAGGGTAGAATGGGACACCGGTGGAGATTGGAACTGCACTTCCCAGAGATCTACAGGGGATTGTGATGCCGTCGAGGGGTGCCGGAGTGATGTCATCGGCCCGTGACGATGGTCCTCCTGCCGAGGAAGAAGCAGCCTGGTCCCGGGATGTAAACACGGCGGCCTGGGAAGAAGAGCTGGACGATGGAGCGGCACGGGCTTCTAAGGTCTGGATTCTGGAGTTCATGTTTGAAAGAGATGACTGGGTGGATGACAGTGCTGACAGGATGGCATCGTTTGCCGGAGCTGCGGAGCCGACTGCTGAGGCCGGGGCTCTAGCTCTTTTGGGCAGCGGGGCAGCGGTTGGAGTCGGTGCGTCTGCTGGGTTTCGGGAGCAGTGTTTGCGCTTAGCTGGAGCTTTCCGAGGAGCGGAGGAAGGAAGGTGATCAACAGGTGGAGACTGGAACCCAGCGCAGCCCATGAATAGAGTTAACAATTCCTGGTGCGACGCTCCGACTGGAGCGGTAATGTCGTTGCAAAACAGAAACTCTAAAAGCCTTGAAATCGGCCAGTCATCAATCAATGGAATATTTGCGGCTTTGCCTGTCAGACGAGAGCTTCAACGGCGAGAAGGAGGCCTCTCGTCATCGCAGATGGCTTCCTCTGCCTCGGAGTTTTGTTGCGACTCCATGATGCAGTCGAATTGCCACGGATCGTCATCGTGGACGGAGGTCAGCGACATCAGGAGCAGCAGGGTGCGTATAACCACGAGTAGAGATCTCTTCTTCATGCATGAGTTTGTCTTGTGCGATTACCAGCAGAGGAAGCAGCAAAAGGGGCCAGGCCAGAGCTGTTTAAATAGCGCGCTCTGAATGCAATTTTCCAATAGGAGCAAAGGGGCAGTCAGCTGAGCCATCAGCTGATTGAGGATTGCTTGCTTGCCATTAACGGCTAATTAGAGCTTGATGTTGTGGCCTGCCAGAACTAATGCTACGCTTGATTTACGTAAATAACATAAAGTTATGGAGGTAAAATTTTAGGCAAGTTAAGTTATTGCGGTAAGGTTTGAAAAAAAAAAAAAACATGATGAGGATGTACCTTAAAATGACTTAAATTTCACACAGTTCTGAAAATATGTTTCCAGGGGAGAGTCCTGGGGGGATGTCTGCCTTTTTGTGACTCATTCACCACCACAGCCTGCCTCCTTACAAGTTCGCTAGGGACTACTTCCTTGTATACTCTCAACAGCGCATTGGTCACATGATTGCAACCTTTCAGAATATTTGGAGAAGTTCAAATTTGGGTGCATTACTTTTCGTAGGAAAATATCCAGTTTGAGAATAGCCTGACTATGTTCAGCAGAAAATATCCACAACACTTGTCAAAACAGTCTCAAGTGCATACATTGCTAAAAAAAAACATTGAACAACAAGAACATTGTGGTGACCATACAGGTTGTGCCCCTGATGCTGATTTGTGGCAGGTTTGGTAAATATCTCTCTTATGTCAGTTATGTCAGAGATTTTTTGTGAAATACTTTTTATAGGACATAGATATCAAATAAAAATAAAATAAAAATGTAAGAAAAAAAAAATCACCACTTTTAATCATTTTAAAACCATCATCAGTTTTTACCTGCCCTAGTATACTTCAGACTGTCTCTAAACTCTCACGGATTATTATGTGTACACACGCACACACACACACACACACACACACACACACACACACACACACACACACACACACACACACACACACCTGTGCATATAGAGATACCGTATGCGTGGCTGCCTGCATTCATTAATAAAGAGAATGACCGGGAGTAGGGGAAGGGGTAGAGAGGGACAGACAGGACAGGACAGCACAGACAGGGAGGAAAAATAATAGCCAATTTAGCCTTGTCGTCTTAAAGCTACACCTTGGCATTTTGAATTTTGCCTGGTTATTTTTCTTCACCAGACACTTGTCATATTGTGCAGGGAAAAGTTTCACTTTCCCTAAAAATGGCTTGTTAGCATCAGTAGAATGCCACATTGAAACCAAAGGGGCACCGTAAGCGATCCCTTTAAAAATCCTTAAAAAACAAGTGCAGAAGGAAGAAGAGAAGACGGAAGAAGGAGGAGGTAGAGACGTATGGAGGGGAGGGAGGGTCACCGAATGTGTCCTCACTCCGTTTTTATTCTGTCGCTGTTCGATGTCCACTGTGGCAGAAGTGGATAATGAGGAAAGAGGAAGGGAGGTATCAGAGGGATGAGGATGCAGAGAGGAAAAAAGGAAGGGAAGAAAACTCAGAGGAGAGGAAGGAATAATAGAAAATTATCTGGATCAGGGGGCAGATCTGATATGAAAAGCTTTAAAATGTATGTAAGGGAAATACAAGAATTCAAAACTGATTTCAGCAAGTCAAAGAGAGGGCAGAATGAGGCTCCTGGAAATGAAAGCAGTCAGTGGAGTTTCCTCACAAGGACAGATGTACAAAAATTTGTTTCATATGTGTGTGTCATGCCTGCAAGGTACATTTTAGTGTGCAAGACTGATTTCATTGTGTCGAATGTGTGCTTATTGAATGTCATGCTTTTTGTATGTTGGAATACATTTGTGTAGGTGTACGTGTCTATGTGTGGGTGTCTGTGTGTCACCTTTTTACACAACCCAGCATTTCAATTAAAGGCTGAAAGCACTCCTTTGTTTGGCGTACTGTTGAGGAGAGAGAAAGAAAGAGTGAAGCGTATTACTCTATTCAAACATTCAGTGGGAACAAAAGGGAAAGATTCAATTTTTTCCCTGCCTGCCTCGCATGAAGGACAAACTCTTTTCATTGGTGTTTAGAGGACACACACACACACACACACACACACACACACACATGCACGCACCACCTACTCACACCCATTCAAGCACAAACACACATGAACGCAACTCTTATGCCAACTTCTTCCATCCCCTCACATATATACATAGTATGCACACAATAGGTGGTCTGCATGCCGTGGTGGAATGTCATTAAATACATTTACTCAAGTACTGTACTATGTTGAGATACTTTACTTG
Organism: Epinephelus cyanopodus; assembly: GCA_026686955.1. NCBI lineage: Eukaryota > Metazoa > Chordata > Actinopteri > Perciformes > Serranidae > Epinephelus > Epinephelus cyanopodus. The sequence goes on along the minus strand of CM048917.1, from coordinate 37,577,448 downwards.
AGTATTTCCATTTTCTGATAATTCATACTTATCTGTCAATATAGTCAAAATCGAGTCGACAAGTCATTTGATGACGTCATCACATTGACACAGCGGAGGAAAGTGAAGTATCTCCACACATGTGATCTGTGTCTGTGAAGGCCTGAACATACTCAGGCGGAACGTACACAGGACGGACTCTGCAGATGTCCGCAAGCTCTGTGCGCGCAAAGCTCAAGGCCCGAACACACTCGGGCATACTGTAAGTGGAGCAGACTCCGCGAGGAATGTCCGCAGTCATTCGGGCTTTCATAGTTTAGCGCACTTCCGCGTTGTAGTTTCCTGTAAAAATATCCGTAGAAAATCCCCCGATGTGAAAAATACATGCCGAGCAGTCACTGGTGAGCGGAGCAGAGTCAGCGCGGTCATAAAATCTGAGCTTTGAGCGCACAGGGCTTGCGAACGTCCACTTTGAGTCCGTGCGGACCTCCGCAGAGTCCGCTCCGCACACCAGTAGCCTGAATGACTGTGGACATTCCTCGCGAGTCTGCTCCGCTTACAGTATGCACAAGTATGTTCACTTAGTCAAGGATAAAGTATCAGCGTAAGCACACACAGAGAGAGAGGGGGAAAAAAAACACACGACTTGTCGACTCCTCCCGGGGGGTGTCAACCAGTGGCGGTTGCTGGTCTTTCAAACAGGGGAAGCTCACTTTAAGTTTATATCATAAAAGTTGTCACATTGTAGCGAGGCAATAACTTACAAAAGGAGCATTTAATTGAAGCTGTTTTTCAACCACACTCATGCCATAGAACCACAGCAAAACACACCTCAAAGATTTTCAGATGGGTGAAAAGAACTGTTACTTTTCCCCACCCTTTGCACCAAATCAATCTGTTGATCTGCCCTGCTGTTTAACTCTAAATTCAAATTGTCTGCCATTATGTGCAGCTTGCTAGCTCGCTCGCTAGCTGGGGCTGCTAGTGTGACCGCCTGAAAGTGCTTTGGGACGGTGGAGGGCTCACAGCAGCACCCACTGCTCGTTGGGGACAGTAACTGCAGAGTGACAGAAGTCAGAGTCTCCAAACACGAGTACAGTCTCCAACAACACCAGAAAAAGATGCTAGATTTGTCGTTAGTCGTTTTTAACAAAGAAAAAGTCACTAAGAGGATTGCAAAAGTCTCCACATCATCTTGGAACAACGGAATGAAACTTGAAAATCACTCCGGTGGTGGTTTATATTTCAAGATCGCTGATTCGCTCATTTCACTGTCAATCAAAAAGGGATTCAGCCTCAGACAGATCATCCAATCATCATGCAGAAGCCCAGTGTCCAGGCCAGCTGAGGCCAGCCCACTGCCCCATAGAACCCCTAGAGATGCTGAGCGTCCGATGGACGGGACAAAGCCGAGCATTTATCCAATGACTGTCTAGTTTCGCTGCAGTGGAACAACCCACTCTGTGCTTCCCTATTGAAGTCTTTGGACGCTGAGCTTCTACATTGTTAAATGCACTGTGATGCTACGGGAATGAATGAGAAGAAAGTCGTGTCAGTGACCTGTGATAAGTAGCTGATTCTGAACAAAAGTTGAATGCGTTCTAGCATTTAGTCAATGAAATGTAAACACAACAGTACATATTTGACCACTTATTTTTTGACATTTTAGGGGAAGCTGAGCTTCCCTTGCAGTCTTAGAGCAATCGCCACTGGTGTCAACTTGTGCCACTGACGTCGGCGTGTCGACAAATCGACTTTTCTGTTAATGCCCTAATTCATACTTACTTGACTACATTTCAGGAGTGGAGCAGGCAGAGTCACGACTATGCCATGGAGTCCTGGTGGGAACCGTGGCCAGAAGAAGGGCTGGGCTTGGAACCACCGCACCTCCTCGTTTTGACAAGGCTCGGGGAAAGGAGCGGAGGCAACTTGTCCAGAATGAGGTGAGAGCAGCTGTGGAAGAGGAGAGATCCAGCAGAGCAGTGGGAATGAAACAGCAAGCGCCTGGACCAGATGGGAGCAAGCTGTGGAGAGGAAGATCTTGTGGACTGACCTTTGACAGGCAGAGCCACATCGCATCAAGTTCTTGGTCCAGGCAGTCTACGATGTCCTTCCCAGCCCATCCAACCTGCACTGTTGGGGTTTGGTCGAAACACCAGCATGCCCCCTGTGCCAGGGAAAGGAAAAAATACGACAGCCTAGTCAACGACTGCCCTAGCCATGCATCAGAAGATGTTTCACTGTAACAGGTGTAATATTGTACTTTTCACTTCACTACGTTTATTTGACCATCTGTAATTACAAAGATTCAGATTAATAATACCAAATATACATTCAATGGCCGCTTTATTAGGTACACCTGTTCTACTGCTTGTGGATGCAAATAGCTAATCAGCCAATCATGTGGCAGCCACTCAGTGCATTTAGACATGTAGACATGATCAACGGCGCACGCTGGTTGTTGTTATTGGACGGCACCCACCCTCTTGCAATTGGACTTTGAACTTATCCCACTGTAGTGGTACGTGAGGCACCATAGCACTACGGTACTCCACCCTGCAACACTAGTGACATCAGCCAATACTGTATGTAGTTTTTAGATGTGAAAAGTTCTAGACCCATGCATTCCAGTACGTTCCGGCGCAAATTAAGCACTGGTACTTACCAATTATCCCTGGTTGTCTTTCACGGCGTGTGTGATGTCATCGGGTTATTCTTGTCCTATTTTTATTACTTTTACTATTATTTGATTCACTGCCAGAACTGTCTGTTCATGTGCCAGCCGACATGGTGTTGTAGTCACCTAAAAGCGTCAGCAGATGGCAGGAGCTACATTTGAAGTACCGTTGGCAAAACATTCAAGCTACTGTATCCTCCACAACCAAGTTCCTGTAAATGTTTCACAGTAAAAGTCTTTCTAGAAAATGCAGGGATTCTCTCAGTCGAAGTTATAAGGGGCTTTTAATCTGAAATAAATTGTTGGTGAGAAAGTGTTGGGTTTAAAATGACGGCACAATGTGTTAACTTTATGAAGACAACGGGAGTGGATAATGTAGTCTGTTTCAAATGAAGCTGGGAGCCTCTGCAGTTGAGGTGCGCCGCTATTTGTTAATGTTATTACTTTATGTCCGACAGTGAGGATGTAGCATTGTTTGCTAGCTTGATGCTAATGACAGTAAGGTTAACTCAGCGGGTTGACAAAGTGCCTCTGCTGTTTCACACCATCATTTCCCCCTTTTACTGTGTGTGCTAACATCCCTAGAGGAAATATTAAAAACGCTGGGGTGTTGTTGTCATACAGTGTCTACGGCAGCAGATCGTTGTGTGTTTCTACTGGTCAAAGTGACGGCTGTGATGGGAGAACTGGATCTCAGTGAAGGGCAAGTGGTCCATAACTTTAATTTTGGAGACAAAAACATGTAGGCTTAGCGCCCTGTGGTCCATTGCCCAATAGGAAATGTAGAATACTCAAAAGTACATTAAAAGTGCTTGAGTTACTTTACTCAGGGAGTAATGTTGGAAGTACTTTTAAAGGAACTTGAGTTACTTTACTCAGGGAGTAATGCAGTAAAGTAACTGGTTACTTTTAAAAAAGTAACGCAGTAAAGTACTTTGATTACTTTTAAAGTAACCCTTACCCAACTCTGATCTTAACCAGCTGCAACATAAAAAGAATACTTCACCTGCAAAATGTCCATTTATCAATTATTCACTGTGTGTTGCCTTGAATTTGTGAAGAAAACTTGCTTTTCTTGCATGCCTCTACAAGAGTCCAAGAAGAAGAATCCAAAAGAGGGGAACATTCTTTTTGAACTGAAATCACTGGGGACCATGTTAAACAACTAAAAATTCACAGTTTAACAATTAAATTATATCAAAGCAAATGCTTCAGGTTTACCAGCTGTCTCCTGTGAGCGGAGACATATTGCCTTCCCATTTCCACTCGTCTTTTTAAACCAATACTCTCCTGTGTTGCGTTTCTGATAATTAAAGGATAACTTCGGTATTTTTCAACCTGGGCCCTATTTCCCCATGTGTATGTGTGCATATGATTCATAGGTATAACTTGTTCAGTACTGAGGGAGGCGGATGCAGCCGGGAGGCGCGAAACAAGCTAAAATGGTAATGGGGGCAAATGTGTCCCGTATAAGTTTGCGCATTAAAAGTGCTCTTTTTCGCCACTGACTGCTCTGGGCTGTGACGTCATCTCGCGAGAGCTTTGCTTGTTGCCGGAAGAAAACAGAGGAGCCATGCAGAGCGCTGCTCCGAGTGGCGCTGGTTATCCCGGAGTACAGCTGAGAGTTTTACTGCATCGATTGAAAACAATGGCTTGTGTTTGTGTTTATCCGAATTGCAAGGACAGGATGTCGCACAACACCCCGTACGGCTTTCATAGAGCTGCCTTTGTCAGAAGGTGAGATGCTGAAGTTGTGGCTAGTTGTGTTACAAACGGATGCTAACACTCCTGTCCAGACACTGCTCACTTCTCCCAAGATGACTACTGCCAGCCGAAGAAAAGAAGACATCCAATTAAAGCACAACTAAAAAGAAACATAAGAAGAAATTAAGAAGAGGAGAAGAACAAATTAAGAAGAGGAGAAGAGAGGAGAACCCACTTGGCCTGATTGTTGCGGCCTACTTTGTAGTTTTTGGTTTGTTGTTTTATTTATTCAGAGAACGGTGTTTTTCAGTTTTGTGTAAAGGTTTGTTGATTGTGAAGATCACTTACCTATAGACCACTTAAGTATGAACAATGTGGCATTGATGTCTTTGTTGTTGTCTGTTATAAATTAATGCTAAATGTAGAAAGTGAATATGTAGCAGCTGCTAGGTGTATACTGTAAAATAGATCTTGAGATACTTCATAACACAAATACGATGTATGTATTTAGCCCTCAAGGCACCCTGATGCTGGCGGATAGAAACCTCCCAACAGGGTGAACTTTTTTCCTTTGGCACCAGAACTTTGCATATGCACAAACACAAATTGTGGAAGAGATGCCCTTTTTTCACGTGAGCACCTGACCTGCAAAATGTCTGTGCACGGCACTGCTCACACTACACAACTCAGTACCTCTCAAACACATGCATGTTCACAAAAGTATTATACTTAACACTACATGCTAAGGCATGCTAGTGATGGAATGTTTATATAGATGTGTTTCATATCATAATGTTTTAGTGAAAATGCATGTGCTCTGGAAGTACTGAGCATATGAGTGGATAAATGAGACTTAGATTATACTGCATGAGTTGTGTGAGTAAACAGATATTTTGTTACAGTTTTGTACACCCCATTTACTCCAGTTCATAAAGAATGTTTGGCTTTTTGGATTCTTGGTTCACCATGAGGGCATGCAAGAAAAACAAAGCTCTCTTCACAAATGTAACACACAGTGTGTAAAATACAAATGTTCATTTTGAAGTGTTCCTTTAAAGTGATAAACAAATAACCCACCAGTAATTATAATACAGCAATATTGTTCTGACATGGGCCATTCTGCATAATAAGTACTTCTACATTTGGTATATTAAGAATATTTTGATGCAAATACTTTTTAATTTTACTTTTACTTGATTTGAATGCAAGACTTTGTATTGCTACCTCTACTTTAGTAAAAGATGTGAATACTTCCTCCATCACTGTCTGTATGTAAAGTGTGATACCTCCATTTCTTTCCATTTAAATGTGAAGCAGGGCCTCTCTCACTCTGTGGTCAATCTGCATGCTGTGGCTAAACTAATAATGAAGGCTGTGAGCTCTATTCTACTGAAAGAAGTATTGAAACATAATTTGCACAACTACATTATCTGGATATGAAAGTTTCACACTTTTACATGAAAATCTCTTGTTCACGCTGATCCTCTAATGTCTAAGTTAATAGTTCATTGTTTCAATGCGGCAATGTAAAACAAACAGCCACACTTTAGGAGCAATGGCACTACCAGGTGCCAATGTTCCATGTGAACTGTAACATTCAGTATTTTAGGATTCATCAGGCAAATAATGCAAAACATGCAATATAAGTAAATTATTTTCTGTTGTTGTCTGGCTATCATTTGGACCATTTTCTTCATAATTCCTACTTTGCATGTTGTCTTCATAATCTACTGTTAGCTGCATTAGCTGTCAGGTGCATTTGTCCAGTTTGCAATGCTGCAGGCAAAACATGAAAAAGAATCCTTTTGGCTGTATTTCTAATTGTCCAACATCATCACACAAGCAATGTAAAAAAATAAAAAAGACTGTGACATTAACATAAAGTTATGTGCATTGCATTTTTGGTAGTGTAGTGGCTTAGCTAACACATAACCATTGTGACTGTGGTTTTCAGAGAAAGCAGTATACTGAAATTGATATCTTTGATTCTACCACATCAACTAAAAAAGAGCTTTAAGGGTCCTATTTAAACTATAGTGCATGATATAAACTGCATATAACAAGTCCATTTAGGGTGTACCAGCATAATTTGGGCGCAAATTTAATGCACAAGGGCCAAAGGGGTTGTATTTAGTCCCTTAATTAATCATAGGTGTGTTTTGGGGGTAACATAAAATGAATGAATCAGCGAGTCATCTCCTATTCCCTGCGCACTGCTATTCAAATAGCAGATTTGATAAATTTGATGAAGTGCAGTAAGAGCAGTAACGTCACTGCAGCAAATATTGCGGGATATTAAAAGTTCAGTGTGTAGGATCTAGGAGCATTGCCTGTCAGAAATGGTATATAATAGTCATAACTATGTTTTCATTAGTTTATAATCAACTGATAATAAGAATTATTGTGTTTTTGTTGGCCACTTGTATCCACACATGGAGGGCTCCTCTTCTATGGAGTACTCTTCTATGTTAGTCTACAGTAGCCGAGAACAGTCAAATACACTGGCTCAAGATAGGGCCATTTGTCTATGTGAGTCGGCCACCGTAGTTCCACTATACGCTTGGCACAAGTGAGAAGTTTCATTTCTGCAGTCCTACTGCTCGATGCAAATAAATCCTTCACACTGGACCTTTAAATGCAAAACTAAAACCTGTAGTTATAAACTTCACAGAGGAAACAGAACTAAACATTACCTTTGGAAATAATTATTGAATTTATGCTGCTCCTCCTGATTAAGTGTCTACAGTGTCTCTCTTAATGGTGAGTCAGTCTGCAGCTCTGCTCTGCTCTGCTCTTTGCTATTATCACATTTTGCAGTGTAATTAATATTTTCCTCACCAATGATATATTATTTCACTTGCAATTCATATTTACGTCCCTATGTGTGGAACAAGCAGAGAGAGAACCTGCCTATGTAGATGCATCTTACAATCTGAATAATGGGCTCTTTAAATAGCAGGAAAATACTGCAGCATTTTGACTTTTTGGCTCGTCAGTGGCGCAATCACTTTCTGCTGCCTCAAATTAGCAATGCCCCAACTACACCCTCACCACAACTAATTTTAAGACATATTAAGTAAATTTGCTGCTTACACAACGTGAACACTGGCTGTGAAAATGACAACTGTCTGAAAGTAGCAATGACAGTTGTGCTGCACTATCCACCACTTTGTGCTTGGTGTAGAGTAGGACCCTATGAGTCCACAGCATGGCAGTGGCTTTCTGAGGCTAACATCACCATAATAATAACATTGCTAACATTCAGTTTAGCGTCTGGCATGCTAAATTTTTTTAATTAGCACAAAACACAAATACAGCAAAGGATGGTAAGAATGTCATTATTTCTACAGGTATTGGACAAATTAAGAATTTGACCTGAACTATGATTGTATAAAAAACAAAAGGTTCACCACAGTCATCACACTTCAGCTAACAGAAAAGATAAACATTTGTCAAGACATTTTACTTAAAACAATAGTATGGTATGCGTATGGTGGCACTAGAGGAAAAGTCAGGGGATAATCAAAGTCATTAGGATACATTATATGGAAACCATGAATGTCTGTAGGAAATGTGCCAATCCATTCATTGGAATGATGAGATATTTCACTGGATATGTGAAAACTTAGTCTTTTTAGTAGTAGTAAATAAAAAGTCAGGGGATCACCACCATCTTCAGGATTCATCTTTCAGCACTATGGATGTACCAAATCACCGGATTCATTCTCTGGGGACCATTAAACCCAAAACAGAGACCAATACCTGACAGATATCACCTCACTAGAAAAGGTGAGTCTTGTCCTTTAGTTCCTCAGAGAAGTATTATAAACCATCACATTATGATCCTAATGAGATATGCAAAAGGAAACTCCACAATGGGAAATTGTAAAATACCTTGTATAGCATCTAGAATTTTATAACACACCTAACTCCATCAGTGTAAAAACATCAGTCTGCCCCTCTAATGAACTTACAACCTCAGCACACAATTGCATGCATGTATCTTTATCTGCCTTTTTATGTGTAGACTATTTTATTTGTGTGGCTTCTTCAAGGAGAAAGTGAGAACAGCGTCTGATTTGGTGCAGTAAGTGGACCAAAACATCAACTACATTTTATGTCAAGTTTTTTTAAACTTCCAGTTCTTGATGTAAAAGTCTTTTTTATTTCACTTACTGCCAGCTGTGTGATGTTGTGAAATGAGTACAGACAGAGGATAAATGCAGACAGAGGGTGTTGAGAGTGGCAGGACAAAATTGAAAGGGTAATCCAACCAAAACCAAACTGATTCCTATAAATTGTCTGTGACTTAAATGATGGAATACGGCTCTGGTAAGGCTCTGACCCATGGACTTCTAACAGTTTGATGCTTGTATTACTGATGATCATGATTTTCAAAGATATACTGTGCAGGACTTGCCTAAAAACAATGTATAGGCAATTAACTGGATGAACTCCGTGTGGCATTAGTTTTAATGGGATATCAGGAGCTGTAACATCCTTTGATGCACAGAAACCTGGCGAAATCCTGGACATTCAACCAGGATGCTTTTTGCCTATATGTCGATCAGACAGAGTAGAACACTATGGCAATAGAAGGAGAGGAGGCATGTGCTTTACAGTAAATAATGACTGGTGTGACTGTGAGAATGTGAGGTGCTGTCCTGTTCCTGCTGTGGATTACTGTTTTACATCATTCAAAGGCAGCCATAGAGTGGCACTGCCCATGTTTGGGAGGAGCAACCATATAGTTGTCTTGATGAATAGGATGACACTTAAATCATTCCACAACCAGAAACCATGGATTACCAATACCATCTGGAAACATGGACAATTATAAAGCAGCAGCCAACAATGTGAGAAGACGAAAAAGAGGACAAAGTTACAGAGCACAAGTTAAAGGAGCTGATGGGATCAAATTTCACTGGAGTTTTACCTTGTATAAGTCCATGTGACAAATAAATGATTGATTGATTGATATTAATTTGTGCATGTCAGTGTAAACAGGAAGCAGAATGTCTACTCCATGTAGGGCAAGTAACAATTGCTTGAAAAATAGTTTTCTCCTGCACATGCAGGCATTAGTAGTATTACAAACATCAGAATTTAACTGCAGAACAGCTGCTAGCATTGGTCTGCATCATCATATTTTAAGGGTCTCTGCCAGACTAAAACACTATTCTGAAAATTTCAAACTAAACAGGGTTAGCAGCACAGATTTGAAAACACTGGAGCAGTGTGCTAGGTGTTAACAAACAGTCAGATGTAGCCTAAATATAGGGTGTCACCAGGGGTGGGCCAGGTTAGCCCCTGAATTTTTTCAGCAAAGCCCTAAATCTTTTGTGTTTATCATGTGTGACATTTTTTGTCCTAGATCATAGCTGCATAGGAACAAATGTGTTTTGGAGCGATGCGAGTGTTAAATGGTGTTTTCAGCTTTTATGCTCTGACAGTCAGGTCACCAAGCAAGGAAAGTAAACACAACACAGGACAGCTTCACCATAGCATTAAAGTTGTGAGTGCACTTTGTAGGAAATGCTTGTAAAAGTTGTAAATAGAAAGGTTAATAGTTCTTAGAAAGATAGAAAATCAGATTTGCCAAATCACAATCGGCCAAGAAAATTGCAATCAGTACTGTATGTTAATGAAGACAAATGGTGTTTTTACAGTTAACAGTGTGTTTTATGGCATTGACATCCAGGCAATCTGTGAAAAGTTAGAAGCAAACCGATGATACCAAACCTGCTTGACTGGCACCTTTAGAAAAAAAGTCTAATCATCTCCAATGTAAGGTGTTGATGTGAATATAATATCAACATTTGATTAGTGCTCATGTAAATCTCAACCATTATCTATCTCTGTTATACTATGTAAAACAGCAGACCTTGCACATATCTTTCATAAAGTGCCAAGTCAATGAAGTTGAGACCTGTTCAGAAAAATACTTTGAGTATTGTTACATGGTTGAGAACTTGCATTGTATCCATGGAAACAAGTGAGGTTTGAAGTCTTGTCCCATGCAGCAGCAACCGGTGCCCTTGCAGACGTGACCACTTCAGACATGTCGTTCTTTGTATAAGTGAAGGCAGCTAAGGTTCGGTCTGTATTCCAGAATAGATGTTTGGATCCAGTATGTAAACGTGTATGTGCTTGCAGACAGTTGTATTCAGACAACAGCAGCTGGGCAACTTTTGCAAACAAATTATATTTGATATAATTTGAGGTCACACTGCTCCCCCCATCTTTTCCCTTGAGCATTGTGGGTAAACAGCCACAACTTGTTGATGTGGTGGTGTGGTCAGAATTGGTGGAGCATGCAAAGAGTGGAAAGAGTACTAGATATTGCATTGCTAAAAGAAGAGATATTAGAAAGAAATTTTACTAAAGTGATTGTACTTGAGTAAAAATGCACTCTGAGTAAATGATACTACATTACATTTTAACAAGGGGTTAGGGGGGTGATAGTATATTATACTACTGTTAAATGAAAGAGCATATTTAGGCTACAAAATTAATTGCATAAAGACCCCTTATATCAAAATCAGCAACAGTAAATTCCATTTCTATAGACTGTACTGTGAAGATGGCTGTCTTCCTTTGCCTTCCTGCTATCCCCAGAGCTGTGAGCATCTTCCACACAGACTGTGCAGGGAAACCCCTGCACCCGACCTCAACTAGCAATAGCCAGGCCTGCCACCTGTTGTCCCTGCATTAGGGACAAAGGATGGCCGGATGTTAATTTGCACATACAAAAAAATAACAAATTCATTCAAGACCATGTTGCAAAAATGAGTAATTAACTAATTAACAAGAATTCAACCTCAATTCATTGTAATTATTGGTGTCCAGCAGACAGTTGACTATAAAAAGGCGTTATTTAACAAAGAAAACCCCTTCCCATTTCATGCTGTCAGCAATGGCATCACATGGAAGAGAAATGTCACAAGACCTGAGAAAGAAAATAATTTATTTACACAGGAAAAGCAAAGGCTACGAAAAGATCAGCAAATATTTACTTATCAGTCAGAATACTGTAGCAAAAGTGAAGCAAATATTTAACAGAGATGGAACTGCAGCCATCTCACAGAGACGTCCAGGCAGTCCACGGAAGTTAACACCTAAACGGGAGCGTCTTCTGATGAGAAGGGTTGAAGTTCACTGCAGTTAGGCCTCCTACTTGGTGGCCTTTATAGAAGAGGACCCACTCCATATGTACATATAAATGGCTCATACTAAGGTAAAAAAAACCTCACATTGATAGTTTCAGGTGATTATAAACTAATGAAAGCATAGTTATGAATATCATATCCATTACTGTCAATATGTCCCTCTAAATCCTACATACTGGACATTTATGTTAAAAAAAAAAAAAAAAAAAAAAAAAAAAACATTTTAAAAGATAGTCCAAAAGGTACAAGTACACACACAAAACTTGACTTTGTTACAATAACAGTAATCGTAATTCGTTACTTCCACCCCTGAGTACCGCAGGGTCAGGGACACAGTATGTGAGTACATGGTGTGTTCCTGCGAGGGACCAGAGAGTTGTGATGGTGGTTATGAATTACAAGGTGTGCAGTAATTATTTGTGCACTAGAGAGGCAAGCTGGTGTAGACAGAATGATTAATGCCTTACAATAAGACTAAAATAACTTTGGGCTGGAACACTGTATTCTGCAAATAGGAGAGGCTACAGACCAAAAGTCAGCCAGCAAAAAGTAAACATTCAATGCAAGAAGACACTAGGTGGGGTGTTTGCTGGTATTTCTTTGAATATTCAAGATGAACCTACAGCTATCTGTAAACAATGCAAGGCATCTTCATCTGCAAAATCAACAGTCAGCTAAGGATCTTACTTCATTTGGGTGGAGAAGTCATTTGATCCCTTTTTTTTTAAAGGCATTGATTAAAAGAGGACCTATTTCATTTCATTTTCAGGTTATGTTTTGGGTTTTCTATTTGAAATAGTCTAGATGCATTAATGGTAAAAAAAAAACAAAAACCCCAAAACAAAACAAACAAAAAAAACACGTTATTTCCCTTATACTGTCTCTGTTGGAATACCTAACCTCAAAGAAAATTCTGTTTCAGCACATTGTCTCTTTAGGCTCCCCTCTTTAAAAAGCCTAGTCTGCTATTCCATATCTCTATGTCTCTGTGCCTGCCGGGGGGAATGACTTTAAGGATAGCGGCACTTTTAACTATGGAAAATTACCAATGAAAGCATCTAAAGTAGGGCTGTTAGCATTAATGTAATGCGATTATTGCCCAAACATAATGCGTTAATTGTTTTAATCATGTGCTATTTTTGTCTATCTTTCAGAGGGTATACAGTACAGGCCACCTTCTCATTCAATGCGTTTTCTTTATTTTCATGACTATTTACATTGTAGATTCTCACTGAAGGCATCAAAACTATAAATGAACACATGTGGAGTTATGTACTTAACAAAAAAAGGTGAAATAACTGAAAACATGTTTTATATTCTAGTTTCTTCAAAATAGCCACCCTTTGCTCTGATTACTGCTTTGCACACTCTTGGCATTCTCTCGATGAGCTTCAAGAGGTAGTCACCTGAAATGGTTTTCCAACAGTCTTGAAGGAGTTCCCAGAGGTGTTTAGCACTTGTTGGCCCCTTTGCCTTCACTCTGCGGTCCAGCTCACCCCAAACCATCTCGATTGGGTTCAGGTCCGGTAACTGTGGAGGCCAGGTCATCTGCCGCAGCACTCCATCACTCTCCTTCTTGGTCAAATAGCCCTTACACAGCCTGGAGGTGTGTTTGGGGTCATTGTCCTGTTGATCCAACTAAACGCAAACCGGATGGGATGGCATGTCGCTGCAGGATGCTGTGGTAGCCATGCTGGTTCAGTGTGCCTTCAATTTTGAATAAATCCCCAACAGTGTCACCAGCAAAACACCCCCACACCATCACACCTCCTCCTCCATGCTTCACAGTGGGAACCAGGCATGTGGGATCCATCCGTTCACCTTTTCTGCGTCTCACAAAGACACGGCGGTTGGAGCCAAAGATCTCAAATTTGGACTCATCAGACCAAAGCACAGATTTCCACTGGTCTAATGTCCATTCCTTGTGTTTCTTGGCCCAAACAAATCTCTTCTGCTTGTTGCCTCTCCTTAGCAGTGGTTTCCTAGCAGCTATTTGACCATGAAGGCCTGATTCGCGCAGTTTCCTCTTAACAGTTGTTCCAGAGATGGGTCTGCTGCTAGAACTCTGTGTGGCATTCATCTGGTCTCTGATCTGAGCTGCTGTTAACTTGCGATTTCTGAGGCTGGTGACTCAGATGAACTTATCCTCAGAAGCAGAGGTGACTCTTGGTCTTCCTTTCCTGGGTCGGTCCTCATGTGTGCCAGATTCGTTGTAGCGCTTGATGGTTTTTGCGACTCCACTTGGGGACACATTTAAAGTTTTTGCAATTTTCCGGACTGACTGACCTTCTACAGTATGTGGGTATCAGAGGGTTAATTGCGTGCTGCTATTTTGTCTCTTAGACCACAGTGTTACAGCGGTGCAGCACTAATTTGAAATAAATCAATCTAAGATGATAAAGTAAATTTATTTGCATTCATTTGATTCCCAATCAAAACGCTTTGGTAATAATTGCTTCATCTTGTTAATATGGACTCCAAAACTGTTTTGAAATGCAGAATTAGAAAATACTAAACCTGCGGTTAAAAAGTATGATTAACTGTGATTGAAATTCAGCGATTAAATGCAATTTCTAAAATTAATCATTAGACACAGCTAGCAACCAAAATGGCTTACTGTACATCAACCTACGTCTTTCCTTGTATATCCGCCGCTCAACAACAGCAAGGCAGGAATCTCCTTACAACTGAAACCTTGTATCCTCAACCCGATCAGAATATCAAGCTTTTCAGCACAGTCCACCGAGAGATTAGCACTAGCATTCCACCACATGCTTGGCTTTGACCTATTGCGCAATGAAACAGAAAAGTCTGGAAACACACGTACTGGATAGGCTCTGATTGGACGCGAGGTACTGCAGTATGACTGCAGTATGTCAATTGTATCATGAGATTAATACATGAAATCACTGATTTCATAGCTATTTTTATTCCCAGTGTCACCTGACACTTTACAAATGATTCAAAATAAACACAAAGACCTTATTTGAAATGGCAGACTTTTCTAGGTATCATAGATGTGTGTCTACTTTTCTTCTGATATCAGAGTGCTGCTTCATTTCTGATTTAAATGTATTTTCTTTAGGGAAAACACCAATGGCAATAAATATATAATATAGAATATCATTTTTTGTGTGTATTACTTAAGTTTCAGACTGAAGATCTAGTAGCATAGGTTACATATGCTCTAAACAGCTGAAAGGGCCTGTCACTCAGTTGTTTCAGACTGGGCAATAAGAGCATCCCTCTATCTATCTGAACACTATTCAGTGGCTTGAAGCCTTAAACCACATCAAATAATGTTGTTACATTATGCAGCGCTTCATTCACTTATTTGAAGAGTACATGACCTCACATGTTTCAATCAATCGATCAATTTTATTTATAAAGCTCAATATCACAAATCACAATTTGCCTCACAGGGCTTTACAGCACATGACATGCCTCTGTCCTTAGGACCCTCGCAGCGGATAAGGAAAAACTCCCGCTGGGTGGTGTACTTGTGTTTGTGGGTGTCATTTTGATAAGAATTTTGCTAAAACTGGTTAAAGGGGTCTCTTTACTCTTTGCAAATTAGCATTGTTTTGAGACTTTTTCAGATGAAGGTGAATGGTGGTATTACTCATGGGATTAGAAGATTTCAAATATGCAGATATATATGGCTCTGGCTGGTCTTCTCCTGAAAGATAATGTCATGTATGAAGAGGCTTACTTTAGCCACGTTACTGTACTTCAAGACTGGTGTGAGGCAAGTAAACTGGAAATGAATGTGGCCAAAACAAAAGAGCTGATACAAACAAAACCAAATGGAACCAGTCACATCCTCCCTGTCTTACTCAACAACCAGCCTGTCAAAAAGTAAAACATTTTAAGTCCTTGCGCACAATTATTGATCAGACCTTAACTTTTAATGAAAACTAAGAGAACTTTTGTAAGAAAGCCAATCAGTGCTTGTTTTTCATCAGCTGCTGATGAGCTTTGGTGTTAACCGACACATGCTACCCCCATCTGGCCATTGCTTTATGGGCCCAAGAATCAGCCGTAACGTATATCAGAGGGGCTTTTCACCCAGTGCCATACAGGCATTGAACACTAAATGACTGCATCGGGGAATGCTACTATTTAATAAAATGTGCTATCTTTTATTGTTAGAAGTTCAAGCCCAAAGAGCTGAAACCCTATTGTTTTTGACCTTTATTACCATTATTATTATTCAGAGATGTTTCCCAAAGTGCCGGGAGATGGTATATCGTAGAGACATGAAAATTTTACTACTGATTGGAAGCAAATGGTGCTCAAGAAATATAATGCCAATAGGCCAGATGGAAGCTCTATAATTTAGGTGGAAGAAATTTTGTTTTCAAAGTCCACCACCCTTGCACCGTATGTCAGACTGACTTGAAATTCGACACACTTGTTCCGGTGTATAATTTCTACGAAAGCCTCAAGAGCACTCAAGGTCAGCCTGACTAGATTGTCCACCATATTGAATTTTTTTAAAAACACATTTTTGACATCTTCTCCGAAGGCATAGGTCAGATTTGTACCAAATCTTCTGCGGATCATCATGAAATGAAGCTCTTGAAGTTATCAACAGCTTTTTGATATGCCACTATGTTTTGATGATACTGGCAACTCAAGAGGGGCTGTGGCTCAGCACATTCATGGATTTTACTCCTTCACCGTTGAGCTAATCATCACAAAACTTGGAGAAATTGTCTACCGAGGTAACTGAATCACACCCTGAAAGCTTGATTTCAACTGACCACTAGGGGGCACTACACAAACAAAAAGTTGATATCTCATAACCAGCCACAGATATTTGTATGAAATTTGGTTTGCATCATCTAGGGTCATGTCTCAGTTGATGCACAAAATTTGAAAAAAAAAAAAAAAGATTGCTTTGGTGTGGCTTATGACATTTCACATTCCATATTTCAAAAACTCATAATAAATCACCAGTGTGTCCTACAGAGCTAAATTCTGTAATTCTTCTAAACATCAACTGATTTGTGACAAAACTTTGCTGTGCTGCAACCTATAGTCAATTAGAAGTCCATCACTCATTTTTTTTTTTTTTAAGAATATGCAAACTTAATTAACATCTATATCTCCAAAGGCTTCATCTAAATGCAATCACCATTGACTAGGACATTTTTTTGGATGGTAGATGTCACATGTTTCAAATGGTGTTCAGATTGGTTCAACAGTTAGCTCATTATCTTGTTATAATTTGTACTGTATGCACAACATTTTCTATTTGTCTGTGGAGATTCTCAGTCATCCAGGTCATGGTAATCATAAGTGCTATATCATAGGCAACTTTTCTATTTCATCTCTTCTTTTTTTTTAAAATTATTTTTTGGCCTTTTTGCATTTAATGAACAGGACAGAGTGAAATGGGGTGAGAGAGAGTGGGGGTTGACATGCAGCAAAGGGTTGCAAGCTGGAGTTGAACCTGCGACCGCTGCAGCGAGGCATCACCTCTACACATGGGGCGCTGGCACTGTCCACTACACTACCTACGCCCCTACTTCATCTCATTTTTAACCAGATGTCACTAAAATATTTGATGATACACCTGAACTTAGCAGAATGATATGAGTTTTTTTTCAAAATTTTATCATCAATAATTTAACTGTTATAGCTATCTCATTGCTTTCTGTAGATATTTAATGAACTTAAAAGGGGGTGTGGCTCAGCAAATGACTCCACAACCTTTAGGCCAATGAGCACAAAACTTGCAACTGATGTCTTAAGCAGTGCCAGGAACATATCCTGAAGGTTTCATTCAAACTGGCCACTAGGAGGCACCACAAATGCAAGAAAATGGGCTTGGGATAATACAAATAAGACTAGAAATCAGAAATTGATTTTCCAGTAATTACAAAACCTGCAGGCTATGTTATTATCATTCTTCTTCTTCTTATTATTATTATTATTGAAATCTGTCAAAAGGGGGACACAAGTTCCAAACAAATGCAATGTTCTTTCTCAAAATTTGGCCATAAGTCAATGAAGGTTTGTTTAAAAGTCTAAAACTTGATGGACGCTTTTGACTAAGTCATTAAAGAATGTCTCCAAAATTTTTCAGCAGTTGACCAATAGGAGGCAACAGAGGTTCCTGAGAAGAGCTTGGCCCAGTAGAGATTTGGACATAAATAATTGGGCATCTGTATGATTGTCATAAAACCTGTTAACACACGTGTTCTAAACTGTCAGAGGTCTTGATCTTACTCAGCTTTCAGCTTCCATGCTGGCTTGAACTCCGGCATTGCTGCTTGCAGCTATATTTTTTTATATAATTTATTGCTCCTACCTGCCTCTTTGCACTATTAAATCTTGTATATTGTACATTTTTAATGGTGTTTTGTGTTATGTGTTTGTATGTAACTTTGCTGTGTTTATCCAAGTTTCCATTTCTCAGAACATTTGATAATTACATGTATATTAAGTGACTCTGATACTGGGGCAAGTTGGATCACTCAGTTCTTTTCATTGAGTACACATTAAATAAAGCAAGAGAGTTCAGAGGCAATGTGGCCAAATTATTTATTTGCCAGTGCACATCACAGTTAAGGCTGTTACAGAATTGTCATACTCCTAGAAAGTAGCAACACTGCCATTCTTATCCAGCTCTAATGCAATGTGACTAAATTATTTATTCTTAACCTTACAGGTCAAAGTTTAAGACAACAGCAGTGACAAAGTCGTTGAAAGAAACAACACCGTCATCGCCATCCAGCTGGGGGAGGAGGCGGCTAATGTCTGCATCTGAGGGCTAAAGAAAAAGAAAACAGAGGCACTTGTAAGTAGATTGTAAAACATTAAACACATGTCAGAGAGGCATTCACAACTCTGTTGCAGTACAGTAACATCTTTTCTACTCACTGGGCTAGGAAACTCTTTGCTGAGCAGTGCACACAGCTCTGGTTTGGTCATTGTCTTTTTGCTTGAGTCTTTTTCAGCGTAGTTATCGAAGGTAGTCTTGAAGGAAGTCATTGCAGTTGTGATATCTGACGTGAGGTCTGAAATGAGAAAATAGTGACAACTGTGTATTACAGAGTTTATTTATTCATTTATGTACATTTTACATGGCTATGGTAATGTAGTAATGTGGTTATGCTTCATGCTACATTTAAACAAACTGGTTGGACTCTACTGTTTTGGGAAATCCAGTTAAAACACTGTGAAGAGTTGGGTCAGCTTGTTGAGATCAGGAATGTTACTGCCCGACACAATTGCTCATTCATCTTCTGAATGAATCTGAACATTTTTTTTTCTTTTTCTTTCTATTTTGTTCTTCAGTTGCTGTGTCAGCTTTTCTCCATTTCTCAGGGGTAAATACGACATTCTACAGATCATTAGTTTAAAAAAAAGACATAATCAATTATTAGTGATGCAATAGAGAAGCTAAATGGTAGATTGATGTGACAGGCAAGTCTCAATATATATGTTGTACAACAGCGACAAACTCTTGGAAAATAACAACACCATTACCATCACCATCGTTATTCAGCTCTGAGAAAAAACATGGACAAATAATTGATTCTTACTGGACATCAGGTTGGGGTCTGTTGCGATATCGACAAACTCCTTGAATTCAATATGGCTATCACCATCAGCTTCCAGCTTTTCGAAGTTCTAAACAAAGAAAACAGTGGGAGTTGTAAGTTAATGTCAGAGCAACATTGACAGCTCTCTGTTGCAACAGAATTACTTTGTTCCTACTTACTGCCTCAGGGTACTCTTTGCAGAGCAGGTCAGCTAGTTCTTTCTTGGTCATGGTTTCCCAGACATCTTCTCTTGCAATGTACTTTTCTACGGTTTTCACGAGGAGTTCTATCGCCTCTGTGATCTTCGACATGTTGGCTAGAACAAGAGAATAGTGATTACTGTGTATTCCAGTGATTGGTTATTTCTTGTATTAACTTCACATGGCTATGGTAATGCAGTAATGTGGTAAAACACACTTGTTGGACTGCTTTGGAAAATCCAGTTAAAACCAAGTTGCAACCTCAGAGGCTGAAAAATGAAGCCGGCGTGGAAGTCCCAAAAACTACTGTTCATGGAATGATACTTGAGTCTGACTCCAAAACAGAGTAAATCCCCATAGACATCAATGATAAAATGCCCAACTGTAGAGCAGACATATATATGTTTACAGCCTGGTACAAAAAACAGTTTTAGTCTCTTTAGCTAATTTAAACATTCATAACTATGCATGGGATGAATTTCTGTTCTATTTTTACATTTAATTATGGCCCAAACCAAGGCATATTTAAGGGCAGGGCTGCTTGAGTAACAGGCTGTCTGCAGCACTCTGTGAAACAGATTCAATCCACCCTCCTCCATAGTGCTACTCTCTCCTCCACATATAGTCACTTCTGTATTAAAAAAAACCAAGATGGCCACAGCGGAAATGCCAAACTTGAGGCTTTAAAATGGCATTCCACGAAGCAATGGGTTACATCATGGTAGCTAAGTCCATTATTATATACAGCCTATGGTTGAAACGCTGGCAGGATCTAAATCAGCTTGTCAAGATCAGGAGTGATACTGCCCAACACACTTCCTCATTTTTTCTAATGAATAAAATTGTTTTTTCTATATTTTTATTTTCTCTAAATCTTGCTCTTTTGTTTCCTTGTCATCTTTTCTCTGTACCTCAGGGGTAAATTTATTTCCAGGGACCACTGGTTAAAACAAGAGACATGCTCAGGGTGATGCAACAGAGAAGCAGATTGGTAGACTGATGTGACAGACATGTCTCTAAAAGTTTCTTCAACAATTCAAGGTGTCTAAACGCTGCTTCCCCTTTCACTATAGTGAGTGTTTCTTCTGAGTGGCTTTGACTCGGCACTATCATACACTGTCCTCACTCACTAACTGTTTTTTCGTCAGAATTCTTTGCGATTGTCCCTGCAATAATATTCATGTTATTTGTGATATTGTTTCCATAGACTGATATGTTGAACTTATTCAGATGTAGCACTGCACGCAGTGTACAAACCACACCCAGAAGGTCATTCATGCACGTCATACCACTTATTACTACGCATCAGGTACAGTACTTGAATAAATTCAATGCAAAATAGTTATGACCGCATTTAAGTGAAGGATATTTAAAAAATATTTCCACTCACCGAAATCTTAGGAAATCTTTGAGAGGCCGAGAGGTTGAGACAGTGGCAGAGAGAGCTCTGTGAAGGGAGCATGGACACAAACCTTTTTAAATAGTGGTTGACAAACCCTGTTTCAAAGCCCCCACTCATCTTTCTGAATTGCACAAGTGACAACCCTGGAATGTGCTCTTTCCTGCTTTTCCTGTGAAATAAGCCCTTTTTTCATACCAGTACTACCAGTTTGGGAAGCAATGTAATGCACTGATATACATAACCTGTAAGGACTTTTTTTTAACTCGACCTGAAAAAGACCAGAGCTTTCATGTGGTATCACACACATCATTGTGCTGTCATCCCATCACACGAAACATACAGATCAATTGTCTACAAAATGAAAACCTGACAAATTTCTTTACAATCCATTATACAGATCTTGTTATCAGTCACTTCATATAGTGAGGAATATCGTATCCTACCACGTCTTAGGCTTGCGTGTGTTTCTCCCTGTCTATCCACATTTGAAGTCCGGCTTTCAAGGTGCAAATATCTCCATATTGTCCAGTTGACACTCCATCAAAGTTTGTATGACAAGACCAGCCACTTCACCTTTGCGCACCCAGACAACTGTAGCCTAATTATGCGTGCTGACAGGGCCGTCGTCACTATATACATTGAGGGGAACATGTTCCCCCCAATGCTCAAAACGTTCCCCCAATATATAACTGAAACTGAAAAACAACAACAAAAAATGTTCAGGTCAGGTCAAAGAGCAGTGATACTATGTGATGTGCATTGTATTATGTTGTAGGGTATGCCTGCATTTATTTCTTTAATCAGAACACAAAATTAATTTCAACTTAGCTATAATAAAATGTTTTCTGATTAAGACTGACAATGACTCAGTGAATGCCTTACTCAGTTTTATTTGATTAATGGTAAAACAGGTCTCCGTTTACATTCGAAGGTATTTGTGTGGGCAAACTGATGAAAATTACTCTTTTCATCAATCCACAGTGGATTGTTCAGTCATTGCAGAGCCAAATTAATTCAAATTTACCCATTGAACAGGGCACCTCAGCCGTCATCATAACAATTGCCCCCCCTGAGAAATTTGTCAGGAGCTGCCACTGAAGCCCCCACTCCACTTTCTGTAATTTTTCTTATGAATTGCACAAGTGACAACCCTGAAATGTGCTCTTTCCTGCTTTTCCTGTGACATACGCCTCTTTTCCTACCAGTACTACCAGTTTGGGAAGCGATGTAATGCATTAATATACATAACCTGTAAGGACTTTTTTTTAACTCAACCTGAAAAAACAAATGAAAAAAGAAAAACTCTGTTTTCTTCATTAGTCAGACTAGCACAGCTGTTTGGTTTTTTTTTTGTAGATCCAGGTCTATCACAATCTACTACATACAGTAACCCTGAGAGACCTGAGTCTTTATAACTGGAGAGCACTTATGAAAGCATGCTCTTTGACTAACTGTACCTGATTACAAACTTAGGGTACTCTCTTTTTCTTCCTTCATTGGAAATGGGTGATTCCTGTTATGTTACAACATTTCTATTCCCATGAATTACTTTGTTGTTTTCATTCCATGATTTCTTGAAAATGTGTCAAAAATGTATAACAAATCTGGGCGTCGGTGCCGACGCCCCATGCATAGAGGCATTGCCTCGCTGTAGCTGTTGCGGGTTCAGCAGGCATGCTAATTTATGCATGTTAAATGTACTGTGTCTTTTCAAAATACATGGTCTTTTTTTTTTTTTTTACAGGAAATGTACAGTTTCTGCTCTTTCAATGCATACAGTCTTTTTCAAAATGAACTTACATCAGTTCAATCAGGAAAGACTCGTTTGTATTCAGAGTAAACGAATATTTATTAACATGTGCACATAAGAATAATAAATGTGGATAGTCTTTTGCAATTAGACCCCAGATGGTATGATTTAAGGAGGGTGATGAATCCATAGTCAAATAGGGAAATGTCCCCCAAAAGAAGAGTAAGAAGGGAGAGGGACAACCAACTGTTTGCCATGAGATGATCCTTACCTTACCAAGAGGCAATAGGCTTCTAATAATGTAAGCAAAGAGAAAATTAAGGGGCAATGCATAGCTAGAGAAACACGCACAAAGCAAAATGAGAACGACTATACCATGGATATGTGCATAGTTTAGTTTATGACTGAAATAAGCTCTGAATGAGAATGTGTGGTAGGAATAAATCTGGAATGACAGCTTGGGAGCCACTAGTAGTAGATGATGGTAGATGCAAAATAAGCATTAAAAAGGAAAGTGGTGGTAGGGAAACGTGTTGAGGTCTAACCACCAAATAATGAAAAAGCCAGAAATGAAGAAAGCTGTGACAACAGAAATAATGGTGATATGCTAAAAAGGAAGGCTCAAAAAAGTGCATGGGTCTACAGACCATTGGTGTCTATATGTTGAACATTACAAAAGATCAACAAGGACCAACTGAAATAAATGGTCATAAGACCAAACATAAATTATGGTCAGAAGACCAACTGAAATAAAATGTTTTAAAAAAAGAAGAAAACATTAAGGTCTGACAACCAAACCTCAAGCATATATATGCAGAACATAATAAAAGGTCAGTGAGGACTAAACAGAAGTCAGTCAAAAGACTGAACAAAAACTAAAGTCATAAGACCATCTTGAATAAAATGATGAAATTAAAATTAGGTCCAACGACCAAATAGAAATTATAGTTAGCATTGACAAATAGAAATTATGGTCCAACAACAGAGCAAAAAATACTGTGTATGAACATGAGGTCCCGCAGACCTTGGGTGCACAGTGTGGGGCTTCTGAAGACCATGTGGAAACAAAACAAAAGGTCAGTGAAAGTTAAATTGAAATAAAAGGTCATGGACTGAACAGAAACTCAGGTCATAAGACCAACTTGAATAAAATGGTCAAAGTAAAATAAGGTCCAACGACCAAACAGAAATTAAGTCAGCATTACAAACTGAAGTTAATGGTCACATGACAAACAAAAAATACGTGTTTCATGCAGTCCTGCAGACCACCTATGAGCATACAGTGAACAGTCCTGAAGACCATAGCTGTTTGTGTATACAGCATGAGGTCCCACATACCATGATTGTGCATTTGCCTGATGTCCCGAAGACCATGTAAATTGAGTGAGCACCATGATAATGGAAGGAAGGTAAACAGAATTGAACCGATAGAATTACACTAATTTATAATGAACTTGAATAAACAAGTGCAACAGAAGAGGTCACAAGACCATCAGCAAAGGCAGAAACGTGATTAGATAACCAAGATGAAATAACTGTGGGTGATGCATAATTGTGGATATAAAATGATAAGGGTGAGCAATTAGCAGACAAGCTGGTGTTAGTGCATGCAGCATGTAGTTCGAGGACCATAGATGACTGTGCATATGGCATGAGTAAGCCGAACTGAATTGAGGCAGACACTATCCCCATACATCTCACTGAGCTCAAATGACTTACCAACTACTATGCATGCCCTCAATATGTGAGAGATCAGAAAATAGTCTACATGACACAGACTGAGGCACGTTCCAGGCACTGAGTTATGGATGATGTCAGAAAATTATTGAATCTGTGGTGAATACAATTGTAAAACGACTGAATCGTTTAGTGGTACGCAGTACTGGACTGTACCAGTTTACTTACACCAATGTATAGCACCACTTCCCAACTCAAAAAAACACATCAATGCCATGTATCTGCCATAAAAATATGAAGAAATAACCCTATCCCTGGGCGGCACGGTGGTGTGGTGGTTAGCACTGTCACTTCACAGCAAGAGGGTTCCCGGTTCAATCCCGGGTGTGGGAGCCCTTCTGTGTGGAGTTTGCATGTTCTCCCTGTGTCAGCGTGGGTTCTCTCCGGGCACTCCGGCTTCCTCCCACAGTCCAAAGACTTGCAGTTTGGGGACTAGGGTTAACTGATAACTCTAAATTGTCCGTAGGTGTGAATTTGAGTGTGAATGATTGTCTGTTTCTATGTGTCAGCCCTGCGATAGTCGACCTGTCCAGGGTGTACCCTGCCTCTCGCCCGATGTCAGCTGGTATAGGCTCCAGCCCCCCCGTGACCCTCAAGAGGATGAAGAGGTTAGAAGATGAATGAATGAATGAACCCTATCCCTCTGAATTAAGCACTTTTCAACATAAAATATGAACAGTAGAAACTCAAAATACTCTGCTTTTAAAATGAACATAGCATACTTCTGTGGCTCCTTTCAATCTCGTACTCATTCCCTGTTAGCCCAATCAGACCACATTTTCCTTATGTAGTCATTCATTGCTGTCCACCCTGACTTTATTTCTTCTGCTACACTTTTCCTGATTTTCAACTCCATTCCAAAGTTGTTCCACTCGCTTTGGTGGCGCCTTGTTTTCATTAGCCACATTGGCAGTGCAGTCCTCCATGTTAGCAATGCGACTCTCCACCTCCTCCAGTCGTGTTTGTAATGCACTCACCATGCTCTTCAGCTCTGTTGTCTGCTTTAATTATTGACACATCATTTGCCACACCATTCAAAGTTGCACAAGTCTTTGTCATTTCTGCAAACACGTCTTCAATGTTAGTTTTCGGAATTGTTTTTGGGCTAGCAAGGTTAGCTTCCATGATGGCAGTAGTTTGCAGTCCAATCTGCACACTTCACTTCGGCTGGTTCATTGTTCGAGCCTGAGCCTGTTTTTTACTGAACGAAGATTACAATTACTTGCATCGACCAGTTACAGTTGACGGAGCGTTATTATATTTAAATTGTAGAAACTTGGCGGCAGGGGTCTAGAGTATGCTTAAGGTGCTGCCATTCCCCAGGTCATCCCACATGACTCCTGACTGTTGAATTCTTGAGTTCATTACTTAACGCTAACCAAAATATTCTGACTTTACCTTTTCATTACTGTATTTACGCACTGTTTATGCCTTTTTAAATATGTTAATGGTAATGCATACATTTACTATGTTCCTGTTTGTATTCAGTTCGGTCATTAACAGGGGCTGTCTGGTTTGAAGTATGTATAAGTTATGTAGTATTTCCCTATTTTTGTTGCACAATAAAGGGCCGTCCACACCAAGAAAGATAACTGTAACGTTAACTATAACGATAACAATGGCAGCATCCACACCAATGAACGATATCGTCGTGTTGCTAGGTTACGCCAAACACACACTGCTCGGTGCGGTCGGCAGGGGAGCAGAGTGATGGATAAAATGGATATTGATGACCTGTTATTGCTGTATGTTGCGAGACAGAAAAAGAAAACCAATTTGCCGCTTGCTCCACTTGTCTGTCTGTCTGTCAGCTCCATCTGTCATGAGA
Organism: Epinephelus cyanopodus; assembly: GCA_026686955.1. Taxonomy (NCBI): domain Eukaryota; kingdom Metazoa; phylum Chordata; class Actinopteri; order Perciformes; family Serranidae; genus Epinephelus; species Epinephelus cyanopodus. The sequence goes on along the minus strand of CM048917.1, from coordinate 37,551,446 downwards.
CAAACATGAATGAAGACGTGCAGTTTATTGTGTTTCACCGGCGACGAGCTGTCATTATGCGCGACAATTACGCACGGCCTGCGCGTCTTTATAACTCACTGTGTGAACCTATGTTGCATAATAAAGATTTGCCCCCCTCAGTAACTTCATCCTGGCTCCTGAATTTTATGAATGGAGGGGAAAAGAGGAGACGCATTCCCCTGCAAAATGTATTTTATTGCAGTTATTTACCCGGTATTTGCAAAACAAAATCACTGAAGTTAAGGTTCTGTCACAAAACTATATTGTTACGGATCTTTGCACATGTTTAAGTGGGTGTATGGAAATCCTGGAGCTTTCTTAGTGGGTATACATGACGTGATGAATGTCTCGACCTGTCATTTCGGATGGATTTTGATTGGCTGTCAGTGTTTCTATCGTTCATCAAATCACTCTGAAAGTGATCCAAACGATATCGTCTACCACTATCGTTGTCGTTATAGTTGTAGTGTGGACGCTGCCAAACACTTGAGTTTAGAACAATTTTTAAAACTGTATATTTATAGTTATATTTATAGTTATAGTTCTTGGTGTGGACGGCCCTTAATGTTAGAATTTTTTAAATTAGTGTTGACATGATCCTCTATTTCTTAATGTGCATGTTAATTTTCCATTTTGGAGGGAGCCAGAGACTTGCCAATGGCTGCTTCTGAATTACTGTGCATATGAAGAATAACAATGCAGCAGGCAGCTGGAGGATGACACTGCAATAGAAGCTAAAAGACCTATGCTTAAGGTAATATGAAGGCAAGCAGAGAGAACAAGAAATTTCTTCTTTGATGCCACGTGAGATATACTGGCCCTGCTGAGACGCGATTAAGCGAGCAAAACAGGTAGAGTTAGAAATAAGAGAGCATGAAATGACAGGAAAACATGTCAGTTTATTATTAATATTATTATTATTTTGAATTTTTTTATTATCATTATTATTACTATTAGTATTATTGTTATTATTGTTTTGTTTTTTTAATTTACTTGTCAAAACCTGTCTAAGAAAGACAAGGCAAATTTATTCATAGCATGTTTCAAACCCAAAGGTGACCCAAAGTGCTTTTGCCCACGTTACATTATTTGTTTATTTATTTATTTATATATTTATACATTTATCTTTAATTTTATTTCATTTTCAATAGTCTCATTTTTTTCAAATTAAACATTTATTCATTTAAAACATTCAGTTAAAGCAACACCTACCTTTCTGGAAATGTTACACCTTTTTTTGTTTAGGTTAAAAATTTAAGTGAATTCCACCAGAAATAAAAAGTAATTATACCATTCTCATATGGTTCTAAGAAAACATCGGACCAAATGCAATGATTGTTTGGAGTTTTCTCCCGTCCTGTCTGTCTTCCCCATGTGGAGGCCTCCGACTGACGTAACCGCTCACGTAACATCCCACCTCTGCCTCTGCGTACACTGGCAAAGTAAACACTGTGCAACAAGAAGTAATTTCTTCAGTGCAATACAGTCGCAAGTTTCTAGCAGACATTAGAAACCACTGCAGAGATCTAACCCTAAAACCGAGGGAGCTCAGAATGTGTTGCAAGCTTGGCCTACTATGTAGAGCTAGCCCTGAGATGACTGTGGTTTTGCCTGGAGGAGTCCCGACAGGGAGACGCTGTGACAGGACGCGGAAGCGAGGGAAGTGCACAGAACCAGCTGTTCCCAGTGGCCTTTTGGCTAACGTCCACTCACTGGATATGAAAATGGATTACATCCGACTATGTGGATCCACTCACCGAGGAGTGAGGGACTGGGTCCTTGTGTTCACTGAGACATGGATGAATGGTAACATATCAGACTCCGGTGTTAAGCTAATGGGGCTAACACTACATAGAGCAGACAGGGAGGCTGCAACAATTTATGGTGCAGTGATGTGAAGAGGATCTACCAGCTCTGCTCTCAGGATGTGGAGTCTTTGACTGTGAAATGTCGACCCTTTTTATGTTACTATTGCAGTATATGTTCGTTCTCATATGTTGCACAAATTGTTTTTAAGTGTTTCGTTTCTTTTTGCTTGGGGTAAGCGACATGTAATATCGTTTTTGTGCTGCGCATAAAAATGACAAAGAAGTTCAGTTCAGTTCATAACTTTATATGACAACACAGCATCCAGTTGCTAATGGCTAACGTTAGCCTACTATAGCGTAGCCTCTGAAACATTAACGTTATCTTCCTTGTGTGTTTCCACTTACTTGTAACGTTAACGCTACTATCTAACATTAGCACTGTAACCTTATTCTAAAACTCATCAGTCATCACTGACTCCGGTTGAGTTCTAAGACTCTGGGGTTGTGTTTGACTGTCTTGGTTGTAACGTTACACTCGCTCTCCTCTTCCGTGTTTCTGACATTACCTTGCCAACGCCTACGTCTATCATAGACATAATGAGGACGTAATTGAGGAGGGGGATGGGACTTTGGAGGGAGGCGGGAGTTGTGGATGTTCAAATTTTTTCTCAGTGTTGTGTGAAATGCAAGAAAGGTAAGAGTTGCTTTAATGACTTACTCATATAGAGAATAAATGTTCGCTGTTTCTCAGTGAATGTAAGATATAAAATATTTGCAGATTTAAAGAACTGCAACCTGATGAACAGCTGATGTAAGAGCAGATACATAGATGCGCATGCAAACTAACTCTGCTTTTCCAGTAAATGAGTGCTTTTTTAGGTGTTTGTACTAAATAATAGTATATTCTATGGTGGTCACCTATAAAACCCGCACTGAAGAAATTGCTGAGGGGCTTTAATTTGAAGTGATACAGGAAGTGTGACAAAAAATTTCACTGTCTTGTACATTTTAACTCAATTTCATTCCAACATTTGTGAAAGAAAAGCACAAAACTTTTTGGGAAAGTCTGTGACCAAACCATCAAATCTGATAAAGGTTATGTAAATGCTGAGCCACAGCAAAAGAGGAATGGATTGGAATCATGAAAGAAACATATCGTAACCCTAATTTCTGGGGGAATACAACTCATTTTGATACAGCAGCTCCTCAACATACACATAAACAGTATGTATGTCTCTGGAGTAAACCTGCCCCGTGTAGTGAGTACCAAAAATACCAAAAATGGACCTTGGACTCATTTTTTGGACATTTATTTGAAATGCAATGCACAACATGTAACATTAACACATTAACAGTAATTGACTTTTTCAGTGTTTGTCTCTGCCTTTTTCCTTCTTGTCTGTATTATATAATACAAATATATAAATAAAAACACACTTCAAAAAAAAAGAAAAGTCCTTGAAATCTACAAAATAATAAAATAATAAAAGAGAGACAACCCTGTGTATGGTACAATGTATGCACACACACACTCTCTCTCACACACACACACACACACACACACACACACACACACACACACACACAAGGAGTTATAATGTTAATGGGCATCCAGTCAGTTAGCTAGTCAGTAGCACTTTGGTTTTAATAATAACACATGCACATGACACAACAGCTAGCTTCTCTCATTCCAATTCAAACAGAGGACAGTGGTTCTGACCACCTGTAACGTTTCCTAGCTAGAAAAAAACGTCAGCTAACTCCTACCTAACAACATTAACAGTGATCTACGATTAAATGCAGCAAAAATGAGGACTGGTAATGATAATAATGTGTCAGTGTTGAGTGATAGAAGTTAAGAAATGTGCCCCATATCCTGGTTTAAACTAGGTACTTACACCACCACTGCATATCGCCCACTCTGGAAGGCAGCGCATACTGTATGCTTTTGACACTTTTCTAGCTTGTTATCTCCCAAATTTCAGCACCACCAAAAATGAGCTAGAAACGCCTATGATATATTTTATGAACGAAGATGAAAGAGATTGACTTGCTTTGCTTGAAATGAGCGAATATCATTGTGAAGCAGAAGGCATATAATGTGCCAGCTTAATATGCTTTCTTTCATGAAAACGAGGGGTGACATGAAGAATATGAAAATAAATAACTTCACATTAACGATGCAGTGATAATGGTTGTCTACAGCATTACATCGATTAGAAGACAGGTCTTATGTGACACACCTAATTTAAACAATGAGGAGGGCTTTTTGATCAGATGGCTTGTAACGCCAGCTCTCTTGCAGTGATGGATCCAGGTGCACTGGGACTGTTAAGTGTTGAGAGGCCTGAGGCGAAATGAAGTGCTGGTTGAAAGTGGAGGCCTGCAGTGATGAGGACACTGATGAGGCAGAGGCTGAGGCATATCTGGGAGTTGAAGCAAGGTATGCATTGAAGCTTGGACAGAACAGTTGGAGACTGTACGTGGCAAGCCGGCTGTACATATGCAAAGGGAAGTGCAGTAGCAGATCGTGTTATGTGTATCTTGGGCCCATATCTCTAATCCATATGCCTAACTGAGATTGAGATGATTGACGATGGAAACAGAGAATGAAGTTACATGTTGAAGATACTGACTGATATCGAGCGGGATTGCCTGAATGGGAGAACGTGATGGGTGAGAGATGATTCCACTTCTGCTTAAAGCTGCAAAGTAAAGCTGCAAATTAAAAGCAATAATAGATGTAATAACACACAGAGACAATACATCTGTCTGAGCATTTATACCTGACTGCGGCAGCAGCTGAAAATTATACATTTTGATACAAACAGGTAGCTGTACATATTTCAAAACTCTGTCAAAGTACACCAAAGCATACATTTTTGTTTCCAAATATTTATTTGAAAACAAAACCATTCATACGGTCAATAAAAAAAACATTTTGTTTATAATAAAAAACGAATGTACAGTGACCGCACAGCCGTGTGGCTGTGTGCGTGTGCGTGCGTGCGTGTGTGTGTGTGTGTGTGTGTGTGTGTGTATGTGTCTTAGTGTATCAGAGAGGAGGAATATCAATAAAAAAAGTTTCCACTAATTATTTCGGTGTTTATTTCTTTTATTCTTAAGGTTTTTTTCATTAAAATGCGTAATATAGCCAACAATATTATAGACCAAAAGTTAATCTAATTTATTATTGTAGAATGTATTTAGAAAATCACCACTTTCAACTGGAGACACAGCGCAGTAGCGCAGCAGCAGCAAAAAAAAAGAAAGAAAGAAAGGCATTATGAAAAGCCAACAAACTGTGTTAATTAATTGACATGAGACATTGGAGAGTCAGTCCTATTCTATACTGTAGTCTATAGTGTAGTTTATCATAACATCTCAGAACTTCTGAGCACACGGGCAGCATAAACAATGAAGTTACATATGACGGTCTGGCAGATTGTTGCGGTGCTTGGAGGCAGTTGACAGTTTTTTCAGCAGCCATTTTTCTTCCTACCAGTAACCTATGGTTGAGGCAGCTCCAGCTCCAACTCCATTCACATGCTCTGACTCAGGCATCAGAGCCTGTGAGCTACAGTAATAGATGCATTGGCGCTGTCCGTGGTGCTTTACACTAGGATCGCCAGGATTACAGCGACCCTCCAAGCGCCACAGTCCTGCCGCCTGGCGCAGTCACTGTTGAGATTAGCCTACATTTGTTTTTATTATTAACAAAATGTTTTTTTTATTTTTTATTGACCGTATGAATGGTTTTGTTTGCAAATAAATATTTGGAAATGAAAATGTATGCCTTGGTGTACTTTGACAGAGTTTTGCAATATGTAGCTATATAGCCTACCTGTATGTATCAAAATGGGTCTAAAGGTATAAATACTCAGAGGTGTTGTGTGTTTCATTTTTGTAACTTAAAGGCTTCAGAAAATATACAAGACACATTTTTACAGGGTTCCTACGCAAGTATGGAAAGTATGGAAAAGTATGAAAATAAATTTGGTCAATTTCCAGGTATTAAAAAGTATGGAAAATAAAAAATAAATTATGGAAAAATATTTATTTTTCCAGACTATTACCACTGTTCTAAAATACTGTTTTCTAAAATAGAAAATTAGTTTTTTTCAAAAAATTTTTTTAATCAATCTGGATCATGTTTTATGCCGAGCCAAGCACAGTTTGTGTGAGAGCAAAGGTCTCAGAAAACATACTGCCCCTTTTACCTGATTGACAAGTGGTATGTCCAGTCCGCTTCCCCATGACCCTCCTCCAGCCCCCCAGGTATCAAGTTTCACTCCAACATTGCACCTTCTACAAGAAGACGAGTTTCACATGGTTGACAATGGGTAGATGCAAGTTTTTGGATGGATGGCTTGGATGGATGGTACCATATATAAATACTGGTCGGCCAAGGAAGCTTTGTGTGAAATCGTCTGACATCGCCAACATGGGGGAGAAGGCGATTCTGAGCCACATGAAAGGAAAAAACACAGACTGCATCGCTTGCACCCAGAGTCCCAACCTTTTTGCCTCAGGTCCATGTCAGTGGTCCGACAGCCCATCAGTTCGACATCCTGTTAGTCCGGCTGTCTGCAGTACTGAACGGCTCGCGGCAGGCGTATGGTGCGCCGTGACCGGCTTTGGGTCAGCTGGGAAAGGCTGTCTGGAAAGTCTGGATTTTAGGGTATGGAAAAGTATGGAATTTTGAAATTCCAAATGTGTAGGAACCCTGTTTTTAGGAAAAGTCATGGGAAGGGAAGCTTGTAGGTTTTATCTAAACAGAGTTATTTACATTATAAAAACCGTCGTGGCGGCTCTAGGACAAGTGCACTTACATTGATTACTTCCATAAAATAAAATGAGAAATTGGAGAAGATTGAAAAAAATTGTTAAAATTTAATTAGGGGACTGATCACAGATGTATTGTCTCTGTGTGTTTTTACATCTATTGTTGCTTTTAATATGCAGCTATACTTTTAATGAAGCTGACATGTCATGACAGTCAAGCGCCCCCGGGATTCCGGGATTCCGGCAGCCAATCAGCATTGAGCTGCAAGCAACAGGACCCAGCGAAAAACCGCTGGAGATGAGATTTCTCATCTCAAGCGACGACCGATAAACCGCTCTGTCGCTCTTTCAGTGTCGCTCGGAGCCCGAGCGATTTTTCTCCAGGGCGAATATACGCTTAGTCGTCCGTTTGCATTGACTTTGTATGTAACCTCGTCGCTAGCGAAAAAAAAAAACCAGTCTGGTGTGAACACACCTTGAGGAATCGTGCATTGGCTTGCTGCTATCGACAAGAGACTGAAAAGAGGAGGATAAAGTCAACGATTACTAATGCAACAATTCTGCCTAAAATGACAGCCGGCAGCAGTAGAAGAGAGATTAGATTTAAAATTTTGCAGTAGCATCTGATTGGTTGATAGAGAGGGGGCAAACTTGGATTTGATAACTAGAAGAGTCACCCATGGTCACCTGATTGGAGGAAGCAGTGGTAGTGGGATGGAGAAAATTGTGAATGGATGAGCACAAAGGAAATATTCTTGATTGAACTTATGCTGAGCTTCATTAAAACACCTTGTATTTATGTTTATTTCCCAGTGCAACAAAGGCACGATTAGATCTTTCCAGCTTCTTATTACCTTGTTACTGGTTGCATTTCTAACTGACACTATCCAGCAGTGTATCATACCTCTGCAACAGGTTCCATTTGGTCTCATTATGAACTGATGGCACTCATTTGTGCATCATACTGCAGCGACAAGTGCCATCTGGCTGACAGGCAGTATGTCATACCACTGCTAAAATGGCTTTTGGTGTTGAGGTCTGATGCCGAAATTACTGACATTGTAGTGGTATTTGATGATTTCTAAATGAGAACTCATTGGATTAGAAGCTTTCTAACTGATGGCCCTCAGAAAGTAATGAACGTGGTCTACTTAGATGAACTTGTTTGAAATACTGGGGCACCACAAAGCTGTGTGCTGTCATGACTGCTGTTTTTCACGAATGCAAATAAAATGTCCACCCACAGCAGTTATGTCAAGCTGTTCAAATATGCTAATGTCATGATAAGATAATGTCATGTATGAAGAGGCTTACTTTAGCCAGGTTAATGTACTTAAGGTCGGTGTGAGGCAAGAAAACTGGAAATAAATGTGGCCAAAACAAAATAATTTCTGATTCAAACAAAATCAAATGGAACCAGTCACATCCTTCTTGTCTTACTCAACAACCAGCCTGTAGACAAAAGAAAACACTTTAAGTAATTGAGCACAATTATTGTTCATAACTTAACTTTTGATGAAAACTCAGAGAACATTTGTAAGAAAACAACACAGTGCTTGTTTATAATGCTGAGGAGCCTTGGTGTTATGCAACACATGTTTGAAATGGTATGGAGAGGAGTGGTTGAAAGCATGTTAGCATTTAACAGGAACAGCATGGAAAGGCAACTTGAGTGCAAAGAGCAAAAACAAGCTCTCCAAGATTGTCAGCATTGCAGAGAAGGTGACTGGCAAGTCACAGAAACAATTCTGCAATATATTTGACAGTGCTGTATGCAGGAAGGCCAAACATGTAATTAGAGATACCTCACATTCATTACATTTAGAGTTTGAGCTGCTCCCATCTGGCTGTTGCTTTATGGTCCCAAGAATCAGCCGTAACATATATCAGAAGGGCTTTTCACCCAGTGTCATACAGGCATTGGACACTGAATGACTTCATCAGGGAATACTACCATTACATACAATGTGCTCTCTTTTATCATTAGAAGTTCAAGCCTGAAGGGCTGAAACCCTATTGTTTTTGTCCTGTTTTCTTTTCATCATTATTATAATTATTCAGAAATGTTTTTGCAAAGTCCCGGGACATGGTACATCGTAGAGACTTGAAATTGTTACCAATGAGTTGTGTGCAAATGGTGCCCAAGAAATATAATGCCAATAGGCCAGATGGAAGCTCTATAATTAAGGTGGAAGAAATTTTGATTTCAAAGGCCGTATGTCAGATTGACTTGAAATTCGACACACTTGTTCAGGTGTATAAGGTCTACTAAATCCTCAAGAACAGTCAACATCCAGCTGGCTAGATTGTCTGCCATATTGAATCTTGTTAAAAAACACAATTTTACATCTGCTCCTACAGCGTGGGACAGGTTTGTACCAAATTTTCTGTGGATCATCATAAGTTATCAGCAACTTTTTGATATATCATTGCATTTTGATGATATTGACCAATGAACTTTAGAGGAGGCATGGCTCAACAGATTCATGGATTTTACTCCTTAACCATTGAGCCAATCATCACGTGAATTGTGACAAAATTTGCCGTGCTGTAACCTGTAGTCAATTAGAAGTCCATGACTCGGATTTTTAAGAATTTTCAAAATTAATTAACATCTGTATCTCCAAAGTCTTCATCTAAATGCAATCACTATTGACAGAGATATTTTTTGGATACTAGATGTCACATGTTTCAAATAATGTTCAGATCGGCTCAACAGTTAGCTCAAAGTGATATTCATTATCTTTTTGAAATTATTTCAGTATGCGCATTTTCTATTTCATCTCATTTTCAACCAAATGTCATTAAAATATTTGACAGCATACCTACCCAAAACTGGGGAGTGCAGCAAAATGTTGCCTACCTACTTTTGTTTATACAGAATGTGCCTTTTTCGGGGCAATGGAGGGCATGAGCAAGTAACAAAACATATGGCTCAGCATGGGACATAAACAGTAACGTGGGAGGGAATCTGCGGCTGGTCAGTCCATCGGCAATTCTCTTGTAAGTCAGCCTGTTCTTTACTGTTTCTGTCATCTGACAGTTAATGGCCTCTTGGTTTGCAAGGGCAAGGAGGGTGTGCAATTCCTTGTCTCCCCAGATGCTCATCTTTACAGTGTCTGTCAGGTTGGCGTTTCCCTCTTTAACACAGGTGTTCTAAACTGTCAGAGATCTTACTTATCTTACTCAGCTTTCAGCTTCCATGCTGGCTTGAAATCTTGTATATTGTACAATTTTAATGGTATTTTGTGTTATGTGTTTGTATGTAACTTTGCTGTATTTAAACAAGTTTCCATTTCTCAGAACATTTGATAATTATTTATATATAATATATAATATATATAATTAATTACTTAATGTATATTAAGCATAGACTGTATAAAATAATGGACGTAGTCACCGTGACGTCACTCATCTGTTTCTGAAGAGTGGATTTGAAGCTCAAAATACTCCGCTCTGGACATTGCCATCTTGGCAGTGCCTGACTCCGCCCAACTTCCGGACAATCAAAAATGGGCAAAGAGGTGGGCCGAAGGAAGCCTGGTTGCTTAAACACGCCCACCTTGCTTGGCGCTGCTAAGTTAGCTAAGGCTAAGAAGCTATGAGGCTAAGAGGCTGCGCTACTTTGGCTAGCCCTGTGGCAGCTCCCTCACGAAACTTGAGGTAAGTTGAGTTTAGCTTAAACTAACGTTATACAACAAACCTTGAAACAATGATTCAGCTGTTATCTTAAAAAAACACTTCAACTTTTTTTTTTTTTTTTTAAATATATAATGCTAATTATTTATTACACTCATTTTACTTTCATATGCAGTGTGGAGCACTGGTGACAGCTGTTTCCGGCGTGGTGTCCAGAGAGCTGCAGAGACCTTGGGAAGCATCCTCAGCATGCCGGGCGTCCGTGTCTGCTGGTTTGGCTGGGGTGGACTACAGTGGGGAGGCCAGCACCAGGTGTCCTCATCATCCGCTGTGGCGGCAATGACATGGGGAAGGTCAGCAGTGTCAAGCTGGTCAGCATGATGAAGGAGGACCTGCACCAGCTTCACCTCCAGCATCCTGGCATTAAGATAATATTTTCTTCATTGGCCCAAAGGTGCAGGTGGGAGGCTGGTGGCAATCCAGCAAAGATTGATAAGGCCAGGAAATGTGTTTACAGTGTTATGGCTACATTTGTTGTACATTTGTTTAAATGGTGCCATAATTGAGCACCCTCACATCAGACACATTCATCTCACACCTAGGAGAAATTATATGTTTTTAAGTAAATTAGTTAATTGTCTTAAAGACCACCTCCAAATGCAGTGAACTGCTTACAATTGGCAGTGTCACTGCTTTTGAATTTGGCCGTTAGGACACATTTTGTTAGGCCTGAACATAGCCCAGGCTGTCATGGCCAATGTTGAGTTTTTATATTCATCTATAACTTGTTTAAAATTTCAATGAATTCTATTTATATTTGCTCTCCTTTTGTCTTTGTTACTGACTGAATGTTGTATTTCACAATCAAATCTGACTGTCAACTGAAAGGGCAAACAAATCATACACTACAGATAAAACATTAAGCATTAATATTTAACATTGTCACTGACAAAAAATTAGGCAGTCCATTTCTGTGTGGGCCTGATTATTTTAACTTTGTACTTGAAGATAACTAGCACCTTACACCCAGCAGCAAAGCCTGAGAATATTTTGGAAAGTAACCTGTGTTTGCTGCTCTGTTAGAAGTCTAGTTTTAACACAGAAGAATGTGACTGGATAAAAGGGCTCAAAGTGAAAAACAAAGAATTAGCTGGACACAATAGTTTTGAAGCCCCCAAGGAGGTATCACTTGTTCGCTATGTTGCCAACTCTGAGAGGGTCTTCCTCAGGCAAAGGTATCATGACATTTTTATAGTGAGGCAAACAGAAAGATAATCAGCCAATTATGTGTTGTTGTTTTTTTAGCCTCACTATATGAGCCTCAATACCAAGCAATACCCACAGAACCTTCTCATATGTCACAATGTCACAAATAAATAAAAGGAGAAAAGTTTCTCAGTGAATTTTCTTCATTTGTCTTAAAGAAATGTTCAAACAAAACCAGCTCATAGTATCAGCTTTTCATTTCATTTTACATTCTGCTAAGATAAATGCAAACTTGGGTAAATGTTAAGACATAAATGAAAACATTAAGATGTCATTAATAATGATAATATTTTGTCAATGGTTTAAATCACTACTATATTTCCAAACATCACAGGAAACGGATGAATGACAGCTTTAAAAAATGTGCTTTTACTCTAAAGTAAATTTTGTGTGATCCATTTGAGCAAAGGTTCTAACCATTACACAAACAGCTTATCAAAATAAAGTCAAAGCTTGCATTCATGAAATCATCACTATTAAAAGGTTACAAAAAGTACACACGAAATAAATGAAAAGATTTATAACAGTAATTCTAAAACCAATGAATTAGGACCCAGTGTCATAATTTGCAAAATCTTAATTTCTTGTGAAACAACCTCTTTACTGTGGAGTAATATCACATTGGTCGAAGCGTTGTAACTTTCCTCAAGTGTCCTACAAGAGAGAAAGATGACAGGTTAAAAACACAGGTAGAAAACACTGACTACAGCCTGTCTTGGTTAAAAGCCCGCTCACCACCAAAATGATCTTATTGCTGAGTAAGTGGCTGTCATTCATAAAATAGTTTTGTGTTTAAGTTCTGTAGATATTCGACTTTATATTTGAATTTGATTTTAAATTTAACTGTACTATCAAAACAACTGGAGTATGAATGTACAGTATGCAATTCATCCACATTAACATAATTGTTGCTATCAAAAGGAAACTGAACTGTTCTCAAAGCTCACTGCCACTGTGGAATCATGCTATGTTCGGCTGTCTCATTATGAGAATATATTTTCCATTGGTTCTTCACAGACTGTGTGTGGGGAAAAAGGTAGTAATCCTCACTATGATAAAGGGTCTTTGCATAAAAGGCATTAAAATGTTAAAGTTGGTAAATACATGTCATGTTCCTTGATTGATAAAATCTTCATTTGGCCTTTTGCATCAGGGGAACACTAAACTGCACTGGTGTGTCACTAATTTCACCTTATCAGTAATAGTACGGAGCAAGCTGTGCCCTAATCGAGTACTTAGTAATATATGAAAATTAGTAATTTATGTAATGCATTTAAATGTATTATGGACAATAATTCATCATCAAACTAATAAGTTTCTTGACTCTTTGTGAGGTACTGTATGAAAAAGGGTGTCTTTATCCTGGAGTCAGTGCTGAAGTGATGACTCAAGTGTTCACTGCACAGACAAGTCTTGTTCGGAGTCCAGTTCTGTCTTCTCGTGTGTCCACTGGTCCAGTCTGTCTGGGTCACCTAGAGGAAAACTTTACACAGACAAATAGATATTAAAAGTAATATATGTGTTAGCTACCTACTTCACAGACACTTTTACATGCAAACAATACAACTTAAATTACTGTAATGTTCAACAGATCATAATCAATTATTTAAGCAAAACAAAAAGGTGGTGGCCATCACAGTCCCCATATTCTGTCTGTGCATTATCTATTGTTGTGTAGCTACAGGCCTATATCATACTCTAATCTTATTAATATTTTATATGTGGCAGTCAAATGTCACACTATTTTTTTTTTAATGACGTTACACACCTTATTGTAATTTCACACAAATCGCCACTTTTTAATTTACATACACAAGTATAGCCTTAATGTTACGTTAATGTTACACTGCTCATATGACAACGTTAACACTGCATCACGTTAGCTAACTAACGTGGTGGACCTTTATTTTCAAACCTCCCACGGCCTCAGCCTTTTGTTCAAAATATCCTCTCCCTAAATGCCTAACGTTAAATCCTAACACTTCTCTATCAGGCTCTGACTTCGATGCATCCTCGGACTGGCGTCTTGCTCGAAGGCTAAATGTTAGCTGGCTGGTTAGCTAGTTAAGGAGCTAAGCTTGTGTTGTATCGTATTGTCTGTGGCTCTCTAACTTGATGTGGATGTTGCTGCTGTGATACAGGTCGCGCTTGAAAATGAGATCTCCGGTATCAACGTGATTTTACATGTATTAAATAAAGACTTAATAATATAATATTAAGGTGACAAGCTAGGTGGTGACCGCAGACACCGATACACACTGCTGACAAGCTAGGTGGTGACCGTAGTGACCGCAGACACCGATACCCGCTAATTAACGTTAGTGCTAACATATAAACATAAATAAAATAATATTAGAATCCCCCCCCCCCCAAGTTTGTCATGAAAGGGGAAATTAACTATAGAGACCAAAACCATATTTTGTACCAGGCTGTAAACATGTTTATTTCTGCTCTAAAGTTGGGCATTTTAACATGGGGGTCTATGGGAATTGACTCACTTCCGGAGCCAGCCTCAAGTGGACAGTCAGTGAACTGCAGTTTTTTGGCACTTCCGCATTGGTCTCACTCATCTCCTCCGGAGGTTGGGGCTTGATATTAAGTGACTCTGATACTGGGGCAAGTTGGATCACTCAGCTCTTTTCATTGAGTACACATTAAATAAAGCAAGAGAGTTCAGAGGCAATGTGGCCAAATTATTTATTTGCCAGTGCACATCACAGTTAAGGCTGTTACAGAATTGTCATACTCCTAGAAAGTAGCAACACTGCCATTATTTATTCTTAACCTTACACTTCAAAGTTTAAGACAACAGCAGTGACAAAGTCGTTGAAAGAAACAACACTGTCTTTGCCATCCAGCTGGGGGAGGAGGCGGCTAACATCTGCGTCTGAGGACTAAAGAAAAAGAAAACAGAGGCAGTTGTAAGTTGATTGTAAAACATTAAACACATGTCAGAGAGGCATTCACAACTCTGTTGCAGTACAGTAACATCTTTTCTACTTACTGGGCTAGGAAACTCTTTGCTGAGCAGCGCACACAGCTCTGGTTTGTTCAAAGTGTTTTTGCTTGAGTCTTTTTCAGCGTAGTTATCGAAGGTAGTCTTGAAGGAAGTCATTGCAGTTGTGATATCTGACGTGAGGTCTGAAATGAGAAAATAGTGACAACTGTGTATTACAGAGTTTATTTATTCATTTATGTACATTTTGCATGGCTATGGTAATGTAGTAATGTGGTTATGCTTCATGCTACATTTAAACAAACTGGTTGGACTCTACTGTTTTGGGAAATCCAGTTAAAACACTGTGAAGAGTTAGGTCAGCTTGTTGAGATCAGGAATGTTACTGCCCAACACAATTGCTCATTCGTCTTCTGAATGAATCCGAACAATTTTTTTTCTTTTTCTTTCTATTTTGTTCTTCAGTTGCTGTGTCAGCTTTTCTCCATTTCTCAGGGGTAAATACAACATTCTACAGACCATCAGGTTAAAAAAAGACATAATCAAGTATTAGTGATGCAACAGAGAAGCTAAATGGTAGATTGATGTGACAGGCAAGTCTCAATATATATGTTGTACAACAGCGACAAACTCCTGGAAAAAGTGGGAGTTGTAAGTTAATGTCAGAGCAACATTGACAGCTCTCTGTTGCAACAGAATTACATTGTTCCTACTTACTGCCTCAGGGTACTCTTTGCAGAGCAGGTCAGCTAGTTCTTTCTTGGTCATGGTTTCCCAGACATCTTCTCTTGCAATGTATTTTTCTACGGTTTTTATGAGGAGTTCTATCGCCTCTGTGATCTTCGACATGTTGGCTAGAACAAGAGAATAGTGATTACTGTGTATTCCAGTGATCTTGTATTAACTTCACATGGCTATGGTAATGCAGTAATGTGGTAAAACACACTTGTTGGACTGCTTTGGAAAATCCAGTTAAAACCAAGTTGAAACCTCAGAAGCCGAAAAATGAAGCCGGTGTGGAAGTCCCAAAAACTACTGTTCATGGAATGATACTTGAGTCTGACTCCAAAACAGAGTAAATCCCCATAGACATCAATGATAAAATGCCCAACTGTAGAGCAGACATATATATGTTTACAGCCTGGTACAAAAAACAGTTTTAGTCTCTTTAGCTAATTTAAACATTCATAACTATGCATGGGATGAATTTCTGTTCTATTTTTACATTTAATTATGGCCCAAACTAAGGCATATTTAAGGGCAGGGCTGCTTGAGTAACAGGCTGTCTGCAGCACTCTGTGAAACAGATTCAACCCACCCTACTCTATGGCGCTACCAAAATATGATCATTTCTGTATCCAAAAAAACAACAACAAAATGGCCACAGCGGAAATGCCAAACTTGAGGCTTTAAAATGGCATTCCACAAACCAATGGGTTACATCACGGTAGCTACGTCCATTATTATATACAGCCTATGGTTGAAACGCTGGCAGGATCTGGATCAGCTTGTCAAGATCAGGAGTGATACTGCCCAACACACTTCCTCATTTGTCTAATGAATAAAATTGCTACGCTAAGTTTTTTTTTCTATATGTTTATTCTCTCCAAAAATCTTGCTCTTTTGTTTCCTTGTCATCTTTTCTCTGTACCTCAGGGGTAAATTTATTTCCAGTGACCACTGGTTAAAATGAGACATGATCAGAGTGAAGCAACAGAGAAGCAGATTGGTAGACTGATGTGACAGACATGTCTCTAAAAGTTTCTTCAACAATTCAAGGCGTCACATTTAAGTAATGGATATTTAAAAATATTTCCACACACCGAAATTGTAGGAAATCTTTGAGAGGCCGAGAGGTTGAGCTCTGTGATGGGAGCATGGACACAAACCTTTTTAAATAGTGGTTGACAAACCCTGTTTCAAAGCCCCCAGTCCTCTTTCTGTCATTTTTCTTACAAAATGCAGAAGTGACAACCCTGGAATGTGCTCTTTCCTGCTTTTCCTGTGACATAAGCCTATTTTCATACAGGCAGTACCAGTTTGGGAAGCAATGTAATACATTGATATCCATAACCTGTAAGGACATTTTTTTAACTTAACCTGAAAAACCTGAAAACAAAACAAAAAACAGTCTGTTTTCTTATTTAATACAAATAATCACACTCAGTTTTAGAATTTTTTTTTTAAAACTTTATTGAGTTTTTTTTTTTTTTGGGTACATGAGTTTAATTTTTGCTATGTCCCCAGGTATCATGCTGCATTTGTTGTTGACATTTCAGCAGGCATGCCAATTTATGCCTGTTAAATGCACTTTTCAAAATACATGGTATTTTTTTTTTTTTACAGGAAATATACAGTTTCTGCTCTTTCAATGCATACAGTCTTTTTCAAAATGAACTTATATCAGTTCAATCAGGAGAGACTCATTTGTATTCAGAGTAAACAAATATTTACTAACGTGCACATAATAAAAAAAATGCGTCAGGTCTAGACCCCATAAAGATGGTATGATTTAAGGAGGGTGATGAATCCATAGTCAAATAGGGAAAAGTCCCCTAAAAGAAGAGTAAGAAGGGAGAGGGACAACCAACTGTTTGCCATGAGATGATCCTTACCTTACCAGGAGGCAATAGGCTTCTAATAAAGTAAGTAAAGAGAAAATTAAGGGGCAATGCATAGCTAGAGAAACATGCATAAAGCAAAATGAGAACAACTATACAATGTATATGTACATAGTTTAGTTTATGACTGAAATAAGCTCTGAATGAGATAGTACAACTCTGATGAGAAATGTGTGGTAGGAATAAGTCTGGAATGACAGCTTGGGAGCCACTAGTAGTAGATGATGATAGGTGCAAAATAAGCATTGAAACGGAAAGTGGTGGTAGGGAAATGTGTTGCGGTCTAACCACCACATAATAAAAAAGCCAGGGATGAAGAAAGCTGTGCCAACAGAAATAATGGTAATATACCAGAAAGGAAGGCTGAAAAAAGTCCATGGGTCTGTCGACCATTGGTGTCTATATTTTGAACATAATAAAAAAAGACCAACTGAAATAAAAGGTCAGAAGACCAACTTATGTAAAATGTTAAAAAAAAAAAAAAAAAAGATCCGACGACCAAACATAAATTAAGTCAGCAACAGAAATTTCGGGATTCTGATTACCAAACTGAAAATACCGTGACTGGTGAGAGGTCCGACTGACCTTGGAGCCTATAAGCCTTTTATTTCTCTTTGGTCAAGAAGGACCAAAGAGAAATAAAAGGTCAAAAGACCGAATAGAAACTCAGATCATAGGACTGATAAAATGGTCATAGTAAAATATGGTCCGATGACCGAACAGAAATGAAGTCAGCAGTACAAACAGAAATTAACGGTTGCATGACCAACAAAAAATAAATTTTGCATGCGGTCCTGCAGACCACCTATGCACATACAGCGAGTGGTCCCGGAGATCATGGGTGTTTATGTATATAGCATGAGGAGCAGACCATGATTGTTCATTTAAGATACACCTTTATTGATCCCACAAATGAGAAATTCCAGTGTCACAGCAGTCAAGGGGAAAGAATCAAATCAAAGATTTCAATATTTAAAAACTTAAAAACTAGGCATGCAGAAAAAAGTGATCATATTTAGTGCAAGTGAATATTGAATGTGCAAATTACAACATGGGGGACTGCATGCTTGCCTGACATCTCGAAGACCATGTAAATTATTGAGGACTGGATTAAAAATAAATACATAAATAAATAAATGAGTCAATAAATAAATTCATATGCCATTAAACTGCACCAAAAATGCATAAAAAAATAAATGTAGGTATTAATTAACTGATAAAATAGATCTTTTCTTTTTACATTTACATTCCTACATTCATTTTAACATTTACATTTATTCCCTCATTCTTCATACATTTACACTCCTTCACATTTTCTTTGTACATTTACAATCCTACAGACATTTAATACAGTTTATACATGTACATTCCTTCCTGAATTCTTTTCATGAAGAAAGGTAAATGCAAATGAGAGAGCTGTCCAAAGTGTGTCATGGGGGTGACACACTTTGGACAGCTCCCTCATTTGCATTTACATTTCTTACCCTGCCACATGAAGAAATGTAATGTCATTCAATGTATTGCCAAACTGGTCGGTCAGCCAATCAGGGAGTGAAGCTGGTCCTTATAAGGAACTGGCTGGGGCATGAGATAGTTGAGTCAGGAGCACAATGGCAGACGGACAAAGTTTGGAGATAAGTGAAAAACGGCCTCCCAAAAGAAAATGAGCTAATCTGTCTGAGGAGGCGAGGATGCATAAAAAGGAGAGTGATAAAAGAAGAGAAAAAAACAAGAGTAAACCCTAAGACTCAAGGGTAAACCTTAAGTTATTTTCAGAATGTTTCTCATTATTTTGAGAGACTAACTCAATATTTTTCAGACAGGGGACACCTAGGCCATTTATAACAAAATTTTAGGTTATCCTTATTAACTAATGTATTTATAACACTGATGCTGCAGCAGCTAAAGGTGGTCATTTTATTAACTTAAATACTACTGGGTGGCTTATTTTAACCTGTAATAATATAACATAGCAACAAATGTATATTATTGAACAAAAGTACTGTAACTAATAGGCCAAATTAAATCTTTAAAATAAAAGTAGTACAATAAAAGTGTAATATTGACATCTGAGATGTAGATTAATAATGTAGCAGAGAATGGAAATACTACTAGGTAAAGTACAAGCATCTCTAAATCTTTGTTAATTTTTGTGTTTATATGAGGGAAGTGCCATCTCTTGGTGACACCTTGTAATTGAATAAATGGGTAAGGAAACAGTAAGGGGGCATGAACTGAAGTGACTGGTAAATGAAATAATCATTGAAACGATTTGATGAGATATAAAAGTGATTGATTGATTGATTAATAATTAATTAATTAATTAATTGCACCACCACCACAAGGGTTGAGAAAACGGCCCAGATTGCCACCAGGAAAGGACTGCCATCCACGAGGACCTCTTAAATCAGTGGCATAGAAAAGAGCAAGCCAGATGATTGAGCCCCAGCCATCATGACCACACTGTGCCTGCATCTGGTCCCACACCACTAGGGACGGCCCTCTGATGCCACATGAGCCCTTATCAGAGGGGATTAAGCAAGTAAAACAGGTAGAGTTAGACATAAGAGGACACAAAATGACAGAAAAACATGTCAATTTTTTAAATTATTATTATTATTATTATTATTAATATTTATTGAATTGTTTATTATCATTATCATTGTTGTTGTCGTTGTTGTTGTTGTTTACTTGTCAAAACCTGTCTAGGCAAGGCAAGGCAAATTTATTCATAGCATGTTTCAAACCCAAAGACAACCCAAAGTGTTTAACAGATTGGTCAAATCAAGGCTCATTGTAGCCCAATCACAGAGCAATCCTAGAAGGGCTGAACAATTAGAATATTGGTTCAATTAGAAGTTGATCTATAAATACTAATATCAAAATCACAATTAGCCTCAGAGGGCTTACAGCATCCCTCTGCCCTTGACTCTCTGTGAACTCTGTTCATTCAGCTATAACTATACATATATATTATCAGTTCACTTGGTTCCAACATCATTATCAGTTTGCCGACGACACTATGGTGATCGGCCTCATCAAGGACAACAATAAGTCGGCCTACAGGGAGGAGGTGGACCACCTGACTGTGTGGTGCGACGTCAACAATCTGCTCCTAAACACCAAGAAGACCAAGGAGCTCATTGTGGACTTCAGCAGGAATGCTGCCACTCATCCACCCATCCACATCAATGGTGTGGCGGTGGAGCATGTGACCAGCTTCAGATTCCTGGGGATCCACATATCACAAGACCTCATATGGACAACCAACTGCTCTAACCTGGTCGAGAGGGCTCACCAGCACCTGCTTTTCCTGAGGATTCTGAAGAAAAAACACCTCTCTTCAGACATCCTGGTGAACTTCTACCGCTGCACCATCAAGAGCATCTCAGGAGAGCAATATCCATCAGGAAGACTCCTGCCACCCAGCATACAGACTGTTTGCCCTCCTGCCCTCTGGGAGGCTCTACAGGAGCCTCAGGACCAAAACCACCACGTTCAGGAACAGCTGAACGTGGTGTTTTCCCTAAAGCTGTCTCCCTGCTGAACTTGGCCCCCACACAAATATACACACGTGCATACTTACCAACCCCCCATCCTCTATCCCCTCACACATACACCCCCCTTGAACTGAGTTGCACCGGGTTAGGCCCATTTCTATGGAAGTGCATTGCATTCACTGGATAAAAAAAAATTAGACACCTTATCTCAGAATTATGAGATCCTGATCTCGTAATTATGAGAAAAGATCTCATAATTACGAGATCTTTTCTCATAATTACAAGATCAGGATCTCATAATTACGAGATCAGGATCTCATAATTATGAGATCAGGAAAGGTATCACATTAGCCACTGCTTCGCTCAGAACCACATACTGCACATCCACGAAGGGGCGTCGGAACTAATGTAACCAGCTGCCACTCGGGTACCATCTTGACTATATCCCATATCTTTATTATAATGTATATATATTGTAAATTACAACGGAGTATTACACTAAGCAAGGACAATAGTGCGCACCGTATATATTTTGATTTATTTTATACTTCAGATTTATATTGTTTGGCATTACACACAGCCCACTTATTTTTCATCTTATTATTTTTATTCCGCCAGATTTCGGTGCGTAACTTGTGCCACAGCTCTGAGCGCACACAGGGTCTTCATAAAACATAGATTCAAGATTTAATATGCACAGTATAAGGACACATGTTTCCCTGCAGAATGAAATTCGTACTTTTCTGTCACCAATTAATGCCAAACAATATAAATCTGAAATTATGAAATAGATCAAAATATATAGCCTGCAGTGCGCACTGTTTTAATATCTCCTTGCTCAGTGTGATATTAATGTGCCTGCTGCAGCTGGATCTGTGAGCGTTTGGTGGCTAAGAAGTCTGTTAAGAGTGGGTCAGCTCGATCTTGCAACTCCTTCTTAGTGAAAGATCTTCTTAAGCTAAGAGTGATCTGGGAAAAGCGGCCATTATCATGTCAACATACAGGGAAAATGTGTCCAGAGTTTATGACATTTACCAGGGGAGCTAGGGGCCATTTGACTACAGCTGACGTTATTACTGCTGTAGCATGATGTTATTAGGCTAAATATTACATTTCTAACAGTGTCTGAGCTGATTTATTGACACAGCATGCTTGTAGGCTGCTGTAACGTTAGGTTTACAAAGGAAATAACGGGATGTGACTTAATCGTGTGAAAATATCGTTAGTGAAACAGAAACAAGCGTTAGTTAGGGGACAAGAGTCACAACGACTCACGTATTCAACATATATATAATTTATAATATATATACATTATATTATATATATATATACATAATATATATACATTATAATAAAGATATGGGATATAGTCAAGATGGCACCACCCGAGTGGCAGCTGGTTACATTAGTTCCGATGCCCCTTCGTGGATATGCAGTATGTGGTTCTGAGCGAAGCAGCGGCTAATGTGGCACCTTTCCTGATCTCATAATTATGAGATCCTTATCTTATAATTATGAGATCCTGATCTCGTAATTATGAGAAAAGATCTCGTAATTATGAGATCTTTTCTCATAATTATGAGATCCTGATCTCGTAATTATGAGATAAGGTGTCTAATTTTTTTTTCCAGTGAATGCAGTGCGCCTCCGTACATTTCCACTGAAGAAGTTCCTGGTACTATTTGGGGCCTTATGTCACCTATGGACTATTAGCCACTACTGTGCATTTATAGCCTTAATTCTGTATATAATGTAATCCACTCTCTTGCAATACTGTACATACTGTTTGAATCCTGTATATTTACAATTTGCGCACCTTTTTGTGCCATATGTTATTTAATTACTGCGTGATTTAATTACTGCATATGATATTCAATTACTGCTATATGTTATTTAATTACTGCTTATGCACTTCTGGTTAGATGCAATCTGCATGTCGTTGCTCTGTACTTGTGACGTGCAATGACAATAAAGTTGAATCTAATCTAAAAAAAACTAAGCTCTGAATGAGATAGAGAAAAATTATATATTTATCTTTAATTTCATTTTATTGTCAATGCTCTAATTTTTTTAATTATACATTTAAAACATTCATTTAAATACTTAATCATATAGAGACTAATTGCCCACTGTTTCTCAGTGAATGTAGGATATAAAATATTAGCAGACATTGCCAGAAAGGCACGATTCCTTAAGAAACAGAAGTAAACATGGACTACAAACTGTAAGGCGTTCATTAAACTGAACGGGTCACCAGAGGAGACCAACATGCTGATCATCAGAGACATTGAACACCTAGAAAGATATCAGTGACAGATGGACTATACACCAAAGTAAACATAACTAACAGAATAAGGACAATGGACTCTAGTGCAATCTAGCCAAATTTACAGATGTAACCCCTGTAAAACTGCTAGTTACACCGCAGCTGTTAGAGCTGGTTCGAGTTCTCGCGGTATTTCGGTAACTCGTAGTTCACGTCATTCACGGGAGTCACGTTATTTAATCATGGCGGAACAGTCAGTCAGAAAGGCAGTGGGGAAGTGTCGTGTCGGGCTGCAGCAGATTTTCTACGGACCGAAACGGAGCCGGTTGAAATGAGTGATACGCTCTGATTGGCCGGGTTTTTTGGCTTTACCTTTGGATTGGAAATGATCAACGGATGGCGAGCTACCCAGATTTGAGAAATGAACCATCTTCTTCTCCACCAGTGTGGTAGGAGAGGCAGAGCCCATGCCCCATTGCACACACTCAACACACATTCTGTTGAGCTCCTATGAAGGTTGCAAACCCTCGTACCCTTCCTCCGACAAACATTTCAATAAACTCTCATATGGACTGATATTTTTCCACACTCCTCTTGTTGGAAAAGGAGCTGAACTTTGGGGTGGGATTACTGGGTTGTGGATTGTTTATTTGAGATTTTGATGTGCTCAACTTTGCCATACTGACCTGCTCAATGTCATGACATTTGTTCATATGTAAATACTATATCACTTTACCAATTCTTAATACACTTTATTTGCATATACTTTGATCTTGTTTTGTGTTTATTGTACTGGTCCTCAAACTCCATGAGCGAACTCTTATCTTCTGATACTAGTCCCTATCGTTAATACTTACCTGAGTTATAACGTTGAGCCTAATTGTATTTATAATTTGGAGTAAGTGCTACACAGAACATGCACTTAAATAACATGAAGAGCAAGATATTGATTCTGACAATAATTTCTTTTGGCAATAATTTCTTCTTTGACAATCTAAATAATACATGTTGCTACTACAGTGATGAACAATATAAGAGCAACGTTACGTCAGATCATGGTTTGCCAGTTATTCACTTTAATAGTAGAAGTGGATGCTGATTACCAAAACATAAAATAATTAGAAGGATACAAACTCTATAACAAGAACATGGCAAATAAAAAAAGGAGGGGGAGACCGAACACAGGAGACTGAGAACAAAAGATTCTGTAAATGCATTTATAACATTTGCAAGCACATAACTGGGAAAGCTTTTATAAAGAAAAAGATACTGACATTGCTTATGAATCTTGAAAAATACTCTATATAGACAATTTATAAAATATAGAACCAAAGAGACTGAACAAAAATGTAAGAAATACAAAAATAAACTAACTATGATTATAAGGTCATGCAAGAAGGATTATTATACTGAAATTTTAGAGAATAACAAAAACGATATTAAAGGAATATGGAATATTGGAAGATCACTCCACACTGCGAAAACCAAAGAAATCATTGATATCCTAAACAAATGTAAGATAAAACATCTACTGATAGGAACAAAACTGATATGACGTTAATCAAGAAAGTCATTGACAAAATTGCAAACCCACTTACATCTGTAATCTATCATTCACAACCTGTGCAAGAAATGATTCCATTATATAAAGCTGGGAACAAACAACAGTTCACCAACTACAGACCTATATCATTACTCTGCCAGTTCTCTAAAATATTAGAAAAATGGTTTACTAGTAGGTTGGATTATTTCATTGAAAAGTATAGTTTACTCTCAGACAGTCAATACAAGTTCAGAACAAAAAGATGAACATCATTGGCATTAATGGATTTAACAGAGGAAATTATTGGTTGTATTGGTACCATAAACCATGACATAGTACTCAAAAAAATGTAAAGATATTGATATAAGAGGGGTTGTGTTCGATTGGGTTAAAAGCTACATGGAACACAGGCAGCAGTTTGCGAAATGGATGATTACAGATCATCATGCCTTGACATAACTGTTGGGGTCCCACAAGGGTCAGTATTAGGTCCAAAACTGTTTATTTTGTATATAAATTATACATGTATGTGTAACCCACCTGACAGGTAGGTGCACACTGGATAGTATTTTTTAGGTTCGCAGGGCGAAGTAATAATAAGCGATTGGACACCACAACGAGTAACTGGAACCCACAGGTGAATTTGAGCAAAAACACTGTATTGAACACACATAAAAACAATAAACAATTCACAAATACTGCTGGCAGTCAGTTTTGTTCTCTTTTGAAATGTCTTTTAACTGGGTGCACCCTAAATAAAATAAAATGTTTTTCCCCCAAAAAATAAAAAATAGTTCACTTCGATCGTCCTTGAAAGTCCTTCCCCACAGCCCTACCACGCTGACAGGACAGAAGATGAAGGATGGGAAGGCCCTCCTTAGTCCAGATGCTCAGATGGGTAGCTCGCCATCCCGCTCATCAGGGAGAGAATCACTCCAAATCCAGGGTCCAGAATCTCAGGGTATCCAAAAAACCCAGCCTGTATAACATAACAGGGCTTAATTTTTTCTCAACTTTTCACTGCTAACTTATTAAAAGATAACTGCTGCATTGCAGTGTTAACATATGACATGTAACTTCACTGTTTTATAGTGAACCAAAATCATGAAATGATGTAATAAACAGCCAGGAACCCATATGCAAATGATTATAAAAAACACTCACAGTTCATCATTAAATACTCACTTAGAGTGGATTAAGGTAAGTAAGATAATGTAACATAAACGCAACATAAATTTCTTGTCAAAGTACTGATACCTCATACCTATACACACCACAGCACAGTAATATGCAGAATCAGTAGCTTCATAACCCAACCAAGCACAAGGCAAGGCAAGGCAAGTTTATTTGTAGAGCACAATTCGTACACAAAGTAATTCAAAGTGCTTTACAGAAGAAGAAAATGCATTAAAATCACAACACAAAATAAAAACATAAAAAATCATTATAAAATGAACTTTAAAAGAGAAGAGTGCAGATAAGATCCTTTCAGTCATATGCACAGTGAAATAGAGCTGTTTTGAGCCTAGATTTGAACATTGTCAGAGTAGAGGCCTGTCTCACATCTTCACAAAGACTGTTCCAGATTTTAGCTGCATAAAACTGGAACCCTGATTCCCCATGTTTAGTCCTGACTCTGGGCACCAGCAGGAGGCCGGTCCCTGAGGTCCTCAGAGTCCGAGATGGTTCATATGGCACTAACATGTCAGAGATGTACTTGGTGCTAGGCCGTGGAGAGACTTGTACACAAGCAGAGCTGCTTTAAAGTCTATTCTCTGAGCCACAGGAAGCCAGTGTAGAGACCTGAGCACAGGACTAATGTGCTCGTTCTTCCTGGTTCTGGTCAGGACCCGAGCAGCAGCATTCTGGATGTACTGCAGCTGTCTTACGGCCCGTTTGGAGAGGCCAGTGAGCAGGCCGTTACAGTAGTCTAACCTACTAGAGACAAATGCATGGATAAGTCTCTCCAAGTCAGGTTTAGACACTATACCTTTGATTTTGGCAATGTTTTTTAGATGGTAAAAGGCTGCTGATGTTATTGATTTGATGTAGCTGTTAAAGTTCAAGTCTGAGTCCATTATTACCCCGAGATTTCTAACCTGATTTGTAGGATTTTCCCAGCGCTGATTCAGTGGTTCACCGGACTTTTATCTGCTTGCACAGTTCCTCCTTTTAACAGTATATCACAATATCAAGTGTTTTTAACAAGTTTTACGACTGTTTCTGCTATTGTCCTGCTGCTCTCTGTGTATTTTTCACAACACTGCTGCAGCGTCTCTTACGTGAAAGAGGCGGGACATGCGTCATTTTAAACAATAGCAATTCAGCAAACTAGTCTGAACCAATTAAATTTATTATTTTTTTTTTAAGTTTTTCTTCACAGGACCACCTACTGAATTAAAAAGACCTCTGAGATAAAATGAAATGACAAATGAAATGAAGAATAAAATAAAGAATGTAGTTATGAATTAAATAAAAATTGTATGAATTAAATAAAATTAACACATTTCTCATATTTTTAATGCTTTTTCCTACAGGCTACACATTTAGTAACAGTTGGGGTTTCTTTTAAACATGTTACATATGATGTCCAGAAAATTTAAATTTGTTTTAATCGCAGATGAGACCAATGCTCTTTGTTCTGGGGAAATCTGCAGCAGCTCTTGGAAGAGGTCACAACAGAAATGAGTCAATTAAAACAATTGTTTAGCAAAAATAAACTTTAAATTTGAACCAAACTAAATTTATGTTGTTTGGAAACTGCAATACAAACACAAAAGTACAGATCACGATTGCTAATGTTAATGCTGAAATTGTCTATGACACCAAAAAACTGCAATAATCATGTTTAAAGCGAGATATAATCTACTTCCAGGCAACATTCAAAAATGTTTTGTGACAGAGAGGGGGTTATAATTCAAGAGGAGAATCTAATTTTTCTTTTTCAATGTGTTCATACAACTAAGAAGAGTCTGTGTGTATTTCAGTGTATGGGGTGGACCTGTGGAATGGGCTGCATGATGAGTTGAAACAACAAGATGAGGAAAAGTTGTGTTAGGGAGTGCATATTTATTTTGTAACATTGGGTGGCACTTGTGTTATGACCCAGGGGTCTGTTTCACAAAGCAGGTTCAACAAACTGAGTCTAATCCTGAACTCTGAATTGATCTACTCTGAGATAGGAAACTCTGAGTTTCTGGTTCCAGAACAGCTGATTTGAGGGCTGCGTTCACCCCACCACACTTTTTGGTATTGTCCTTGCGTTGATCTGCAGTGACCTTAAAGATGTTCTCTCTCCTTCTCTTAGAGTGTGTGCATGTGGTGAAGTGTCATTGGTTTTGCAAGGCAATTACTGAATGCTGATTGGGCTGTCTGAAGAAGATTGCTGTTGCCGGATTGG
Source organism: Epinephelus cyanopodus (assembly GCA_026686955.1). Lineage (NCBI taxonomy): Eukaryota > Metazoa > Chordata > Actinopteri > Perciformes > Serranidae > Epinephelus > Epinephelus cyanopodus. The sequence goes on along the minus strand of CM048917.1, from coordinate 37,523,641 downwards.
CCCACTGCGAGACAGAGTTTTTAAACCTTCAGCAGACAGAAGCTCTTCCTCCTTTCAGCTTTGCACCTCCAACAAACCCAGAACTTAGAATGTGTTTGTCCTTTTGTTTGTAAGTACCTGCAAGCAAAAACTTTTGATTCTGGTAAAGTAGCATGTGTATTTTGATAACCTTGAGTAATAAGGAAATGCATTTGATCAGTTTTGAGTAGGTGAACTGAGTTTTGGGTAGCAGTATGCTTGTTCGTATTATTAGTAGGTTTCCCTTGTATTATTTTGTTGAGCACTGTATGTAGAGCACATTAAGCAGTTTTAGTAGGAGTGAAAAGCCCTTTTTGTTTGGCATTGCCATGTTCTCTTCTCTTGTTTTGGATAGTAGAAGGTACGGTCAGGAAATTGTCTTTTGTTTCACTTTTCTTTATTGTTTAGTAAGTTTACCATTAGTATACTTGTTGTTTTGGGTACTGCTCACATCTGGGCTCTATTTCAGAAAGCAGGCTCAACAAACTCTGAGCCTAATCTCAATCTCCCGGTTGACTAAACCTGAGCTGAGAAACTCTGAGTTTTCAGTTCCAGTACAGCTGATCAGAATTAACTCAATCAACTCTGAGTAGTTGATTGACGGCTCACGGCTCTCTTGCCGTGAAGGATCCAGGTGCACTGGGACTGTTAAGTGTTGAGAGGCTGGAGATTTGACAATGCTGTATGCAGGAAGGCCAAATATGCAATTAGAGACACCTCACATTAATAACATTCAGAGTTTGAGCTGCTCCCATCTGGCAATTTATGGTCTCAAGAATTAGCCATAATATATATCAAAAGTCCTTTTTACTTGCCATACAGGCACTGAACATTGAAGGCTTATTTAATAAAATGTGCTCTGTATGTATGCTCTATATTGTACATTTTAATGGCTTATTGTGTTGTGTGTTTGTGTGTAAGTTTCCATTCCTCAGAACACTTTACTGTAATAAAGACCTGCATATTAAGTGACTCTGATACTGGGGCAAGTTGGATCACTCAGTTCTTTTCATTGAGTACACATTAAATAAAGCAAGAGAGTTCAGAGGCAATGTGGCCAAATTATTTATTTGCCAGTGCACATCACAGTCAAGGCTGTTACAGAATTGTCATACTCCTAGAAGTAGCAACACTGCCATTCTTATCCAGCTCTAATGCAATGTCACTAAATTATTTATTCTTAACCTTACGCGTCAAAGTTTAAGACAACAGCAGTGACAAAGTCGTTGAAAGAAATAACAGCGTTATCGCCATCCAGCTGGGGGAGGAGGCGGCTAACGTCTGCGGCTGAGGGCTAAAGAAAAAGAAAACAGAGGCAGTTGTAAGTAGATTGTAAAACATTAAACACATGTCAGAGAGGCATTCACAACTCTGTTGCAGTACAGTAACATCTTTTCTACTCACTGGGCTAGGAAACTCTTTGTTGAGCAGTGCACACAGCTCTGATTTGGTCATTGTCTTTTTGCTTGAGTCCTTTTGAGCGTAGTTATTGAAATAATCCTTGAAGATAGTCATTGCAGTTGTGATATCTGACTTGGGGTCTGAAATGAGAAAATAGTGACGACTGTATATTACAGAGTTTATTTATTCATTTATGTACATTTTACATGGCTATGGTAATGTAGTAATGTGGTTATGCTTCATGCTACATTTAAACAAAGGGGCATCCAGTCAAAACACTTTGAGGAGTTAGATCAGGTTGTTAGGATCAGGAATGCTTCTGCCCAACACCATCACCATCACCATTGTTAATCAGTTGTGAGAAAAAACATGTACAAATAATTGATTCTTACTGGAGATCAGTTTGGGGTCTGTTGCGATCTCAACAAACTCTTCGAATTTAACTGAGCTACCACCATCAGCATCCAGCTTTTTGAAGAGACTGTCCTAAACAAAGAAAACAGTGGGAGTTGGAAGTTAATGTCAGAGCAACATTGACAGCTCTCTGTTGCAACAGAATTACATTGTTCCTACTTACTGCCTCAGGGTACTCTTTGCGGAGCAGGTCAGCTAGTTCCTTCTTGGTCATGGTTTCCCAGACATCGTTTCTTGCAATGTACTTTTCTACGGTTTTCACGAGGAGTTCTATCGCATCTGTGATCGTCTTTTTTTCCATGTTGGCTAGAACAAGAAAACAGTGATTATTGTGTATTCTAGTATTTGGTTGTTTCCTATATTAACTTCATATGGCTGTTGTAATGCAGTAACGTGGTAATGTTTTCTACTGCTTTGGAAGATCCAGTTAAAACCAAGTTGCAACCTCAGAGGCTGAAAAATGAAGCCGGTGTGGAAGTCCCAAAAACTATTGTTCATGATATGATACTTTAGTCTGACTCCAAAACAGAGTAAATCCCCATAGACATCAATGATAAAATGTCCAACTGTAGAGCAGACATATATATATGTTTACAGCCTGGTACAAAAAACAGTTTTAGTCTCTTTAGCTAATTTAAACATTTATAACTATGCATGGGATGAATATCTGTTTGTTTGTTTTTTACATTTTATCATTGCCCAAACTAAGGCATATTTAAGGGTGGGGCTGCTTGAGTAACAGGCTGTCTGCAGCACTCTGTGAAACAGATTCAACCCATCCTCCTCCATAGTGCTATTCTCCCAATATAGTCACTTCTGTATCCAAAAAAACCCCATTATGGGTACATGGGAAATGCCAAACTTGAGGCTTCAAAATGGCATTCCACGAACCAGTGAGTTATGTCATGGTAGCTACGTCCATTATCCTGTCTCAAACAATTCAAGGTGTCTAAATGCTGCTTCCCCTTTCACTATACTGAAAGTTTCTTCTGAGTGGCTTTGGCTCAAGACTGTCATACACTGTCCTCACTCACTAACTTGTTTTTCTGCAGAATTCTTGGTTGCTTTGATTTATTGGACTCTAATGATTTTGCGATTGTCCCTGCAATAATATTCAAGTTATAATTGTAATATTGTTTCCATAGACTGATATGTTGAACTTATTCAGACGTAGCACTGCACGCAGTATACAAACCACACCCAGAGGGTTATTCATGCATGTCAGACCACATATTACTACACATTAGGTTTCAACTACAGTACTTGTATAAATTCAATAGAAATTGTTGTGGCTGCATTTAAATAAAGGATATTTAAAAAAATGTTTCCACTCACATGTAGGGCACCTTCGAGAGGCTGAGATGTTGAGAAGTTGAGATGTTGAGATGGTGGCAGAGAGAGCTCTGTGAAGAGAGCACAGACACAAACCTTTTTAAACAGTGGTTGACACACCCTGTTCTAAGCCCCCTCCCCTCTTTCTGTTGGTTTTTCCTGGGAACTGTATAAGTGACAACACTGTAATGTGCTCTTTACTGGAGGTCCTGTGACATAACCCATTTTCATACTTGTACTACCAGTTTGGAAAGTGATATAATGTAACCGTGGCCAGTCTAATCTCCTTTCAGTCCATACGCTAAGAGAACATCAAAAGCTCTTCATACATTGATATCCATAATCTGTAAGAACTTTTTTTTAAGTCAATCTAAAAATCAAATCAAATCACATCAAATCTGTGATCTTATTTACAGACAAATAATCACTCTCAGTTATAGAATCTTTTCCTTTATTAAACAGACTAGCACAGCTGGTTTTGTTGGGTGGAACCAGGTCTATCACTACTGCATGCAGTAACCCTGAGAGGCCATACTGAATATCACATTGTCTTAAGAACCAGAGAGCACTTATGAAAGCATGCTCTTTTTAACTGTATCTGACTACAAATTTAGGATACCCTTATGCAATAACATTTCTTTCCCCATGAATTATTTTGTTGTTTTCTTTCCATGATTTCTTGAAAATGTGTATATACTATATATAACAAATGTAAGAAACCATAAACACGCAAACAGAGAATGACGCACTTTTTTAAAAAACTTTTCTGAGCTTTTTTTGGTACACGTCCCCAGTGCAAAGGATTCAACTTCAACAAGAACAACCTGTTCTCATCCAAAATTGTCACATATCCCTGCATGGTCAGTGCTGTTTATGTCTACATATTATGCACTAGGTATCATCCTGCATTTGTTGTTGACGTTGTGGCAGGTATGTCAGTTCATGCCTGTTAAATTCACTGTGTCCTCTCAGAATACATGCTCTTTTTTTCCACATGAAATATACAGTTTCTGCTCTTTTGATGCATACAGTCTTTTGCAAATTAAACTTACATCAGTGTATTTATGTTTATTTCCTTGTGCAACAACAGCCCGAGATGAGATCTCTCCAGCTTCTTACATTACCTTGTTACAGGCAGCATTTCTACAGTAACTGACATCATCCATGCCATTCAGCTGCGTTATTAATTAATGCCGCCTGTCTGTGTATCGTATTGCAGCAACAGGTGTCATCTGGCTGACTGGCGGTGTATCATACCACTGCTAAAAGTGGCTTTTGGTGTCTGTGTCTGATGCTAGAGTCACTGACAAAGCCATCCAGCTGGTGGAAGACATGGTCCACAGTATCAAAAGATGAGGACTTAATGGAAAAAAACAGAAACAGGTATAAGTAGATCATAAAACATTAAACACGTGTCAGAGAGTCATTCACAACTCTTTGTTGCAACTGAACAATATATTTTCTACTGACTGTGAAAAATAGTGATGACTGTGTATTCCTGAGTTTATTTATATATTTATTTATATACATTTACATTTTACTACATAATGCAGTGATGCTTTATGCTACATTAAAGACATAGGTTGGACTCTTGGACTGATTTGGACCATCTAGTTAAAATACAGGGAGTTGGATCAGCTTGTTAAAATTAGGAATGTTACTGCCCAACAAACTTCCTCATTTGTCATCTGAATGAGAGTGATAACAATTTCATTTTCCTAAAATATTTAATTTGGCCTTGTCATCTTTTCTCCATCTCTCAGGGGTAAATACGGCATTCTATAGACCATGAATTTAAACAAGAATGATGATCAAGTATTAGTAATGCAACAGATAAGCAAACTGGTAGATTGATGTCACTGGCAAGTCTCTATATATACTTTGTACAATAGCAACACCGACAAACTCCTGGAAAATAACAACACCATCACCACTGTTATTCTGAGAAAAAAACATGGACAAAGAATTGATTCTTAACTGGACATTAGGTTGGAGTCTTTTACAATATGGAAAACCTTCTTGAAAGTAACTTGGCTATCACTGTCAGCATCAACCTTTTTGAGAATACTGTCCACTTCAGCTGAGTTTTTATCCTAAACAAAGAAAAACATTGGGGGTTTTAAGTAGATTGAAAAACATAAAACATATGTCAGAGAAGCATTGACAGCTCTCTCTTGCACCAGAGTTACATTGCTTCTTACTGCCTCGGGGTACGCAGAGCAGTTCAACTAGTTCTCTCTTGGTCAGGGTGTTCCAGACATCTTCTCTTTCAATGTACTTATCAAACATTTGCATTAGAAGTTCTAAAGCCTGTGTGATCCTTGGCATGTTGGCTGGAACAAGAAATTAGTGATGATTGTGAATTCCATTGTTTGGTTATTTATTAACTTTACATGGCTATGGTAATGCAGTAAATGTAGTAGTTCTTCATGTTACACCGAAACACACGGGTTGTACTCTTCCGCTTTGGAACATCCAGTTAAAACCAACCAACCGCTGAAGCTGAAAAATAAAGCCAGTGCGAAGGTACCAAAAAATGCTGTTCATCAAATGATACTTGCATCCAAAACAGAGTAAATCCCCAAAGACATGAATGTTAAATTGGCCAACTTTACAGTAGAAATAAACTTGTTTACAGCCTGCTATAAAATATGGTTTTGGTCTTTAAGGCAAATTTCAAAATTCATGACAAGTACATAAGGGGTGATTTATTTTTTACATTTTCCATTACCATCTGTCCATTATTATATACAGTCTATGGTTGAAACACTGGCAGGAATATGTGTATGTACAGTATGTATGTGATATGTATATGTAGGGATGTATGCATATAGGAATATGGATATGTTTTAAAAAACCAAACACTGTCATATATAGTCAACACTATTTTTTGTTCCAGCCAACATCTGGAGGGTAAAACAAGCTGTAGAGTTACTCATGAATACCTTATATACAGTAAGTACACTGAAAATGAAGATTCATGGAACACATTGAAACATGAGAGAACAAGTTGAACGGCTCAGCAAAGAACACCCTGAGGCAGTAAGTAGAAGAAGAAATGACCTCTGTCACAACAGAGAGCTGTGAATGCTTCTCTGGCATGTTATATATTTTACAAGCTGCTTACTATTACATACATTTTTCAGTGTCAGAGGTTGTAACTTGGTTTTAGCTGGAAGTTCCACAGCAGTAGTAGTGTGTTTGAATACAGCATAAAGGACTACCACATTACAGCATTACCACAGCCATGTAAAGGTAATAAATAACCAAACACTAGAATACACAGTCATCACTATTTTCTTGTTCCAGCCAACATTTTGAAGATCATGTAGGCTGTAGAACTCCTCTCAAAAACCTTAAATAAGCATATTGAAAGAGGAGATGTCTGGAACACCCTGAACTAGATAGAACTGGTTGAACTGCTCTATAAGGAGTGCCCCGAGGCAGTAAGTAGAAACAGTAGAGCTACAACATATATACTATAGGGACTTGCCTGTCACATCATTCTACCAACTAGCTTTTCTGTTGCATCAGTTATACTTGAACATGTCTGTTGTTTAAACTAATCATCAGTATCTCAAGGCAAATGAATCGAGTGCAAATGGACTTAGTTGTCAGGCTTCATCAGTTCATGCTTGTCTGACTAGGCTGGAACTAGTCTAAAAAACTGGTGAGTAATTAAACCTCTGAGGAAGTCTTCACAAGGCCAATGATGTCATTGTTTCGTTAGTGCTCCAGTGGTGTGTCAACAATGGTCGTTGAAACTCCTGCTGCAGCAGTGGTCGTTGGAGTTGTTTGAGTTACATAAGGCCATTTGTGAACGACCATTGTTTTTTGAGGTTAAGTTGTTAAAGCTCCTGGGCAAGGATGAAAGGACAACATTATAGGTGGGGGATAGGTGGTGTCCCAGACCTCCTCCTCTCTTGAGAGATGATTTTTCCAGTTTCACATAGATGCTTCTTTTACACCTCTTTCAAACCATCTGTCTTCCCTGTCCAAAATGTGCACATTGCTGTCCTATTTTTAAAGAAAAAATAAAGACATTTTTTCATTTAGGAGATAAATGAGGAAGTGTGTCTAGCAGAAAACATTTCTGACCATGACAAGCTGGTCCAACTTCTCACAGTATTTTAATGGATGTCCCAAAACAATAGAGTCCAACCCATGTCTTTAAAAGTAGCATAAAGCATAAGTTAAATTTAAGTTTATTTACTTTATTAGTCCCCCTGAGGGGAAATTCAATGTTTTCACTCGTGCTTCTCAATTACACACAGGTCCGAAAGACACACATATGCACAAACAGGACCTATACATGCACAAAGTGGAGAGATGTCAGAGTGAGGGGGCTGCCCTTGGTGAGGCACCCCGAGCGGTTGAGGGGTTCGGTGCCTTGCTCAAGGGCACCTCGGCAGTGCCCAGGAGGTGAACTGGCACCTCTCCAGCCACCATTCCACGCTCCATATTTTGGTCCAGACGGGGACTCAAACAGGCGACCCTCCAAAGAAAAAATAATTTAGTCACATTGCATTAGAGCTGGAAAACAATGGCAGTGTTGTTAGATAATTCAAAGGAAGATAAACTCTTATCATCCACCTCGGTGGAAACTATGGCTTCTCTCAAGCAAGGCAAAGTTACATGCAAACACATGACACAATACACCATTAAAAAGTACAATATACAAGATGCAATAGTGCAAAGAGGCAAAAAAAAAAAAGTATAATAATAAAATTGCATTTCCCGATGCAGTCATTCAGCGTTCAATGCCTGTATGGCTCACTGTAAAAAGCCCTTCTAATATATGATATGGCTGATTCTTAGGACCATAAAGTGTCGGCCAGATGGGAGCAGCTCAAACTCTGAATGTAATGGATGTGAGGTATCTCGAATTACATGTTTGGTCTTCCTGTGCACAGCATTGTCAAATATATTGCAGAGCTGTTTTTTTGTGAATTGCCAATAACCTTTTCTGTAATGTTGATAATACTCTCTAAACCATTTCAAGCATGTGCTGGTCTCTGAGATTTCATTGAATGTTAAGGTCTGATCAATAATTGTAATAATCTTTTTTTTGGTATTTATTTATTTTTCATTTTGATTTATAAGCAATTTTTAGGGGTTAAGCTGATCCCCTACAGAGGACTTAACATGGGTGTGGACTACTCTCTCCATACACTTAGAGTTAAGAGTGAAGTTAATGCAACTAATCTAAAATCAGTGAATGATTGTGCTCCAGAAACTTGCGGCACAGGTCTTATGGTAGATTTTGAGTGTGGAAAAACACAGACAGCTATCAAGCAGAGTCTGAAACAGCAGAGTGACAGGCCCTTTCAGCTGGTTGGGGCATACTTTAGTCACCACCTTCTCTCAGACCATCAGGTCCAGGATGAGTTGTAATGTGTTGCTTTTAAACATGTATCACCACCCCCTTCTCATTCAGAAGTCATCAAATACCACTGCTTTGTCAGTGACTCTAGCATCAGACACAGACACCAAAGGGCACCTTTCGCGGCAATATTATAGGCCACAGGGCAGCATGAGTTTGTAACGCAGCAGGATGGAACCTTTTGCAGTGTTGATACACCGCCAGTCAGCCAGATGACACCTGTTCCTGCAATATGATACACGAACATGCAGCATCAATTAATAATGCAGCCGTATGACTCCTGTTGCAGAGGTAGACTATTATGGATGGTGTCAGTTAGAAATGCTGCCAGTAACAAGGTAATAGACCTAATTACTTGCTTTTGTTGCACAAGGAAATAAATGTAAATATGAGGTTTTACTGATGTAAGTTTATTTTGAAAAAAGACTGCATGAATTGAAAGAGCAGAAACTGTACATTTCCTTTGAAAAAGAATATGTATTCTGTAAAGACACAGTGCATTTAACGGGCATAAATTGACATGTCTGCCACAACATCAACAACAAATGCAGCATGATATCTAGTGCATATTATACAGAGGTAAACTGCACTGACCAAGCAGGGATATGTGACTATTTTGGATGAGAACAGGTGGTTTTTGTTGAAGTTGAATCCTTCACAGTGGGACATGCCAAAAATTAAACTGATGTTCCATAAATGCTCAATAAAGTTAAAAAACTGCATAATTCTCTGTTTATGTGATAAAGAAGAACTTGTTATGGTTTAATCCATTTGTAATAAACATTTGAATCATTCTTATGAAATCTTGGAAAGAAAATAACAGTCATTCATTGGGATAGACATTACAGGAATCACCCATTCCCAGCCAAGAGTTAGTCAAAGAGCATGTTTTCATAAGTGCTCTCCAGTTCTTAAGACAACATATGTTTCAGTATGGCGTCTCTGGGTTACTGCATGCAATAGATTGTTATAGTCAATCAAGAGAGAGACATTTTTTATAGTAAATATTTTATTAATATTTATTAACATGTGCACATAAGAATGAAAAATGTGGAAACTCGGCCATTCTGGATGTCACTAACTTGGCTTCTTCTCCGGAGCCTTTGTGCCACTGTCTCTCAGGTTAACTCGTATTGCAGCGGTGCCTGGATAGTGTGATGTGTGTGGTTGTGCTGCTGCTGTGGTCCTGCCAGATGCCTCCTGCTGCTGCTGCCATCATTAGTCATTAGTCATACTTCTACTGTTATTACACACATATGACTATTATCATACATGTATACTGCCAGATACTAATATATACTTTCAACATATTGTACCACAGTAGCCAGAACTATACCGACAATATTATTACTTTCATGAATGTTGTTGTAAGCTACTGTCATTACCGAGGATGTCATACAGATTACTGTATTGTGTCATACAGATTACTGTTAATTTGTTATGCTGATCTGTTCTGTACGACATCTATTGCGCGTCTGTCCGTCCTGGAAGAGGGATCCCTCCTCAGTTGCTCTTCCTGAGGTTTCTACCATTTTTTTTTCCCCGGTAAAGGGTTTTTTTTGGGGAGTTTTTCCTTATCCGCTGTGAGGGTCTAAAGGACAGAGGGATGTCGTATGCTGTAAAGCCCTGTGAGGCAAATTGTATTTGTGATATTGGGCTTTATAAATAAAATTGATTGATTGATTGATTGGTTGATTGAAAGTCTTTGGTGATTAGACTCCATAGAGATGGTATGATTTAAGGAAGATGATGAACCCATAGTCAATTAGGGAACCCCCCCACTGTGAAAGTGTTGTCATTAGCCCCTTTTACACTGCCAGATTTTTGGCGAATGTTGGGCCGTTTTGCCGGCAAGCTGCGAGCATTTAGACACACAGAGCTGGATTGGCAAGTTGATTGGAGGTGCCCAATTTTCCGCCTCGTAGGGTAGACTATTGGCATAACCTTTTTGATTTAAACAGACCGAGGCGGCCTTCTGCCACGGAGGCTCTGTTGATGACTTGGAGGAGGAGCTGTTGATGACGCCGCATGTGCGACCCAATGGCAATGGATAAACAGGAAACAGCTGATAGCAGGAATTAGCGAGCAGCTAATACTAGTAGCAAGGGGGAAACGCAAACCTGACCAAAGAATTGCGCGCCCTCCTTGTCCTCGCAAATGAAGAGGCCATTAACCGCCAATTGACGGGAACGACATACGAGATAATCACTGAAGGACTGACCAGCTGCAGCTTTCCTCAGAGCAAGGCTGTTTACGTCACGTTTTGTTACTTGCTCACGCCCCCCATTGCCTCAAAAAAGGCAAATTCTGTATGAGCAAAATTAGGCATTTTGCTGCACTCCCTGTTTTTGTTTTTACACTGCCAATGCTGAAAGAAGACTGATTGGGCTTTCCTGCAAATTTGCACAATTCCTACTGTTAGTGTGTTCACTCTGCTGATGGAAGGCTGAGACAGACCAAAGTCAACACTGCTGCACTATTGCATTTTTCCAGTTTTCCAAATGTTTGCTTTTTGTTTATTGTGATCATTTTATTTCTGGTGTTATAACATTAGGTGGAAATGTGTGTGTATCCCTTATGAGATCTCTGCTGAAGAAACTCTTAAGCCTCTTAAAAGTCCTCATCCTTACTCGTGACAGTTTTTCACCCTGGGAGCTTTTGTAAGATCTAAGATGCTCTGTGAGTAACTTTTATCTTTACAAAGACCTAGTCTTAACTTTAAGGAGAAATTCTAAGAAAACATCACAATTATAAATTTTCATTGAATTTCGTCATTAGGGGCTACTCTTTGTACTAGGAAGCTTACTACTGGTGTGTAGTAATATGTCGCATGACATGCATTAAAACATATTTCCAGTCATGAAATTGTGTGTTGGGTTTTTGCACAGGGAGCATGGACACAAACCTTTCTAAATAGAGGTTGAAAAACCCTGTTTCTGAGCTTCCACCCATCTTTCAGTCTTTCTTCCACACATTTCAAAATGACAATGCTGAAATGTGCTTGTTCCTGCTTTTCCTGTGACATAAGCCTCTTTTCATACCAGTAATATGAGTTTGGGAAGTAATGTAGTTCAGTTTGTATGATAAGGGGACACCAAATGCTTTCAATTCATTGATATCCAAAACTTCTGAGGAGTTTTTTTTTTTTTTTTACTCAATCTGAAAAAAAAACCCCACCAGTATTCTAATGTCTGGGCAAATACTGACTACAAGTCACTCCCTTCATTAGTCAAACTAGCCCAGCTGGTTTTGCAGGGTGGATCACAGGGGCTGTATTCACTAACTTTCTGAGAAAACTCTCAGGGAGCTCCTAACTTAGCCTAAAAATGTTTACTAAGGAGCTCAAGCTTAGTGGCGATTTAGGAAAATTCCCAGAGCAACTCTGAGTGAGGAGGGGACAGAAACTTCTACCTTAGTGAGGAGGTGGGGTTGACCCCTGTTGCTAGGTGTGGTACATCCTTTTGACAGAACACCAGGAGTAACTCTTTGTACTAGGAGGCTTTGTTAATATAACCCCAGGGGTCGTATTGAATGACAACTCTTTAACAGTCATTCTGTTAAAAGAATGCATCATATCTAGTAACAGGATCAACCACACCTCCTCCCTAAGGTTAAGGTTTCTATCCTTTGCGTGCTCAGAGTTGCTCTGAGAACTTCCCTAAATTACTCCTAATCTAAGACCCCGTTTATACGACAACGATTTCAACTGAAAATGATAAACTGTAGTTGCGTTTTGGCCAATCGTTTACACGACGATGGCGTTTTGGGTGCCTGAAAACGCAACGTTTTGAAAACGGGTTCCAGAGTGCAACTTTTTGGAAACGACAGCGTCTCCATTGTCATGTAAATGTGCAATATGCAGTTCCTCTGAAACTGAGACTTTTCACACATGTGCATTACGGTTCCAGTCACTAGACATGCCCACCGTCACAACAACAATGCCGAGCTCTGTTTGTGCTGCTCACCCTGTTGATTTGAAGTGAAGTGTCAATCTGTTACTGTAGCAACTCCACCATCATCCATCCAGACAAAGTTATCTGTGCATGCTTTCGCCATTGTGTCTTCTTTGTTTTGGTTTGTAATCACCGCGTTGTAGAGGAAGGCGCTTCAGCGCAGGCGCATGGCGTCATGCCGTGGTGTTGCTTTGCACATTTACACTGCCATCCATTGGCCTGGCATGCATACTACAGCGTTTCCAATAGGATTTGCGGCTCCGTGTGAACAGGGATCGTTTCAATAACGTTGTCATTTAAACGCAGAAGTTTTTTAAAACGAAAAGGACAGACTTTTCCGTTTTTAGAGAAACCATTGCCGTCTAAACAGGGCCTGAGACTTTTTACTAAAAGTTTCTGGGCTAAGTTAGGAGCTCTCTGAGAGTATTCTCAGAATGTTTGTGAATACGGACCTAGGTCTTTAACACAGTACTGCATGTAGGCCATATAGATAACCATATTGTCATAGGAGCTGAAAAGCGTTTATGACAATATGCAGTCATGCATTCACTAACTATAGAATTCAGGGTGCTGTTTACAGACTTTATTATTTGATAGGAACATAAATGAGTCATTCCTGTTATGTAGCAACATTTATGTCCCTGTAGCTTATTTCTTCATATTTTTGTCAAAATTTGTCAAAAATTTATGGCAAATGGCTTCTCTTTCACACAACAAAAGAATCATTTATTAAAAATAAACTAAGGTTGTGAAACGATTATTTTTTAAATCACATTAATCATTGATTTTCAGCGGTTAAACGTCTATATCAACAAGATGAAACAATTCTTACCAGAGTGTTTTGACTGGGAACCAAATGAATGTGATGAAATGTATTTTATGATCTCCACTTTTAGATGTATTTCTCTGAAGTCAGAGCTGCACTATTACAACTGTATGGTGTTTAAACTGTGACTCAGAGGTAGGAGACAAATTCACAATACTTGTTCTGTCAAATACATAGTTTTTTGTAGTTGTTGTTGTTGTTGTCATTTTTTTCCACAGAATTACACTGTTCCACATTCAAGCATTCACCTCATTTGCAGTTTTCAGGTGTTCCAGTTTAGTTGCTTTCTCTGTTTCATACAGGTACTTTATGTGTGAAACAGCTGTTCACTGTGGTGGCAAAACATAAGAGTGGGCACAGCATGTCAATCTGAGGATGTGCCCTTAATAGATACTGTACTTGTGTGGTAATTTGTCTGTGTTGCAGTTACACCTCCAAAACTACTCTGCAGTGGGGTTTCTGTGAAATGCTGTAAAGTCTGATAATTCCAAACACACCTAAAGCACACATTAAACATTGCTTAATAGTGACAATTTCAAACACAAATACACAAATCAGCTTCATTATAAGATTCACAGACAAGACACTTGCCTTTTGCTGGACACATTTTCATTCATTCAAGTGGTAAGGCTGTACATGTTCTATAGTCCTAGCAACAAAAGTAAAACAAATATATCCCTTAAACAAAGGAAGGACGCTCTTCAAAAAAGCACTTAGTTTACAAATAACTTTACTAACACAAGCTAAATATATTAGCACAAGCTACATTTTACCTTGTATAAACTGGCCCAGTCGCTAGTTGAAGTTTTTCCTCACATGACTGGTCACAATATTTCCACCTGAGGATGTCCCTTAGACTCGTGTCTTAAACAGTGTCTTTTTTGATGTAGTTTCATCTACAGGTCTGTGGTGATTCCCACATTCCAAAATAGTGCTTTGCCGGCTTTTGTGATTTGGCTGCCTGCTGATATCAGTCTGATAGCTGCACCTGTGTGCTTAGCTCATAGATAGGCCTTTCCAAAACCAGACCTTACCCACTTCCATCCATCACAGAGTGTGACTCTGTTTGTAGTCACCTTCACAGCTGAATGAGGGACCCTTTATCAAGGTGTATGGGATAAACACAGCGAACACAGCGGCAAGCTTTGAGACAAACTTCCCTTTCTGTGGCAGAAAGAAGTACTGTCATAACTTTTGGTGACCATGGAGAAAAATAAAGCTTAATCCCACTTTATGTCCTTAATATATATTTGTAGCACCTATGTTCAACCTGTATGTGCTGCCATTGTACATGGTTAGTTAGCCGACATCAGTGCACACTGTAGGAAGGTTTTGGACTTTCACTTCTCGCTAGTTAGTTTGGGACAGCACTCAACAGACTGAGCCTCAGAACACAGAAACAGAGTTAAAGTGTGTAGGGGGAGGGTATGGGGTGGTTTGGGAAAGACCCTCCAGGTGCTTTTGTGATACCTTATTCCATTTGACACAAGGTGCGTATAATGGTAGCAACACCCACATTTCCCATCATGCCTTGTGCTGGACAAGCAGTTTTTAGTTTTCAGTTAAGTTTTCTTTTTTGTGTTCCAAAATGCAAGGTCACTTTTTGTTGGTGGTTATAATGTCTGTTCAAAATCATGGCAGTTTATGCTGGTCGTTGTCTTTTTTTTTTGTTAGTTAATAATTTACACCATTACTGAGTTGGGTGTTACACTTATATGGGACAGCTGTATTTTCATTTGAGCAGTTGTGCAGTAGTGTTCCACTATTCTCATAAAAACGATCAGAAATAGGAATCAGCCCTGTGTTCTACCTGATGTTGTACAAAAGATCTTTTTATATTTATTTATATCTAGAAACAAGTTGAAGTGTTTGAACAGAAGAATAAAATCATGGATTGGCACAGGATTATGGTGCTACCTCTGCTGCAGTAGGAAACAGCAGCGGCAATGTTACTGTGAGTGAGGTTATGATGAAAGATCAAAATAGCAGCCTGTGATTTGATAGGGTCAAAAAGAAGGCACTATGCTTGGACCTTAATAATATTGCGATTATTGCGTTAACACTGACAGCCCTGAAATGAACATTACAAATACATTTTTCTTCGGACATCAGTGTTACTGTGTCCCTAGTGCATCGTAATCAACTTCTACAATAATTATATCAATATAAAATTGTAAAAAAAAACAAAAAAAAAAAAAAACTCAATGAAAGAAAATTATTAAATTGAATTTCCACATTAAATTAAATTAAATTATTAGTGACAACTTCAGTTACTTTAAAGGCCATCTTAAAGTATCCCTGAGTATATATATATCTAACTATACATCTAAATTTGTGTACCTCATTGTAAAGTATGTAATGTATGTGTCATGTACCCTTATCCCTATGCACATTTTTTTTCTTGATTTTCACCTCCACAGGAAGGTCAATGGTCAGAATTGGCTACAAAGCAGCAGATAATTGGGATTCAGTGATCTGCTCAAATATATATGTAAGTCAGTGCTTGATCATATTTCAGAGGAGTTTTTTGCCCCGTCTTTCTTACCTGTTTGACTGATTCACCATTTAACTTGTCTGGGATTATTCAAAAGTGTCAGCTTCTGAAAGGTGAGGTTTTCAACTTTCTCACCTTCTTGTCAATTTTTACAAAAGAGGGAAATGAGAGGAAACATCCAATAAAGGTGATAATATTGTTACAGCCAAAACACACCACTAACACAGGTGCTTTCGCATGACAGAGTCTGGAAACAATAGTTTCACAGTTAGATGTAAACATCAAATCACACCAGTAATGAAGGAGATAAGTACAGTGTCATACTTTGCACTGTTTCTTGTTTGTTGTGACGGCCTAATGATTTATGAGATGATTATGCAATGTAAACAACTGCTGTGTTTCAGTGGTTTACTCATGCGACATATTGTTGGAAAACTATGATCCTTGCAATTCGAGACCGTCTGCGATGCAGACCGTTTTATGATTCAACCACCACAGCAGTTACAACAAAAGCTTCTGTCAGACAAACAACAAGTAGTTATAACTCACCCTTGATACCTAATCATAACCCACGGATCGATAATATACCGACAAAAATGGTCCTTATACATTCCCAAAAATCCAGATTATTTAAATCCAGTCAAATATTAACGCCAAACACATTATTACATTGATAAATATCCACAAACTGCTGTTGCATAATTTCTCCACTTTAGACCTCCAGTCTATACATTTACATCCATTTCTCCATTTACAGCTGCATGTAAATATTGCAGACAGAGTAACATCAAAATGACAGCTGAGCTCTGACCTTTAGACTGACACCTCACTTCAGCCAACAGGAGTTCCATGTCCTCTCCGCAGCTTGCAATAACCAACAAAAGGCCTCTGTTGGAAGGAAATAGACGCCAATAGAACCAGCCGATAGCAAGCGGTTGTTCCAATGACTGACAGGTCAGTAGCCACTAAAACGCCTGACCATGAAAGGTCCTTTTTTTTGTTGTCATCATGAATATTGACCATTATGAATGTACATAAATAATAAAGAAAGAAAGAGAAACTCTATATTTCTCATTAATATAGTTTTTCTGGAAGTGTTTTATATACTGTAAGAGCCTAAACAGACATTTGTGCCTTGAATATGTTGCATAATGAGCTCTTAATCACACATTCAAAACACTGTTTTTAAAAGTGCCCAGACAAAACCTTTGAAAAATGTGTAAAATGTTTATTTTCTGTGATACTGTTATCTACTTTGAGTATGGACTAGGTCAGGGTTGTTATGTATGTTATGTTCTCCTTGTGTTCTCCAGCTAATAAGTCCTAGTTATTGTTATCTGCAGCATCGTTTTGGAAGAAAGCATTCAGGTGGAGATAAAAAAAAAAAGAATTTCAGTGTGTCAAAACTTCTATTACTCGATGACAGTAGCACTTATTAGCCCACATTTTTCAATCTAAAGTACAAACTAGCATAGATCCAAGTGCAGAAATCATCTAACAATAGGGTTAGCGTGCGATTCATGAAGCGCTCTTGCCTCACCAATCAAAGCTTTGGAATGAGCCACCATCCATGTAGGAGAGAAGGAAAAAAGAAATGAGAAACTGACTACAGGTGTCACTCGGTAATTAGGCAAGGTTTCCCGGTCTGGACTGCCAGGGCTGTATTGTATTCTGCCTAGCAACAAGCCCTTCTCCATCCACAGGACTTCCGCACATAATTTTTTATTGATGTTTTAATAATAAATTATATGAACATGTGTAAGCCTGCCAGTGTTAAAAAAAGAGAAGATTAAGCTATTTTAGAGCAGGGTACCAGTGGTGTTCAGCCTGGAGCCAGTCTCCTAGAACCAGGCAACTGCAAGCTGCAAGTTCGTCAATGTAGGCTTTTACGGCAAACATTTTCTCACAGACTTATGTGTCTGCACAGGCTGTTGTCACAAACTGTTTTTACAACAAAAAGAAATGTATTGAAATTTGCACATTTCCCACATATTTTGAAAGGCTACAGTCATGTGGCCAGGAGGCAGTCTCGAGGGGTCTTGTAAAAAGGCAGGTTGTGGTGGTGGATGGGTCACAATAACCCAGACTTTTCCACAAAACTTTCCCCTGAAGACCCGTGTTCGGAACTGTGTGAACTTTGAGTCATTTTAAGTATGTGCTGACCATGTTTCTTTTCCTAAACCTAACCACTGCAACTTTACCTGCCTAAACCTAACCTCCATAACTTGAGGTTAATTATGTAACTGTATGTAAGGACGTGACATCATTCATGGAGGGCTAATTCATAGGATATCATAAGAACTGTTGTATGCATTTTTGTAGGATACCATACAAACCCTTCTTTGGGAATATGTTGGGCTGCAAAAACTTGGATGCAAGTACAAATACGGTCTAATAATGATTCTCCAGGGCAGCTTACTTTACTCTACTTCACAACAAAGCCACAGACTCAAACTTGCGTACACAAGCTGAGACCTGATGTGAAATTTGATCGTTGTCTCCATTCAAGTCCAATTGATGATGCCTCGCTTTGCCTGGGAATGAATATACTTCCAGTGTTCTGTTGAGCATTCATTTCGTAAATGAAGGCCACAAGGACTCTTGCTGTTGGGGAAAAACTTACATTACCTCTCAAAAGAGACCATGCATTTACTAAAACTTGAAAACAAAAACAGCTTTAAGCTCAATTCAGGTATGTCTTGGATTGGTGTTTTAGTGAATTTTAAAGGAATGGTAAGATTAAAACCCCAAGGTAAAAGAGTCAGCTATTTCCAAAGAAACTATTGCGGTGCACTGATGTGACGCATGAATAAAAAATAAAAAAGATCAAATTCCCAGCTGACTGAAAGCCTGTTAATGTACCCAGAGTCAAATTTCAATTTGACAAACCTGCCTTCTTGTTTTATGCACAGTGACTTTATGGGCTTGGGGTGACCAACAAGACAACATGCATTTCAAAACGCTGCCACCATATTAGTAATTGAATTTAGCATTCCAGAAGACTAGGTCAACAAAACTTTACACTCTGTGCAACCGAAACCCCTGAAGTAGATATGAGACTGCACAGGTGAGGAAATCAAGGGAGATCTGGAATCTCACCTATCAGCCAGGGTGATAATGAGGAAAAAAGAAATGCGCGATTCAACTGGCAGCCAATTCTTTTTTTTTTTAGAACCTGGCAACATGAGCAGAAACAATTTTATCTCGGCAGGCCTCTAAAACCTACCTCCGAGAATATCTGACTGAGAAATATTCAGAGATGTAATTTCTAAATTCTAAGTTTTGAACGATTTGCTTTCTTAAAGTCTTGAGATAAAGTCTGTATGTCTGTAACATTGCCCCTGCTTATAAAGACCCTGAGAACACATTTTGTCATAGCGGAGCATATATTACCATGGAAAATTTTGCCTGAGTTGAAATGGTTTTTCCGGTGTCACATCAAATATTTGGTGGTTGGCTGGTTATGTGCATTTATCTTTGCTTGTGTTGAAGCTCATTAGCCTGGAAATCCAGACTCAAATCTAGAAAGATCTTGAGTCTGGCCCTCACCAATACACCCTTCCGACCCAAGGGACGGCACTAACTGAGGCATTTCAAATGCCGCCACACGCAATTGGATAACACTATAGCCAGTCAGAGCAAAAAACAAGGTGACGTATTCATTGCACTAGGCCCCATTTGTTAGCCGACCAGTGGGGCTAACTCATATATCATGCTTTTGCCGTACCCCGTGGGCAAAATGGCAAAAACATCCTTCCTGGAAGAGAAGGCTTCTAGGGCAGTCTTCTGTTCCTCTCTCAAGGAAAAAGATAAATGTAGTTGGCTTAGCGTTTCTTCAAAAGCTAAACTGAATGGACACGGTCCTTCGGCAGCTGCCATCTTGGCTGTTTACTTCTCGACTCCTACGGTGCAGTGTTGTCCTCATCATGTCATGCCCGCCCAGAACCTGCCTCTGTCTGATGGACTGATCCGATTGGTCCAATGGTGATTCAGCGGGCTCTGCTCATCAGGGCCAGATCTCCATGCAGAGCACATTGTTGAAGGTGGGGCATCTGGATTTCCAGGTTAGAAGCTCATTGAAAAAAATTTATATCACTTCATGAACCAATCACATTACATTTGCATCTAATGTCAGTTGTGGGAATTGTCCTCTTGTTGCTAAGCCTAACTGAGTTTTTGAGTGATAAATGTTAAAAATATACATTTTTCAAAATTTCGGTTTGATTGTTGCTGATTTAATCTGAAATATCTATGAATAGAATACGAAGCTATGTTTTCAGGAATATTAAATCTTGCACGGTCATAATGTTTTTGCTGTGGCTCTTGGGACGACACATCCACATACATACACATTCATAATATTTTACAAAAATGCACTTACAATGGTAAGTTTTAGAAAGAGAATCATGGTTGGGTACATGGGTTAGGTTTAGGAAAGTAACATTACATAGTTAAAGCTTGGGGGAAAAAAATCATTGTTGGGCACTGTGATGTTACATACTTAGCGTGAAATTACATGGGTTAGGTCTAGCAAAGAAAAGTTATGTAGATTAGGTTTAGGTAAAGAGTCATGGTTGTGTTGCATATCTAATGTAAAGTTATGAATCATGACGATATGATGACATACCTTTAAATAGCCTATTTAAACATTAACTTGGTTTCTCATGGGACACAAACACAATTTCTTCTCTCTTTACTCCCTTTAGCACATTCGTCACATGATCACAGCCTTCATGATTTCATGGTATATATACAATTACCTTTTTTGTAGGTTGACATACGATCCGTGCACAAGAACAACCTGTTTGGGAGCAATGTTGGTCTTTCTGTTGTCTGTCAGTCCACCACTTAGGCCAGACCTAAAACTCTTAATAGCAATTGGATGGATTGCAAATTTGGTACACATCTCCATGGTGCCCAAATGATGAATTTTATCAATTCCAATGATTCTCTGACTTTTTCTCTAGCACCACCAGCAAATAATAAATAAATAAAAAATTTTCATGTGTCCAGTGGAAAAGCTGTTGTCCATTGATCTACTGAGTTCTCTAGTGCCACCACAAGGTTGACATTTGTGGTTCTATATGCAGTGTTTCAACTTCTACTGGATAGACACATTCATTTTCCCCTGAAGATGATTTGTAATACCTAGGTGATTCCTAGACTTTTCACCTAGCACAGGGATGTTTTTGGGATTATTTAGGGACCCCATGGTAGCACTACTTGAAGTGATACAAGACGGCACTTCACAGAGTTTTGAGTTCACTTGTTTTGAGTCCGGAGTGGGTGACAGCCAGTACGTCCTGTTCAGAAGACCTGTGAGACCCACTGATGATAATTGGATGAAGGAGATTACTGATGAATTCTGGTGACTGACTATGGAGGACTCAAAGGGTGAGAACGAGTATCTTGAAATCCTGAACCTGATGGGAAGCCAGTGTAAAGAAACCAAAATGGGTGTAATGTGAGTTGACCTGCTAGACTTGGTTAACAGCCTGACAGCAGCGTTCTGGATTATTTGAAGATGGTCCAGAGAAGATTTGCTCAGGCAAGTAAAAAGCGAGTTGCAGTTGTCCAATCTGGAGGACACAAAAGCATGGATAATCATCTCTAGCTCAGGTCAAGACACACACTACATTTACAGAGCCTCACATTTGATAAACGATGGACACCTGTTAAGAGTATGATTATGCCTGATAATAGATAGTTATTGAACTGTTGTCTGTTCATAAAGTCCGGTCTCTGTAGGCAGCCCAGGCTCCGCAAATGGCAACAAAAACATTTTGGTCCAGGCTGCACCAACCAGCCAGCGTGAGACCAGCGAAGACAAGCACACACAGATGAACGCGGTGCCCAGAGAGGCAGTTAGAGCTGCAGGCTACAATGAGGCTAAAAGGCGAGCTAGCTCCGTTGTGTTTGATAACATTGTTGAATGTAAACAGAAAACATAACAGAAAACAAAAACACTTCACTTCTGTTTACTATAAGTGTAACTTGACTGGTGCATGGAGGCATATATGACACTGTTTGTTTGATAAGAGGGATAAAAGATTATTAAAGTGTTATTTTTCTGGTTCTCTTGTAATTTGAGTTCATGCATTACTCACCTGTACATTATGTTAAAGGAGTAATCTGACACTTACAAGGAGAGTACTGTCATAGCTAATGGTACTTGCCATTACTCACCTGTATGCCTTGTAAGAGTAAGGTGAACATGTTTTTGAGGACTTCGCATGGTTATCACAAGGTAACCTGTGACAAGATGACTGAGTATGGTACCAGGAGTAATATGCCTATTCCAGTGTATATAATTCCAGTCTATATAATTCAGTGTATTTGAGTTGTAATGTGTACTAGGAGATGTATTATGGTTATTGGTATTTGTTCAAGGTGTAATAGAGTATAAAACAGCAGTATAAGATACATCAGTAGCTGACACCAGCAGAGCAGAAGTAGCAGTCAGTACATGTTGAGTGAGTTGCAGTATGCACGCTACAGAGACAGCTCTTGATCTTAACTGTGTTTTCTAACTCCCTATAGGAATTAAATGTGTTGCACCAAGAGTGGCTTCTTTGTAAAAGTGTAACACATACAACCCCAAGGTGGTAATTCTAGTTTAACCATGAAATACAATGAGGTTATGTGAGCTGGATGTGGATGTAGGGAGTCAGATGATGTGGGTGGAAGAGGGGTGGGGGATGTGGAAGGTGACAGTGTATGTCTGTGTGTTTGTCTGTGATCCTGAATTTTAAAAATTGAAAAAATGAGTTGAAAAATATGAATTCCATCTGTCTAGTAATTTAGGTTTTATGACTATATACTTGCTAAACTACTAACATTACCATCTGCTGCGCCTTTATATTCCAGAAAAACATCCATGAGTAAAAAAAAAAGTACTCTTCATATTTCCACAAATATATTTTAGTCGAATGTTTTGTACAAATGAAGAAAGGTAAAAACCAAGGGTATGATCAGTTCATTGTTATTTCTTTGAACTGGCCACCATTTGATGATTGCGACCTTGGGAATCGGATTTACAAGATTTTTTTCAACATTCTGTGAGTCATCTACAGTACATACATACGTATCTGTTAGAAATTCCCTCACAAGAAAACCAAAGTATGTACTGTAGAGGGTGTGCTGGAGCAATGCACCTTGTCGAAAGGCATTTTCAGAAACATATGTTTTGCTGTCACCTACTGTGAGATTGAGTCAAAAGCATGTCTGTAGATTCAAGGGTTACCTGAGAGAATGACAATGGGCTGCTACGGTACATTTTACCATTTTCTCACTCATGAAGACCACAACAGACAATGCATGTGAAAACTATAGGTCTAGAACATGAATGTGGAAGGAACTGAAGGTGAGGAAAAAGATAAAAAGGACAGACAAGAGGGTAAGAATTTGAAAAGGAAGAGGAGTCCAAGTGAAAAAGAGCAGTATGTCTGTTTTGTGAACAGCCTTCTATCATTATCCACAAAACACTGCCTCTGTAAAACACACACAAGCACACACACACAGAATATCAGTCCCTTTAGGATTGTTGCAGCCTGAAATGCCTGATTTTCCTAAAAAAATTGTATTGTGTTGACATATTATTAGCCAATTTTTCTCAACTAACTCTATTGTGAAGTTCATGGACAACACAACAGTGGTCGGGCTCATCACAGGGGGAGCTGAGACTCCATACAGGGATGAGGTGGAAAAACTGTCATCTTGGTGCAGCAACAATAACCTGGTCCTCAACACCACAAAAACCAAAGAAATAATGGTGGACCTCAGAAGAAACAGACCCTCAGCCCATATACATCAACAGGGACTGTGTGGAGAGGGTCTCTGACTTCAAGTTTCTGGGCCTGCACCTGGATTATGACCTAACCTGGAAAACCAACAACACTGTGTTGATCAAGAAGGCACAGCAGTGACTCCATTTCCTGAGGGTCCTGAAAAACAATGGCCTATCCAAGGAGCTGCTGATGTCCTTCTACCGACGCCCCGTTGAAAGCGTACTGACATACTGCATCATAGTGTGGCTTGCCAGCTGCACTGCTCAACAGAAGACAGCGCTCCAGAGGGTCATCAACATAACACAGAAGTGTGCTCTCCTCTCCTTAGAGGAGCTGTACAGGTCCCGCTGCCAGAGAAAAGCCTGCAGCACCCTGAAGGACACATCCCACCCAGCACATCACCTGTTCCAACCCCTCAGGTAGACGTACAGGACAATAAAAGCCAAAACAAACAGACTGAAAAACAGCACATATCCCAGGGCTGTTGTGATAATAAACAAACACTGAAGGGTATGCCCCTTTTAAATAACCTGTACAATATTTCACTTTTTTACAAGCACTCCCAATTTCTGAGCATACATGGATATTCACGGATCATAGATTTTCACTGTTCTGTTTATTAGTAATTCTCGTTTAGCCTTGTACATAAGATTTAATTTATGCTTAGTTAAGATAGTTTGCTTTTGTTTTTGCACTTAATGGGAATGCATACAATTTCGTTGTACTTGTACAATGACAAAAAAGATTCTGATTCTGATCAGGGGCGATTGCTCTGAGACAACAAGGGAGGCTGAACTTCCCCTCAAATTTCATAGAAGAAATGGTCAAATATGCACCATTGAATTTACATTAAAATAATAATTTACATTGCATTAGGATAGGATGTGTTTCACATCATGACCATGATGTTCAAACGTCAGCTGTTTATCACCAGTTTTCAAGCGTGACCTCCCTGTCATACATTCTCGTGTCAGCATGGTGGACGCAGAGCCTCCAAGCATTCCTATGAGACAGCGCTGAGCAGGTTTTTTCATGCAGCAAAGCGAGATGGTCATTAGATAAATGCGGCAAAATTGTCACTTGCAGGGAGGCTCAGCTTCCTTTGGACCTAATAGAGTGGTAGGCGGGAGAGGATGCTCGGTGTATGTATGATGACTGGAGGAATTGTCTAAAAGGCAGAACCCCTTTGACAGCGCTTTGCATTTCAAGCTCAGTCCCAGGCAGATATTTGTGAGTGGAGTCTTCTGACAGAGTGCCGTCCGGGGTTCCTTATTTCCATAAGCGATATAGCTCATTTTCACCATTTTAAACCCATCTGAAAATCTTTGAGGTGTGTTTTGCTGTGGTTCTATGGCATGAATGTGGTTGAAAAACGGCTTCACTTAAATGTTCCTTTTATAAGTTACTGCCTCACTACAATATGACAAATTTTATGATGTAAATTTAAAGTGAGCTTCCCCTGTTTGAAAGACCAACAGCCGCCACTCATTCTGATACATTAAAAAGCCAGATGTTCGAGGGTGTTAGCGGGTTTTTTTGTGCAGTGGAAAGGGTGTGCCTCAGACAACTTGACAGTGGTTGTGGCACGTTATTTGTAATGTTAAAAAGCTCAAAAAGTTACTTAGTTTAATAATCTGTGTCTATTCTGTTCAGTTTCATTGTGTGTTGTTAAGTGTCCTCACTATGAAAGATGTTAAGATTTGCCTGCTTTGTGCTGCAGTAAAGGGCCTCACTCTGACTACATGGGGGGCCTCACGTGTTTGTGTTAAAGCCACAGTGTGTAACATTTTCAGTTGTTTATTGGCAAAAATTAATATCTGCATTCATAAATATGTCATCACTGGTGTATTATTACCTCCACCAATAATCTGACTTATTCTCGTAAAAGGAGAATTTCGGATTTGTTTGTACATTGTGCGGGTAAGTCGTCTGTGGGGTTCCATTACGTTTCACCATCTTGAGAATACACCCGCCAGCAAGGGACATACAGCACCGCCTTCGGCGTTTTCGTTGAGAGCCAGGCCAGCACTGCGTGACTGAGGAGCCGAAGGAGAGGAGCAAGAGGCGCTTCGCTGCTACCCTGGCAAATTTGAAACAAAGTCCCACTCTTTGAGCATAATGCAGGATCAGGCATATGCAGCATCATGGGAGACGGAATCCTTGTCGCCAAGAAAGCGCAAAAGGGAATAGAAAAGGCAGCGTGACCGGCGAATTAAAAAAACGAAAGCCCACATCGGGTTAGCCTTTCCCAGGTAGAGAGAGCTGCTGAGCGAGGATGGTAATACAATCACAGGCCAGCGCTGCTGTTTGCTGTTAGCCCGTGTTAGCGGCCAGTCGCTAACAGCCTCATTCATCCCTCTCCTCGCATCACTGCGCCGCCGTTAGCCGTTAGCGCTGGCCTGTGATTGTATTACCTTTCTCCTTCAGCAGCTCTCTCCACCTGGGAAAGGCAACCCCAGTGCTGACCCTTGTTTTTTTTAATTAGCCAGTCATGCTGCCTTTTTGATTCCCTTTTGCACTTTGGCGACAAGGATTCTGTCTCCCGTGATGCTGCATAATACATGATCCTGCATTATGCTCAAAGAATGTGACTTTGTTATGCAGCAGTAGTGCCGCTGGCCACTATCAGCTGTTTCAATTTACACCCGCCCCAACAGTCCTACGTTGTAAACACAGCCAGCATGGTGAGGAGGGAGTTTGTCAACTCGCGTCGCGTGTGTCTGTGTAGGAGCCTGAATTGATACTCCATGTAGTATCGGATGACATGGTTTCATCAGTGTTATCATGGCTTTTTGGTACACAGCGGCTACAGTTGTTGCAATACGTGTTTGAAACAGTGAGGCGCTAGAGTGCGCCATCTGTTTGAATGCAATATGTGATTTCAACGTTAGATGGGAAAATTCCTACACACTGTGCGGTAAAGTTAGGGTTATTGAACAAAATTGCAAAGTTGCGCAAAATTCTCTGGGGTTGGCTGATTTTGTGTTAACTGTTGTGATCGCATCAACGTGAAATCCTGGAGGGCCTGGAATACGCATCGTCTGATAAATCCCACACCAAATAGCTAAACCCTCCCACTATTAGAGAGCAAGGAATATGACCTAAGTGGGCAAAATATCTGTTGACTACTGAACATCATCCTCATATCCAAACAAACTACTGGCAAATTCTCTGTATTTTGAATATTCTGAGCAGGAGTGTAATGTATATTTTGCGCCTCAGAAAAGGCAGAGTCTCTGCAGGCTGGTCAGCTAATTAAACGACTGCTTGGCCTCAGCGGCAGTTAATGCTGTTCAATTATGAATGAGAGGAATGGGGTGAAGAGGGCAGCACAATCAATGGGAGGGAGGGTTGTAGGGATGGATGGAGGGATGGCGCAAAGACAGGATAAAAGGGATAAAAAGCAAGGCAGGAGGAGGGGAGAGTTCGAAAAGGAAGAATATAAATGATGAAGGGCGAGAAGAAATCAAAGAAGAGAGGGCAAGTTTGAAATCAGAGACCAGAGAAGATGGAAAGAAAAAGAGACAAAGAAGGAGAAAGAAACCATTCTCTTCAAACAAACGCAGGCAGAGGTTCACACTTGATGTTGTGTCAGTGTTTTGCTGCTTTGAACTAGACAGCGGAGGGTCTAATTTAGTGTCAGTCTGGCTGAAACGGGCCCTTTGGCGACATGGCACCCAGTGTTTGTTTTGGTCTACCTGACAGCCAGAGGCACCTCTCTTTATCTTTCTCTCTTTCTCACTGTCTCTCTGTCTCTTGTCACATCTTTGTCTAGATATAAGTTGTTTCTCTCTGCTGCTGTCACCTGCTTCTCTGTCTGTTGTTTCTGTCTCAGCCTCACATTTTGTTGTCTATCTTAAGAATAGAAGTGAATCTTTTCCTTTCAGTCTCTCTTAATCTTTCTCTTTTGTTTCTCTCCGTTTGGTTTGACTGAATCACCTGCAGTCTGATAGAGTGTTATGTAGTGATTAATTCACCCTATTGTGACTGTTCATTGAGCCCTGCCCCCGTATGGTACTGTTTACTGCAGTAGGCCCACCAAGAATTATTGCCAACTTATGGACAGTCTCACTAGATTTGGTGAATCTTAAGGCCCCTTTAGCAACTTTTCTTTCATAAACAAGCATAGCAACAAATCTACGTCTTGGTGAGACTTGGATTCCCTTCCCTTAAAGAGTCATGAATATTTTACAGTGACTGTGCTTTCATGTGACTTTGGCTACATCCAAACTAATACGTTTTAATTCAAAATTTAACCCCCCCCCCCTTGTTGTCTGCGTCTCCATTTGTCCTGTGCCAGTTCGTCTTGTCCTTCGTGTCAGTGAACCAGCAGCGTCTGTGCCATTTTGCCTTGTCATCGTCAGGTCTTGTTACTTGGTCACTTTGTTCATGTTTGTTTTCTGTTTGTTTTTCATAGAGATAGTTCAGCCTCTTTGGAGTGATTTTTGTTTGTTTTCTTAGTTTAGTGCTTTTTGTAGATCTCTTTTTGTTCTTAGATTTAGTTTAGGTTTTTTCCTCCCTCGTGAGTGATTTTCAGTTTGTGTTTAATAAACTTTGATTTTGTACTTTGCCTCCCAAGTCGTGCATTTGGGTTCAGGTCCTTTGTTCGGTCGTGACAGTTCTATGACTATGTAAACAGTACACATCAAAATAATTAGCAGACGCTCTGATTTTACAAACAAAAAACACTGTATTCTACCTTAGTCCATCTTTTTTTTTTATCAACACTTGAATTTTTTGTGTTCTCATAAAAAAAAACCAACACTACTGACAAAAAGCTTTTGTCAAACAGTTATTATCAAGTACAACATCAATTTCACATTTAAGTTAAAAAAAATTGTTTTCATTTCCTTATTTCCAATTTGAACTTGTTTGCTTCTTTGTCCAAATGGGATTATGAATGTTGATTAAAAGAGGAATTGTTGGAGTCTGACTCTATTAACATCTTCAGGGCACATTTCTGTGAACAACATCTTCCTCTGGTTTCTAGCAGATCTTCTTTTTCATTTGTTTTGGACATGCAGTGTTGTTCTGTTTCACAAGGTGTGTTACAGTGCCCCCTATCTAACAATGAAAACATGGATTGCCGCAATATCACGTCAGTGGCGGAGAGGCGTTCTGTCAGCAATGATGGAAAATTCGGCAATGGCAGAGATAGTGTTAAATTGAAAATGATCTCTACACACAAGCGCTGATCTCTACACGCAAGCACTGTTTCATATCAACTCCATCCATATCAACAACCAATGAAAATGACATAACCATATGATCCTTTCATTTACACTGGGCATGCTCGTGCTGGTATAAATAGGAAGCAGATCATTTACTCTGCAGTTGGTTAATAAGTTAGCCTGTTCTCATTTGGAAGTCATCAAAAACCACCACTTTGTCACTGATTTTGTCATCAGACGCCTGGTGCCAAAAGCCACCTCTCGATATGATATGCTGTCAGGCAGCGTCAGTTTGTAACTGCGCCGGATGTAACCTTTCACGTTATGATATGTTATGATACACCACCAGTCAGCCAAATGGTACCTTTTGTGGCAGTATCATATGTGGTTGTGCTGCATCAGTTCATAATGTCACCACATGACACCTGTGGTGGATGTATAATAGGCCGCTGGATGGTGTTAGGTTAAAATGCTTCCATTAACAATGTGCGACTGTGCTCCTGACAGACAATCACAGATGTTGTTTTTTTGTCCAGAGAGCTTCTCCTTTCTGGTTTCTGTTCTAAAAAACTCAGCTTCTCCATTTAAGTTTGAGAGGGAAGCATGCATGTACTGCTAGCTCACCTTACACCACTGAGTCCATGAGTAGATGTTTGCTTCCTTCTGTGTGGTGATACATTTGGGAGGTGTGGTTTAAAGAGGCAACGGATAGGATTAGTTTTTTTTAGCTTGGCGCCACCTAGTGTCAGCGGTGTTGCTCACACTGTCGCAACAACCAAATTGACCGTGGGGATCAGAGATAATCAATAAAATGTAGCATCACTGTCCGAGGGCTGCTGTAGAATGGCAACAAGGATGTCAGCCGACCAACACTCGCTACCTGGTCTCTGTTTGCGGTGATTTGTGATGCTGGCCAGCTAGGAATGAACTAGCAGCCAGTAC